>OX402533.1:20804057-21200696 GCA_948098885.1 Drepanosiphum platanoidis | reverse complement strand
CAGGCGCTTGAGCCGCGAGAGCGACGTGAGTACCATAATAATCATCAGCCCTAAAAAAGAAAAAAAAATCGACAACGTATTTGTATGCGCACCCATCCTACACCAATGTGTGAGGTATTGACTGAATACTGAGCCTGAGTTTTATTTCACTTCTTATTGTCCGCACAAATGTGTAATACGTATATTGTGTGGAAGGGAAATAACTGGACCGCCAAAAATTTTCTTGATTTCCCGTTCGTCAAAGCGGTGGTGGTTTTGGTTGTATTTTTTTAGTGAGGCAACTCACTCCCCCTCCCTTTATAACGAAAATTAAACTATTATATTGAATAATTATCGATTTCATTAGGCGCCGAGACAACAATAACGGTTTATGATTATCCGCGTTGTTGTTGAACGTGCCGCAGTCATTTTCCTCATTAAACTCGAGTATACTTTACAAATAATTAAATATTAAATACTTTGTCTTAAAATGTGTTTAAAAAATAAATACGTTAATGATAAAGTTTACATTTTTTTTTTTTTTTGGCCTATAGGTTAGATTCAAAATATATTATTTTAATGAAATACTATATGGGTCAGTTCCTATACAGTATACAGGATAGTGTACGTTACCGATAAAGTGATAAACAGAATATTGGCGGAAAATTCTATTTAGAATTTAGTTGGTTTTAAATTGTTTTTCGTTTCTTATTTACACGCTTGATACGCAGTGCCGCGTTAAGCTATGTTGCCGCCCCGGGGCAAATTTAAACATGCCGCCCTTAAGAAAATTTTTTTTTGTATATTAAAAATAAAGTTTACCGCACTATTTATTATTACAGTCAGTGGCGCATTAACGGGGAGGGTACTATGCAATAGCAATACATTTACAAATAACTCATATCTATATTATGTATATTTTAGTAGACTGTGGCTTTTTCGTGATATTTATGAACGAAATAATATGTATGATAGATATACACTATAGTATACAGTATACAGTCATACAAGAAAAATTATAATTATATATTTTTTATTTTATGTTGATCCTCGAAAATTTGCCGCCCCGGGGCAATTGCCCCCCCCCCCCTTGCCCCCCGTTAAACGCGGCTCTATTGATACGTCTCGGGTCTTCGGGGGGCAATATCGATTTACCTACAGGAATGTGTAGCAAAGAGTACATTAAAAAATTTAAGGCTATTACGCGTATACTATTATATCATACACAAAAGTGTAGGTCGAAAGGGTTATCGTCGTGTCATCGATACGTTCTCTCGAAACGACCTGTCCCGAAATCACATCCGGACGTGCCCGGGTTTCTATTCAAAGTTTTTAAATACCATTATCGTTATTATTCTCATCTGTTTTGGCCGAAACACGTCGCTATCCGCGATCGATCGACGAGCGTTTCGATTCGACTCTCCAAAAACTAGCTCCTCCGGGCGACCGAATCGGTACTCGATACGTTTCGCGATACACTATGACAGGGATGGCGAACCTTTTGATGACTGCGTGTCAAATCAAAAATGTTTCGTTTGATTTTATTATTTGCCTCGCGTGTCGCAAACTTTTTAGACCTTTTTTTTGCTTAAAAAATAATTAATTAAACGTATAAACATGATTTTTAGTTTACGAGATTAGGAAATGGAAAGTACATATTACGGCAACATTACGACTTTACGTTAATAATATCATTACGATATATTACAAATAATAAGTTAAAAATATCACTCTGTGACACGCGTGACATAGGTTCGCCATCCCTGCACTATGACGTTATGTGTGCCAACTAACTCCCCAGACCCTATATACAGGGCGCGCTTATGCTTTTTTACCATTCTATGCGAAAAAGAAAAAAATTCCGCGTAAACTATATAGCGATAAACCCCCTCGGTACACTGAAATTATACGTTTATGCATTATATTATGGAAACTACTGTACAGCGATAATAATTTCCTACGCGATATTTTAATATATGCCTAAAACTAGGGTTACCAGATCGTGCCTTTAAAAAAAGAGTACATAATATACAAAACCATACAAGCAATTTGAAAAATCTACTCTCATATTTATTATTTATTTAGTTAACAACTTAACGTGACATTTTATACAATAGATTTTGAACCACTAGTTGATTGAATATTTTTTGAATGTTTAGACGAAGACAAATGTTGTATTAAGTCGGCTTTGCCTTTATTGGCCAATGAAACAATTATACAACAAATTTTACAATAAGCCTCGTGTTCATTTTCTGTTTTTTTTAAACATTGGAAATTCTTTAATTAATTTTTCGTTATATTTACATTTTCGGCGAGACATTTTTGATAACCACAAATCACAATTCACGAATACCGACGGACTACAGACGTACAACGTAGAAAAGTTCGTTCTGATTAAATTTATGTTTATGATTATGTTATTACTTTATTAGATTGGACGTGTGACATTTCGATATTTCCAGGGTCAATTATAAATAGAAAAAAGAGTACATTTTTGCCAATAAAGAGAGAGTACAACAATTTTGAGAGCTCATAAGAGTACATGTAAAAGAGTACTAATGGTAACCCTACGGCTAATAAAACGAGCGTATTGTACTGCGTTTCAGTTCAAATTTAAGTTATTTCTCGTTTATCCGTGAACGTTTTCCTCGGAAACGCGTCGATTCTCTTTTATTCAATACTAGTAGAAGTCACCTTTCTTCTGAAAATTTACCTCTCCCCGAGTGTGTGGTTACACACTTTGAATATACCATCTCGTATACGTACATATCGTCGTATAGGTTTGACTATATTTATTTAGATTTCAACGTTTATAAAATCGTGGACAATTTTTTAAATAGAAGAAACTTTGATGCTTATTTCACCGATATGATTTTATGCATCGTCGCGACGATGTAACCGTACAACGCGACGACGTAACGACACGCTTGTTAAAACACGAATAACTTAAATAATGATTTAATTCCATTCGATACGCCGCCGTATAAAATGTTGTAAAGGTCAAAGTTCTTGGTTTTTTTTTGTTTTTAAAGAAATAAAAGTAATAAAAAATACCGTCATTATACGAGTATAAAAATATACACGTTATAATGGTATCTCGCATAATTCGATATCTGCGCGCGGTTTTATCAGCCGTGCGGTCGCTCATTCGATTTGAAACGAGAACCGTGGAACTCTGCCGATAATTACGTATTATTTGTTTTGTTGTTATCGTTTGATAAGTTTATTATTTTCCCGCGACTATTAGGTATTGTGGCTCACCGAAACAACGTTATAATATTATGTGGGCACAATATTTGTACATCGAATATTCAAGTCTTTAGATAAAATTAAATTTGACTTTGTCGAACGATATAAATATACAACGAGACCACTCGAATTATTGCCATTTTCCCCGGAGGATTTTTTTCTCTCTATTTATAGTTATTACTAGGGCCCGGAAGTTTATAAAACTAAAAACTACCGAAATATGTATGCACTCGTGCGCATATTTTTCATTCTTGATTTTTTTTCCATGTATAAATACGAGGCAAAAATAACATTATTTTATTAATTAATGTACATTTTTAAACATTACAATTCACAGTCAACGATTTTGATGATAAATTCTCAAATTTAAACGATCGCCTGTTATCTGTCAACATATTTTTGTAAACCGAAAAGCTCCGCTAGGTGAATTTAGAAGTAATTTATTCTGTCAATCACGTAATATTTGTCTCAAATATGCGGTTAGTAACAAAAAAATGTTTTTGTAAAATAATATGCAAATACATAAAAAAAAAAACAAACCCAAAATATGCAATTATATGCAAAACAAAATATTACGGGAGTGTTATGCACGGGTATTGTACAAATTTACGATTCAATTTTATGATATTGTCGGGAGCGAAGGGATTTCTCTGATCGTGCAAGTATCAGATATCTGCACGCCGACAATAATCACTGTGCCCGATTAGTTATATAAATGATTTCGAAACGAAACGGGATAGTTCACGATCTTTTCTACTCGTTCTATTTATTAGTCATCGGTCGGCAATCATCGCTCACAACACATAATATTTTATGAACTAAAATTATAGTATATTGTGTTCAATATGTTTTAGAGAAATATAAACGGAAGTCGTGTAAAAAATAGAAAATAAATAAACAAAATAGTTATATTAATATTTAATGGTCAATACTCATAATTTTATATAACAAAATATGATTAAATATATAAAAAGTTATTTTAATACAAACTGTATTAAATGTATTTAAACAATAATAAAATAAAGGTCTTGCCTCGAGTATTATAAGTAGGGCCCGGATTTAAATGCACTTAAAACCATACAGATATGCTCTAAAAAATAGCCAAAAATGCATTTTACCACAAAAATGACCTTAAAAATGCCATATATTTTTTTTTATACCAATTATAATTTATAAATGATACATAATAATTATTTTATTAAAAAAAAAACTGAAAATTTGAAATATTGACTGGTATGATGTTGACACGCATATGTTTTGGCCGTTTTAGGGGAAATATTGTTCATTCTAAACATACCAAAATATATATTAAAATTAACATTCTAAGTAAGTCTTTTGTACTTACTAAATTTTGAGCATTGCATTGAACAATAATAATAAAAAATTGACAATGTGTATGGAAAAACCCGATCAACCTTCTTAAATATCAAGAAAATAATTTATTATTATAATAATAATGATAATTTTTTGAATAGTCCAAGTTTTATATCCATATATTGAACAAATATGCATTAATAACCAACAAAAATGACCCAATAATGCTAAAAATGCTCTAAAAATGAAAAAACGTCGAAATATGCAAAATAAAATTTGTAGCTTTCAAACCCTCGTTACATGAAACGAATTATGTACTTAGAAAGCATTGTGTATGATCAACCAAAAAAATATGCACTTTGCATTGAAATCCGGGCCATTAATTCTAAGGAAGAGTGTAAAAAAGTCACGACCGGTCTCGATTAATTCGATTATGTGCGCGAAATACACGCGTGCTCTAAATATCTACGCTTCGGTAAATAATGAAATAAATAGAAATACGACTTGTCTTCTTCTCGACTACACAACTCACAGCCATTCCACCGACCAAAGTTCCGAGATAGTCTGTGTTTTTCTGTTTGCAAAGTTTTTACACGTCAGATAGTTCTTAGATAGTATTTTTGTTTTACCGTATACAAATATCTTACACCAAAAAGTCCACTGATATTTGAACATCTTCACGTACAAACACTTGGTTATATTATTTATAGCTTTCGAGAGTACACACGGTATACGTATACAAAATAATAACCGCTAACCAGGTATGCGTGTTAAGGGGGAGGGGGATCGTTACCTCTCCAAAGCCTGTATTGTATATCAAATTATGTTATGAACAAATAGTTCCAAGACGAATAGAATAGTATATAACCAAAGACCGGATTTATATGCATTTTAAATTGTAAAATATGCATGCAAACATGCACTAAAAAAAGTCAAAATATGTAAGGAAAAAATGCAAAACATGCAAAATAAAATTTCAATATTATATATTGGATTTTAATTTTGCAGTGATAATTATTTATTAATTTTATTACATTTTTCATAAACATAAAGTTACATGTATAATATAGTACAAAAATTAAATTTTTTGTTAAATTGTAATTTAATTTTTAAACGTTGATATATTGTAAAAAATATTTTATTAAAATTAAATAGTAGATACATTGATGTGATATACTGATATAAATAGGAAAAAAGTACGAACAATTTTATTGAAGGTAGTAAATTATTAATTTGAAAAACAATAAGTTATCAAAGTATGTTCCATGTTTATTTCCGTGAAATTATGACGGCGATCTGTAAGAATGTACTTGTATGATGAAAAACCGCGTTCGACATCAACACTGGCGGTTGGAGCATATTTAAAATTCGCTAGTATATCCGGCGAATAATTTGGAACAGATAAATCGTCGAAATTAGCACTGTCACCTTGAAGTATTTTCTTTTAAAACCATTAATCCTTTATTTTTATTCAAAACGTTTTTACATTTTGTTTTAATTATTGTACTATTTGCACTAGTGTAGGAAGTTCATTAACAGAGTTTTCCACTTGTTCTAACATTTTTAACGAGTCTACAAGGGACAAATTAGAGGTTTCAAGCATTTTGATACTTTCAACGATTATTTGTACATTTGTACGGTTTTTGTTAAAATTTGCAAAAATATGCAGAACACGCATTAACGTCAGAATATGCAAAAATATGCAGTATAAAATGTTGATATTTTTAATCAATCAAGTAATGATTTGTGGACACTCATTGACTGCATGTATATGATGTTGAAAATAACAACATGCATTTTATGCAAAATCCGGTCTTTATATATAACTGATACGGTTTAGTGTTATTAAATATTCGTCGCCAAGTACAATAATAATATGTTTTCGTCGAAGACTAAACATTTGGCAGTGATGTGAAAAAAAGAAATATCGACTCGATTCATTTTTTTAACGAGTAAATTATTTGAAAAATAAACAGTTTATCTATAATTATAATAAACTGTTTGTTTTTTCGCGTGAGATTTAATATTTATCATGTAGGAAAAACCATTGAGAAATCTCAACGAAAATTAAAAAAAAAACACTTAAATCATTATAAGGCTATATACTATCAAGTATCTATAATGTATTAAATTATAATATCACTATTTACATACTTCAAAGCGCGCGTTAACTTTAATTATGCGCACGAGTTCGCAGTTATGTTTGTTTATATATATAGGTAGTAAATATAATATTATGGGCGGCGCAAGGTTTATTGAAATCCATAAATTACACTATGCGTTTTAAAAATGTTTACTGCAGCAGCGACGATGACGTCTATGCGCGTTTTTTTTTTTTTAATATTTATACGTAAAAGCATTTGCATAAACAGTAATTTACGTGGAAATCGGTAAATCATATAAACATAATATCATAACTGTTATGAATAAAAATTAAAATAAAAACCAATTAGGCGAATAACGTTGTTTCATCTGATCGATCGGGCATACGACTCGATTTCCTTGTCGCGTTATAATCAGCTACGTCGACTATATCCGTAACAATAATTTTATATTTTTTCAAAAACGCGTATATTATAATTAGGGCTAGGGACTTCATGCCCTAAAAAACCTTAAAATATACATGCATTTATGCCTTTAAAAATTATTATAATGTATGCTCTTAAAATATGCAAAAGTGCTAAAATATGCTGTTAAAATTTTTTTATTTTTCATTAAAAAACATTAAAAAATTACAAACTTATATGTTATTAATTATTATTTTGATTACTATTCTTCTTTGACCTTTATACGGAAAAAAAAATTTTCAATTCAATTTCAAATGCATATTGTTTTTATAATTTAATATTTTTTTAAATCTAAATGCAATTGCATTGTGTCGCTAACAATTTTCTTATATTTTCAAATTTCAATGAGCGGCGATTGCACGCCAATAAATTTTTGTATCTCGAAAACGAACGATCGATATTTTTTTAAATAAACAGAATGGAATATGCATAAAAATACAACTGAATATGCAAAATATGCAAAATAAAAATGATTTCTCTGAACTCTTAGTACTATGAAACAAATTTATTTATTACTTAGCTATGTTTTGAATGATTATTGAAAAACATGCAAACTCCTATAAGTCCCTAGCCCTAATTATAATAAATTATTATCCATTTTTCGACCGGCGTTCGGCTGTAATTCGAATTCGTAGCTTGTCTAGCGACTTTTCGGCGGCGTACTCGGTAAGAACTTTCGGCCGCCCAAATTCGATTATACATACGAGTACACGTTGTTCGATCGTTTCCGTAATGATCACTCTTGTTCCGGAAACGGGACGTCGTGTTCGGTTTATTGCGGACGGGAAACGCCCGCGTGTTTTTTCTAAGGCGCCGTTCGACATCGGTCCGGGCAACAGCGCGCCGAGCTGAAAGTGAAATCCGTTGCGTTTGTGTGCGTTCGACTCGTACGTACACACACTCGTATGGGTTTTTAAAACGATTTTCGAGAACCTCGTAACAGCACACACCCCCCCGCTGTTTTGGTCCGGTGGGTGTTCAGACTGTTATTTATCACGTCACGGTATGAATTGCATTTCGGGCCGTATTGAACGCGTCCAAATGAGAGAGAGAGAGGAAAAAGAAAAAGAAAAAAAAAAACAGTCGGCAATAATAAATGGTCAAAGGCATTGTGTCGTTGGAATTTGGAACGAGGTTTTTTCTCTTCTCCCGTCATTATGCGCAATGTACAAGGTCGTTTTACGATTATTACGATCGCCCGGTAGGATATAATATACGAACGTACGCGCGTCAGAAATAAACACGGCATCATCTACAACCCTTGTTGGCAGACACACTCGAGAACACAATATTGCATTATCCCACGGCGACGAGTTATCGTAATATATTATCGCGCTCCGGTGCCGTTTTCGTACCGTTTTCGTTCGACGAGAGGTCCTATTATTATGTACACGTATTATATTCAAGCAAATTATCAATTGCGCGATTATTATTATATTATAACATTCCAGTAAAAAAACTGTAAAGCCGCGTTTAAAAATATCGTTTTATCACGTGGCGCTTGCCTATCGCCGTTGCAGACGATACATAATGACTAGAGCTAGGATTTGAATGACCTAAAAAATACACAAAGAGGCACTAAAAAAAAATATGCAAAAATGACCTAAACACTCTAAAAAATGAACTTAAAAAATGCTTAAAATAAACAAAAATTAGTTAAAATACACAAAATGAACGTAATATTTGTAATATTACGTAAAAATGACCTTAAAAATGCAAAATAAAAATTACATAATATTCTACATTGTTATATCACGAAACAAATTTAGTTTTTGGTTAGAATTGTATAGCACTTAAAGAAAAAAAATGCAAAAGTCACCAAAATCCTAGCTCTAATAATGACATAATATTAACATGTTAATATTATAATATGAATGTGTTGCGACAGTCTGGCGGATTTTTTTTCGACGATTTATTTGTTCTGGTGAGATTATAATATTATTCTCCTCGTTTAGTTTTTTTTTTTTTTATTATTATTATTCTTTACTACGTCTTGTTTATTACTATTACTCGCTTTAACTTTTTTTTTTTTTTTTACAGAATAATTTTATCAGGTTTTTTTTCTCTCATATTGTGCGAACACAATGTTTAATATTTGTAGTATGTGTTCGCACATATTTCAATACCGATCGATTTTATAATAATATATCGTCCGAGAAAATTGTTTTTTTTTTTTATCACGACTGGGCTTTCTCGATTTAAGAACGAACACGTCCGAGTCACGACGATCGACTTAATTATTTTATTACTCGATTAGTTAATAATACAGAAAACTTAAACAAATACTACATCGAGCCGTCTCAGACCTATACGAATTGTATTTGATTATGTTTAACAGTTGCGAAAGAGAAAACGTTGTATGAATCACGTAAATTCCCCGACCTCATCTAATACTAGTCGTATCTATCCTGTGCGAAACGAGTTTTACGTCGTTCGTGACTAATTAACGCCGACACGTAAGCGAGCACGACGACTAAACGTAGTAAATCATAATTTCATTATATATTTACTTAAATAATTATACATAGATGCTTGTCGTAATGCAAATTTAATAACTTTTTACGATTCCTCTAGTGTTTTTTTATTTGAACGATTGAATTGTACGACTAAACATTTGTCTGGTAAAAGAAAACGTTTCGTCGTTTCGATTTAAACAATACCTAAACTATTGAAAAACCAATGTCATATTATCAAAACGAAGTTGTTCATTGTGTCAGACGTGTGTTTACAATCTATGCGCAATGGAAAATAAATACGATATAATCACTAAAATAAAACTACTACTTTAATGTATATTACTTTTATGTGGTCGAGTTAAACACTATTATCGCGTTGATCAGTATGATATGAATATTAATTACCGAGTTTAATGTAATGTTTTTTTTTTTTTTGTATATTAAATTAAATCGTTTTCGTCTACGCGCGCGGACACGCAACAAGTTTAATCAAATCGAATCAAATTTATCCTTTAGCCAGGACGATTTCAATTCGAAAGCGGTTGAAAAAACCTGTCGTCTAAAGCGAAACAGAATTAGAACCTTGGAAAAGTGTAATAGGTGACTTTTTTAAATACGGTTTTCGTAAATTAAAAAACACATAAACCTCTCACGACAATGACTGAACAATTAGAATTCAATAACATTCGACTTTTGTCGATGTCTTGTTTATTTTTTTTTACCTCGATTTAGCCATTTCGGTTATTACGCATACAAAACGTTTCTATTTCGATCCCTTTCCCCGGATACACGCAAATACTTATTAAGTACCGATTCGCCTCGTTGATATTTACATCAAATCCACCGAAAATAGTTGTAAAATTACGGTTTTTTTTTTTCTTCTTTTTCTCTAGACAAATATAATATTTACAATCGAAATTGAATTGAAAACAACACGTTCGATGGTTTTCAGATACGATATACCGGTTATAGAGACAGACCACACGAAGAGCGCCAAAGTCGATTCCAAATCGGCTGTCGCGAAGGTCACGTGGACATAGTAAGTGTTATTTTATTTAGTTTCGTTCGGAACAAATCCGTCGGCAGTCGTTTTAACAGTAAACCCGTGTAAATATATTAGGCGATACGATATATATCTCGGCGCACTTGTCCGTTCAGACATTGAATCTATAATTTGTCACTGAAGTTTGAACAAAACCGTTTCGGTCGATAGCTTAGAACGTGAACTAGATATATAAATTATTAAATAATAAGATCTGTTGTACTCGAAAAAGTAAGCCGGCATGTTTCCGTTTTTAATGCTCGTTTCACGACTACATTTCATATATTATCTTTCCACTCTGAATCTTACAGTTTCGACGAGCCTTTCGGTGTTGCTTTTGACTTAAATTTTGATAACGAGAAATTCAACTTTGCTTCTCGAGTGTCTAGGTTTCGGATGAATAATCGATATAAAAATTTTAAATCTAATATTTGATCACTGTTTTACTACAATTATTACTGTAATTCTCTATGTTTACTTATGTACACTCTTCGCCCGGAAGGGTAATAATAATAAATAATAATAAAAAGATTGCGGAAAACCGTTCTCGCGGTTATATCCAGAGCTGGGCGCCGCGAACGGGAAAAAAAATCCACGCGGGTGCCTGTGATTATAGACGTTGACGTTTTTCAGGCGTTTACCGCGACCGGAACCAACCTACAGCTGATGTTCACTCCCAACATGCCCATCGCTTCGTACCATCAGCCCGCCAACGGCACTTGCGACTTCGAGAAAGAACGCGGAACGGTGAGAACTACTATCTCGTGTCCGACAATTACGATTAATATTATTATTATGATGTTTTATATTATATTATCTTGAAAACTGTCGACGATTTTCGATGTGAAATTACATCGCGACGACTGTGGGACACATTTTGTGGTCGAAACCAAACCAATGCGAACGATTACAAGTGGTTTTTATCTATAGGTTGTGTCAGACTATTATTTCGACTGCATGGGAAACATTCGATTGATTCGCGCAAACGTATATTTCACGTTCCCACGTTTCGTTATCTAACGCGCGCACACCATTTACACATACTCATGTAATACATTTATTTGCACTTGTGAAATAGATAATTTGAAAAATCACGTCCTCAAGACATCGCACACTTAATAAACCTACAACTATAACCTAATGTTTTACTACGCTAATTTAACGTACGAAAAGTTGAGATAAATAAAAAAACACGCAGAGTCGTACACGTCGTAACAAAAACCTTTATTACTCGTGTATATACCGATAGGTTCAACAGTCCAAGTCTAAGCGTTTTTCAATTTCACGACAACTTGTCTGGTAATCAGCACCGCGAGTCCAAAAGCCGCGACGCCCAAGCAAGTGTGGATAATGTTCTTATTTTTCTTGTAAAAATCCTTGATGCTCTTCTTCTTCGAAGGTCCCGGAGCGGCGGCGGCATGTCCTTGAGCGGCGGAACTTTCCGCCGCGGCTTTCGCCGTCGCGGCTTTCACCGCCTCGGCTTCAGCGACAGGAGACGACATTGTTCACTTGATATCGGTTTCGGAGCAAAGTAAAATATTATAGAAGCCGTCAAATGGCTCCGCTGCGTCTTCTGCGAACGAGATCAATGTAATTTTGTGCGGCGGCGAAACTGAACTGACTGGCCCGGCGCCGTTCGGTGTTTCGTATTGTTTATTATTTACTCGCGGATTCGTTTCGAAACGATTCTGGCAAAGCGGCCAGAGCAGTGTTTGTTTCGTTTTGACAAAATATTCGAAACGTAATATCGGCTGTTTACTTTAATCGTACGGGAACAATTGTTGCTCTCTTTATTTTAGAAAATAATATCATTTCGGGTGGAAATCATATGACTAGAGCTCGGATTTCTATGCATTTGCATGTCCACTGTTCATATCACACCGAATTTAAACGCCAAATTTTACATTGCATATTTTGCATATTTCGAGGGTTATTGCATAATTGTTCATAAATGAATATAAAATGCATATTTAATTGGTTTTTAATAAATTATCTATTTGAATTTACAATCAATTTAGTAATAATTATTGCCTTACTGTAATGAGATCGGAGCACGAATGATATGATAGGTATTATTGTATTAATAACAAAAAAAAACACATATTTTAATTTCAAGTGTTGTTCTGACAAATTTTAAAATTTAGATTGTAAATGTTTAAAATATTTATAATATAAGGCTTGTTATTTTGGTTTTTATTTCGATAAGTTTTCTAAAAGAATTGGATTAATTTTAATGATTTGCAATGTATAGCAGTGGATATAATCGTTTATTTTGTTTATGATAAAATATTTAAGATTTTCCTCGGTGTAAAAGTGTGGTTTTTAAAAAAAAAAACACATTTTATTAAGTGTAACATAATGCATATAATTGCATATTTAACAACTTTTTCTTTGCATATTTGACACTTTTTAAATGCATATAAATCCGGGCTCTACATATGACATTGCACCGGACGATAAGCGAACGAGCTGGGAGGGTATTCATCCATATTATCTCGATGCCGTCGTTAGTTCAACTCGATTTTGCAACGCCGGGAGTCGCGAGCTCATTTCGCGTATTTTATGTACGGGAAATAAATGAATGAGACCGACCGATATCGTTTTAAATCGCGGAAAATCGATTGTTTTGCACACACGTGTGATATGACTTTTGTCGACGTTTGTTCGCGCTTATACAAACGTATCGACACGTCGCCGGCGGGGTTTTCGCGCTCGTCCTTTTCACGCACGTCGATTAATCAGCGTTGCTCCGCTCGTATATTATATACGCGGTCCGTTTTAGGTTGTCAAAACGTTCTTTACGCTTTGTTGGCCGCCGAGTCGCGAACACGGCGCGACTCGCTCGCCCCCTCGTCTTTTTCTTGTTATATCATACATTATAGTGTTTTCAATGTACCTAACGTATATTATTATTATTATTGTATTTCGTCGACGACTGCAACAGTAATAAACACACACAACAATATGGACGCGGTGACAAAAGGACGGCGGCGGCGGCGGCGGGGCGCAGTGTTTACGCGACAGGAAGCGTAAGGGCGTGTGTCTATATATAAGTATATAATATGGATTTTCACGTAGATTACGATTTTTTACAATGCGCTTATGCTTGTATTATACGCGTACGGCACATACGTCTTCGGAAGAGGGCGAATGAAAAAAAAAAAAATCCTTTTAAAATAATAATACATAATGCTCGCGATATTCCGCGAGTAGTATAGAGTAGAGAGGGTTTTCGCTCTTTTTTTTCCCTCTGGGATTTATATCATATTATTGTCACACGCGCGCGCACACGACGTAGGTATATACGTGTAACATCTCACTCGGCCCGGAGGGTTCGGCGTTGATAGAAACGGCGGCGACATATTATTATACGCGAGCGAGCGCGCGCGCGCGAAACGGGGGGAAACGGAAATCAATAGCGAAATGAGAGGAAAAAAAGAAAGGGCGCAAAGGGTGCCGTCTCCGCCATTTTGTTCCGCCGCTGCACCAGATGCGACGGCCATTGTAACCGATTCGGTTTATACTTAAATAAAAAAAAGAAAAGGAAAGGAAAAAAAAAAGCAAGTTTGTATAGGTACGTATACGCGTCCGAGTGTTTATACGCGGCGCGGGCCAGAAAAACACCGACAAAGACGGTCTGTAATGTACTCTTTTTTTTTTTTATGTTGCTTTTCGTCTCGAACAAAACGTCTAATCGGATGTTTTACTTTATTATTATTATTTCGTGTTTTTTACGACTTTTTTTCCAGACCTAATCGTACCGGCGGCCGCCTGGGAAAGCAGACGTTACGTAGACACGCGTGCACACTCCACTACGTGTTTATATTATAATATAATAACGACCGAAAATCAAACGCACACGTGCATAATATTATATTTTGTTTTTAATGACGCGAAAATCGTACGGGGACGTCGTCGCGCGTATTTTTTAATAAATAATGTGTCTCGTGCAAATCACGTGTGTCTATAGGTCACTCGACTCAGGTCATACTGTAACGAAAAATTATATTATATCCTTTTAAAGTGAATACGCATCATGCTCTCGGTCGTCGTTTTATTACAATTCACTCGGGTGTTTTTGATTTTCAGTGGACAGTGAGGAACCTCTATTGGTTTTTGTCGTTGAATTTTTATTTTTCTGTATTATTTATAACTTTTCAATCAGAAAACGTATTTAAAAATCGGTACGGTTGTTGTGCACTAGCTTTTTCCAAAAGTTATACAGTAAACGTTATCCTTTTGATACTCTTATTGTATTATTTTCCCAAATAATCGAGAAAAACTAACGATTTCTAAGGAGTTTCACTAAAAATAAGCGAGACCAAGGGCGTCTCACGTTCTCGCCCAGACTCATAATATAGTCCTTTTTATTTGACAATTCAAAAGTGTTTAATTAACACGTTTCCGCAGTATATTAGCGGTAACATTTGAATAATCAAAAACGTTATCAGTATAGCTAGGATTTTAATGACCTAAAAAATACACAAAAATGCACTAAAAAAAAATGCAAAAATGACCTAAAAACTCTAAAAAATGAACTTAAAAAAAAGCTTAAAATAAACAAAAATTAGTTAAAATACACAAAACGAACGTAATATTTGTAATATTACGTAAAAATGACCTTAAAAATGCAAAATAAAAATTACATATTCTACATTGTTATAATATCACGAAACAAATTTAGTTTTTGGTTAGAATTGTATAGCACTTAAAGAAAAAAAATGCAAAAGTCACCAAAATTATCAGTTCGTTTTTTTTTTTTCATTCTAATCGAAAAAATGTTTTTCAAAAATTTCGTCTTACTCTAACGCACGTCAACCGCGTTTACTTTTCCGGTTCGGTGCGAGACGAGGCTGAATAATGTATACGCGGCTCATTATTATTATCGCATCGTTTAAACGACCTACGCAGGTTTGAAAAAATTAAAGCAATCCACGAGGGTGGTGTCAAAACGGTTAATATTATTATTATTATTATTATCATTATATATCCGTCAACGCGTTCTGCTGTCTGTCAAATCGCCACGGGTGACTGGAACTGTTAGTTTTCACGCCGATCCGCCACCCCGAGAGCCTATTATGTCATTAACAATAATCCATTGTTTAACGTTCGGGATATTTTTATTATTATTATTTTTTTTTATTTTTTTTGATTATTCTCTCTCGCGGTGACTTTTGTCGGGGAAACAAAAAACAGAGTAGTTTCTTTTTTCATTCTTTTTTCATTCTTTTTTTTCCCCGTCCGTTTCCCGAACAAATCCCGACATGCTGCGCGAACACACGCACGCTGCGAGAGAGAAACAAAAAAAAAACCAGAATAAATATATTATTATTAGAGGAAAAATTACCCTAGTAAATACACAATAGTTTAATTTGCAATAAAAGCCTCGAAAACATTATATTCGGTTAAATTACACCCCCGAGTCGCGTCGCGTGCGATTGTGCTTCGTTCGCGTTTATGAAAAAAATATATTAAATTTTACATAAAGGCCGCCGCCGTCGCATCGCGCTACGGGGTGGTCGCTGAAATCCGAGTCGCACACGACCTTTGAAATCGATTTTTACTCCTTGTTTGTTTCTCGTCTCGCGCGAAATTACGTGTTTCCGAAATCGCTTTTCGTATTATATCGTCGTGTCAGTGGCGTATTTAGGATTTTGTCACTTATCGTCACAACAGTTTACACTTGTTATACTATGAAGTACACGCATACATTTATAAAACTGTATTCTTTAAAGGACTAATTTGATTTTTTTTCAAACACAATCAATAATTTTGTTCTGTATTTCTGTAATATACAACATAGCCGACCCGTCACAGCTTCGCCCGTGATTGGTTCACGGCATCACGCTCTCGGCATGATGATGAATTGGCCACTTATCCGAAATTTAACTCTATTAGCATGCCAAATAAACCTTCAAAAGAATAATCAAAAAGTAGGTAAAAAAACTAAGCACAAATTATGCTCGTAACACCGGTGATACTCATGGTAACCAACGTTAGTTTTATTAATAATAACTCTATCCCGCCGTGCCGCACAATATAGGTACAATTGTTTTTAATTTTTTATGAACTTTTATGAACTTTTTTTACCGACAAAAGTGGTACTAAAACCTTCAGCAGAGTGTCGGGTTTGAGCCAAATCGGTTCAGTAGTTTTCTCGTTTAGCGCGGTCGTAGAAAACCACTTACAATTTTATATAATAGTATAGATTGGTATACCTTTTATACAAATTTTTACAACCACGAAATAGCTTGTGTTCGCGGAACCCCGATGTCTTTAATTCCAACTCAACCCCGATTTTTCTAAAAAAAAGAAAAAACCAACACTCCGAAAAACGTTCTAACGAAATATTGTAAATATCGATTATTATTTATTAAAATTAGTTCATTTTTACGTCATTGGCGTAATGACAACGTCTATGGGTACTATAATGTGAGTGTTATAATTTTTTATTCCGTTCAATTTCAAGTAGTTCAACAAATACATTATAACGATATTATACTGGTGACTATAATATTTAGGTGAACTTTTTTAAATGTAAAACGATTTTCTAAACAATCACAATACATCTGGCGGAACATACTTTGGGAAACGCTGATCTAGGGATCTATTTTTGATCCCTTTGCGCGAACACTCGTCGTTTCATCACGAGACAGAGAGAGAGAGAGGTGAAATTTTACTTTCAGCGAGCGGCGACGTCACCGAGACGATATAGATCCCTCGAATGGTTTCGTCGATCGGTTGTGTCGTATCCGTCACAATCGAAATTGGCCGTGACGAATAGTGAAATAAAAAAAAAAAAAAAAAAACGAGGGCATGCGGACATGCGTTTCTTCGGTAACGTACATGCGTTCTAGACAGGCTTGACAAATTTCTGAAGGGCCGGTGTAACGTTTTTAAAGGGTCTCAATTTCAGATGTTTGTATTTAAAAAAAAAAAAAAAAATCCCCCCAGCTCATAAGTGTATAAATAGGACGCTCTTTTGTTGTCGACCGGTAGCGCGACAAAGCCGCCGCCGCCGCCGCCGCCGTTTAATAATAATGATAATAAGCCCACGCCGGACACTCGTTAAACGCGCTGAGCCCACTGCGCTCATTATTATTATCATGGTACCTACACCGCGAGGAAATCACGATGTAAACATATAAATAATGCGACAACACAAAAACAAACGAATACACGCGAGTGTCACAAGTGTAAACAATAACGTCGTGTACGACCAGTGCCACGCGTAATTATTCATTTTTGATTTAAATCGATCAGATCGATTTTAGATTTTCAAACTTGCATCACGTCGTTCGTTATTTCTAGAGCTAGGATTTTGGTGACTTTTGCATTTTTTTTCTTTAAGTGCTGTACAATTCTAACCGAAAACTAAATTTGTTTCGTGATATAACAATATAGAATATGTAATTTTTATTTTGCATTTTTTGTGTTAAATGCATTTTATTGCATTTTTAAGGTCATTTTTACGTAATATTACTAATATTACAAATATTACGTTCATTTTGTGTATTTTAACTAATTTTTGTTTATTTTAAGCTTTTTTTAAGTTCATTTTCTAGAGTTTTTAGGTAATTTTTGCATTTTTTTTAGTGCATTTTTGTGTATTTTTTGGGTAATTAAAATCCTAGCTCTAGTTATTTCTATTAAGACCAGGGACTCGAAGAGTAGTCGATTTGAAAATGAAAGTCTATAAGCTAGAGAACTCGGAAAGCAAAAAAATAAAGGTCGAATTTACATTTTGTTTTTTATATTTAATACATTATCATGAAAGCGATTAGAAAATGTGGCACAGATAAAAATAGGTACGCCCGTCCATGTCATATTATTACAATGGCGTTTTATCTAATTCTGATGTTCAACTATAGTTTGTGTACCATGCGAGCAATTATTATCGTACAGAGTCTACACGGACACGGTTTGTAGGTCATAATTTATTTTATTTTTTTTCAAACATAAATCGTCAATGCCGCGTGCGCGTGTACGATTATTATTAAACGCGCCGAACGATGCGAACGCACGAGGAATAATTCGTTGTGTTTTATTATCATAATATATTGTACTCGAACCATTCGGGTATTTTCCAAATCCAAACGGACGGTGCCCAAACTCGGGCGCACGACGACGACCGGGGTCTGCTGCCGCCGCCGGACGCGATTATAAAACGACGTGAATGAAATTACCGTAAATATCGAAAACAACCGAATTTACACACGACTCGGCCGCGGCGGTATAAAACGATTTGTAAGCAATAAAAGACGAAACGGATTATGGTCGTCTGGTTAGGGAGAAAAAATAAATAATAATAAATATTCAATGTAAAAATCTCTTTCGGTGCACGTGGATACGGGTTTTTTTTTTTTTATTAGCTTATTAAAAAACACGCGCGCGCGCTCGTCTTCGGCATGAAATGAAAAACGTACAAAAAGGGAAAAAAAAATTAATCCGCGTATCGCGATAACGATAAGTCGTGTGCAACGTATGTAATATTATAATATTATGTATAACATATTGACCGTGTGAAATTGGGCGAACGCATTTCCACGCGTGGCTAAAGACGAGGAATTTCGCGTTCAAACCGGAAACTGAAGCGGTCGAAACGAAATCTCGCCCGTAAATACATTATAGTACAGTAGTAGAGATATTATACGTTATTAAAATCAAAATATTATGTTGTCGACGGAAAAAAAAGGGAATCGTACGTTTATGTTTTCAAAGAAAAACGCGTCTGACTTATTGTTTATTTAAAATACACAATAATATGTTAATACTATACTCATATAATAATAATAAAATATCATTAAATCTAATATTATTAAAACATATTTTATAATATTTTATAATATTTTGTTACGATTGTTTATCGTTTATTATCTGTCGACCGTCGTCGTTTTTTTTTTTTTTTTAATTTCTAAACTTTTAAATAAAACTAAATCATCTATAAATACACCATAAATATCAATATGCTTTGATCGTTTAATTGTATATTTAAATCTAGTAAAATACATTAAAAATATAATACTGCGGGCCTGTAAATATTTTAGACGGACTAGAACAGTTGTTTTTATTAAAATGCCATTTATTATTATTAGGGAACGGATTTTAATGCCATAAAAAATGTCCTAAAAAAATACGACTTAATGCCTTAAAAAAATGCACTAAAAAAATGCCCTAAAAAACTTTAAAAATGTATTTATAATCAATAAAAACACAATTTTGAATTTGAAACTTATAAAAAAACACATTATTATGAAAAATTTATGTATAAAATTGCGTATGAACGACAAACATCTGAAGTTTTGGCCTTTTCAATAACTTCGTGGAATACAACATTCGTGTCAACAATAATTTCGTAATTTCGTAACATAATAAATATTAATTTTGATTCATACATTTTTATCGAATTTTATCCATTCCTATATGAAAATAACTTAAAAAAACATAAAAAATGCACTTAAAATGTCAAATAATGCTCTAAAAATTTAATAGAGTCTGAAAAATGCCAAAAAATGCAAAACAAAAGTTATATTTTTCAATTCCTTGATGTATGAAATGAACTTAGTGCTCGGAAAGCACTGCTTTCGGACATTCAGAAAAAAATGCAATTTGCATTCAAATCCGTTCCCTAATTATTATCATCAAGGCTATATTCATCAGATAACCATGTGCAAAATCTAATTGCGCGCGCAGAACGTTTGGAGAACAGTTTAAAATAACCACTGTAATACCTCTTGAAATAAATATTAAAAGTAATACAAACTGACTGTGTATTTGAAAGAAAAAATATCGTCATTTAGTTACTAAACTCGAAGAGTGTTCGCGGGCGTCGAAAAACGACGTGTCGCGTAGGTTCGCGATCTCCGCACGGGCGATTGTTTCGAATCGGTTCGCCGGACGTTTTTTTTCCTCAATAAACGCGTACCCTGTTTTTTTTTATTATTATGACCGCGATAAGTTTTCCACGTCATCGACACGGGTCGTTTGTACGATTGAAAAGTAATCGGCACCTTATCCGGGCAATCGTCGTTTTTCTACAAAACGTGTGTGAAAAAAACGTTTGTCATTTTCGAAACGACTTCATATGACATGCGAGACCGCGCTCGGGGACTCTGTTCTCGTTGAATAATGACTCGAAAAAAAATTATTATTATAATAATAATACCTATGTAATGTGTCTAGTCTGATACGAGGGTGTCGTCGTCGTCGTCGTCGCATATATATACGGATGACCTCGTCCCGGAACGTTTTTTCTTTTCTGTTTGAGTTTGATTTTTTTTTTTTTCATCTTCCCAACAATAATAGATAGCCCCCCTCGCGCTCAACACGATAATGGATCGCGTCCCCTTTTCATATACCCTCTAAACGACTTCACATTTGTCAAAAACCCAAGGGCAACGCGACAACGACGTCGATCGGACCTCCTGTGTACGCGAAGAGAGAAAAAAAAAACGAAACAACGAAAACAAAAAATAACAACGCGTTAAAACAATACACGAGAAGAGCGCGTTTTAAACGTCGCGTCGTCTATTAACGCGCGCGCGCGCGCGTACGTGTCTCCATATACCGGGCCCGATAATAACGGCCGGAGGCGTTTAGGAATTTGTTTGTTTTTTTTTTTTTTCCGCCGCCAGCGATTATATTATAGTTTCTTTATAAAACACGTTTTATTATTTGTTTTGTCCCCGAGTGACACGGAAATTAATCGCGGGTCGTTTGTAACGCGGTGCGTTACCGGCCGAGAATAGGTGTTAATGACGGGACGCGCGCGGGTATAAATAATTATCGTCGTCGTTGCAGGGAGCGAAACACGTGGGAACGCCGTTTACCATTTCTGAAAACAATAAAACGAGAGCGTTTTTTCGCCCGCGGTCATCGTTAAAACGCGACTTCCAACGCGCAGGTTTAAGAATTATGACGCGCAAACACGCGAGTAATCTGAGGTTTTTTCGCACGTCGTCGTTGGCGAGCTCTGCGGCTTTTTCGGGCAAACTTCATGTGTACATTTCCATACATAATGATACGCGTGTAAAAATAAACGTGCCTACAGAAATATCTGCCAATCTCGCGAACGAAACGCGTTCGATTTTCAAATCTCGAGTAAAACAAAAACAACATAAAACGGTCGACGTCGATTCGACAACGGCTCTGGAAATGTATTTAGACTCGCGTGTGACGCGTCGTTCACAATATTATATTTATAACTTTTTACGGTTTTCTTATTTTTATACTCGTGTGCGATTTTCGAACGCGCCAAACGTACTTTTGCTTTTGGCAACGATCGCGTTGACATGATATAACTTTGAAAACGGTTTACTGCAGACGTAGACTCGCGAATCGAACGTACCTGTATTGAATTTAATAACATAACGATTCGATTGAAAACGCGCGTCGATTCGGAAGAATTTCTCAGCTGGAAACACGCGCACACACACGTCGAGATTTTATTTGATTATTTTTACCCTTTTTTTTTTTTTATTATTATTATTATTTACCCTCGTCGTAATGACTTGTACCTATTTTTTTTTCTAAACATATAGCACCCTTCCCGTAAATGCGCGCGCGCGCGCGCGCGCTCGTACAACTGCCAGCGTGAACGTTTTGTCGTCACATTAGGAACTCTTTGACTCTCCCAGCGTGAGCCGGCCTGCAGCGACGACGACGACGACGACAACAATAATAATAATATATTCGTCCGCGACATTATTTCGTGTAGGTACATCTGTGTAATATTATTATATTGTATCGTCGACGTTTTGGTATATTAAAATATTATTTTTATGAAAAAAAAAATCTCTCCGTGACTCGCACAACAAAGGAAAAAGAACCACAACGGGCAGTGGTAAAATACAACGTCCGCGAGCCAAGTAGACTAGCCGAGCGGCACATTTCGAAAGGGAGAGGCCAATATTTAACACCCGAATTTTACTTTGTTGATAAATAATAATATAATAAACACGTTTACGAGAAATTAAATTTATACACTTCCTACCCTTTTCAGTTATAAAATGTTTATAATCGTCTATTTCGGTGGTTTTCGACCTCCGCGCGGCTCTTCTGATTTTGAAATACTAACTCCCTTACGAATAATAATAAATAATAATATTAAAAATTAAAACAAACAAATTTCACATTATTTAATCAAACGACCAAGTGTAAACAAGTAATTATTATTTGTATACAATCAAATAGATTGAAAAACGATTACAACAATAAATTGGAATTTTATTTTTAGTTTCTATCGAGCACGCGGCTCCTGTGGCTACACTATTCGTTGTTTTAAGAGATACTTTTTCAATATTATATTTATCTAAACTTATGGGAAATAAACAGAAAGGGGTTGATCGGGTCACGCTGACGAGGGGGCAAAAATGTTTTTTTAGGGGTGTTTTCAAATTTTAAATAACTCGTAAAGGTACACAAATATAATATACATACGCTCGTTACACTCGCGATTGTCATAACGAATGGCATTAAATACGTCGCGTAATATGCGTTCATTAGTGGAAAATGTTTAATAATAAATTAACACGATAAACGAAAAACTTGTTTGCCGCTAATTTACATATTTTTTTTTCAATCCTTTTCGTTCAATTATTATTTCTCCCGGTTTGTTTTTATCTATTTAAACATTTTACGAGAGCAACCAAAGACTCACTTCTCGCGCGTGTCGTACACAGTCTTTTCTACAGTTATAAATAGGGTTCGGGACTTGTTGCATTTGCATATTGCTTAAAATAATGACTGCAGAATAGTCTAAGTAAGATTTAAAAATTTGTTTTAAGTCATAACGGATTGAAATACAAAAATTTTAATTGCATATTTTCGCATATTTGGCCGTTTTCTGAGCAAAATGCATATTTGCCAATTTTGGCAATTTAATTGTTATTTATAGCATATTTACACAGTTTTTGTTTTATATGAGGTACATTTATTTTAAATATTTTAATTAATTTATTTTATAACTTTATTTTTTTGCTACTTTCATGCGTTGTTCAATATACCTAATAATCAGTTTTCAGTAATCAGTTTCTCCGTATTGCTCGGTCTACACAGAGTGGCTGAAACAGTCCGCATTCTAAATCCTAAAGTCGATAAAACTATTGCTAACGTAAAAAAAATCTTTAAAAAAGCTCCGTGCCGCGTTCAAATTTTTAAAGATATTGTTACCACTGCCACCTGAACCAATATTAACGATTTTTCATTGTAGGAGAAAACGAAGAAAATGAAATCAAACATACACCAGCTCAGTAATATAATGTCGATAGTGTTATTGTTGTCAAAAAATTGTCAAAATCGAAATGAACAAATCAAATATTTTAATTTGATTTAAAAAAATATTTAGTTGCATATTTTTGCGCATATTTCGGCTATTTTAAGTGCATATGTGCAATGTGCATATTTCCTATAATTTGTGTGCAATAAGTCCCGAACCCTATAGTTATAAATAGGGCAGAGGACTTGTAGCATTTGCATATTTTTTTTGCACAGTCACAAAAATAGCAGAGTGCGAAACAAATACATTTCATGCTTCCACAAAGCTAGTTTCGAAATTTTATTGTGCATATAAATGCATATTTTGCGTTTTTTTGGTTTTTAGGGCATATTTTACACTTGTATATACGCTATTTTATACTTTTTGAGACATATTTAACTTAAATCGATCTTTTCCACTGTGACATTTTCATTTCAAACAATACAGTCAAAATGTTTGAATAAAAATGTATTTATTTTTAATTTTTGTCGTATAATATGGTTTTTGACTGGGCTCGGGCACAAATTCTTCCTAGAAGCGATAACGATCTAACGTAAACTATACCTACGACATCACCACTACAGACGTGTACGCACCATGCAGGCTTTTATTTTATTAGGATTTATTTATAAAACGTTTCTAGACACGACAAGAATCAATATTTTAGTATTTAGTCTCAGTCAGTTCTGCGGAAAAATTTTAAGTGCATATTTTAAGTGCATATTATGGGGTTTTTTAGTGCATAAGTGCTTGCATATTTAGAGCTTTTTTAGAGCTACAAGTCCTCTGCCCTAGTTATAAACAATACTGTATGTAAACTCTATTTATTTTTTTTTTAGTAGCGATTTTAGTAGCCCCCGGACGTGCCGCTGATTTCAACGCCCTCGTCAATACTCCCGACAAGGAGGATGCCCGACGTGTTTGTACGCCGCCGTGTATATTAAAATGTCGGTCTACGTGTAGTGTCGTTTATCGCGGACAGACATCTGTCAGCGGCGGTCCGTTTGTAATACGCGCGCAACCCTTTTGTTCATCCCTAATAACTTTATGCCCCCCTCCCCCCCCCCCCCGGAAACTCTTTCCGATCGTTCTGAATAAATAACGCGCGAATTTGTTACACCGCGATTGGTTTTGCCGCACACATAAATACGATTTTTATGCACGTTTTTCGCCCATTTTTTCCCTTTTATCGGCACCGATAAATTATTACGCGATCGCGGCCGACACAAACGGTCCCACTGCGGCAGACCGTAAAAAAACATTTGTAAACGAATAACAGCGTGTAATATCCATAATATTTATTGTAGAGTATAATATTATTATTATTATTATTATATTGTGTGTTTTGCAGCGTATTATACACGAACCGGGCCGCGATTGTGAAAACCTTTTGGCCCGGGTTTTCGGCACCGAATTCTTTTCGTTCGTTTCCCGCATAATATTATATTTATAATAACTGTCTAGAAAACTCAAAGGAAGAACGGTTAGTAAGCTGGCCGTCGGACGGGTACATCGATAACAAAACCCGATCAAATCGAACACTTGATCAAATATACTCGATTCGATTATTTTATCCGTTCTGTTTTGCTGGCAGTCTATCCACTTCGGATAACTAGTACTTCACTCGAACAACGTTTATCGATATACTGGTTGGATTCAAAGATTTAGATCGATGCATAACATTGTGTTTTCAACAATAAGCGGAGAATCAAATTCGGCCAATACTGAAATAAGAAAAAATTGGCTCAAAAAAGTATGGCCAAAAATGTTACAATTTTTTTTCCTTTTCTACTGTATTATAATAAGGAGTAAGATATAATTCTACGAATTGTCAGTTCAAACCGAGTTAACGCACTATTTTTATGGATCGCGCGTGTTGAACTCAACGTTGATTGAGTTTTTTCTTCAGTTGTACTAATCTGCTCAGCCGTTTCTTGTCCCGTAAAAATTCCAAGCTGGATATACTGCTGGCGATCGATCGCAAGAGTGCTGAAAATATTGCGGTTTCGTCGTAAACGACATGACGCTGCGACGACGAAATAAAATTATCATAATTCAATAAAAATATTATATCATACGACGTGTTCTGCTTTGACGTCTTGTCGACGCGGTGGCCGTGGACTGCGGATTTCGCGAGGACTCTCGTATTCGGTCCTGCAGAACGACGATATTCGCGCCGCGGCGCGTGCCCGATTCTCGCGGGTCCCCGCGGGCTAACCACTGTTTTTGAGCAACGTTTCGATCACGGCGACCGCACGGACAACCGACGACGTTTCAAAAGAAACAAAAAATATCACGCAATATCGCCATGTTCGACTTTCCCGATGACGCACGAGCACAACCCGGGTATATTCCCGCGATGGCGCTTTTTTATTCTAATCTCTTAAACATGATAATAATAATTATGTCTCCGAGTATTTCTGCTGCTTACATCATCGCGTAACGTTTGTGCGCGGTGTTCGTATTCACGTACAGATAATATTAAAATATCCGCGTGAGTCATAATATTACTAACCCAACTGGAACGAGTCGTGTTGCGTATACAACGACGTTATCGACAACGCCGCCGCCGTCGTAATATTCATAATCGTCGCGATAATATAGCGATGAAGGTTTTGCGCGCGACTCGCGAGTCTTTCTCCTCGAGCGATTTATACTAATTTATCGTACGAGCGCGCGTCGTCTATGTTATTGCGACATCCAAACAGATATAACGCGGAGTTTCGGTCAAATTTCACACAGGGACTCTAGTCGTCAACTCGAACACGCGTTTAAATATTATAAACTCGCGTTAGGAAACCAGTCGTCCAACAATCATTCCAAACATCGACTATATTATTCGTGATCAGTAGGGCTAGGATTTATATGCATTGGTATGTGTTTTTTTTGCAACTTCTGATTACTTATTTTGTAAGTAATGTCCACGAATTAGCTCTAGCTGAGGTAAATGGTGGTATTTTTATTTGTCATATTTTTGCATATTTCGAACAAAATGAATATTTGTATACATTTCGACTACAAAAACACAAAAAGTGCACGTTTTATAGTTTTTATTTCATTACAATTCATTTGATCGCAGTACAAAAACTGATAATTTCAATTCCATAAAATCGGTGCTTTTGTCTTCAGACGAAAACACTGCAAAATCCATAAAGTGATTTAGCTTATATAAAAAGTAACTTTGGCTTTATCACTCAATCTATTTTGAAATTTATTAGAAAATGCATCACTTTTACTCGATGAGAATTTGGAAATCGTTGAAAACACCAAATCTAAACTTGGCCGAAACAAAGGACCGATCGGTGAAAAAATCGACAAAAAATATAATAATGTGTTAGAAAAAAATACCGGGCTAAAAGCTATGTCTACGATACGTAATATTTTAAATGGCAACAATGTAGATGAAGATTTTCCAAATCTATAACTCCTGGGGAAGTTACAAAATTTAGATAATATGCAAAAATTACGTCATGCGATGTCGAACGGAGTTTTAGCAAATATAAAAACATACTAAGGTCAAACAGAAGATCGTTCATTTTTGAAAATTTAAAACATCATGTAATTCATTCGAGTAGCTTTATCAATTTTATATCAATTAATATTTTAGAATTTTTTTAATATTTAAGTGTTTAACGTATTTATTTTTATTAATATTGGTATTTAAAAAAAATTTATAGAAAATGTGTTTTTTAAATAATATTTATTTGGTTTATTTAAGCATATTTTTATTGCATATAAATCCTAGCCCTAGTGATCAGTGACACGATATTATTATTATGCGCGGTAAAACATTGAGACGAGCGTCTACGAGAGGTTGTGCTCCACTCTTTACACATGTCGGACCCGCGGTGTATAATATGAACGTAAACACGTAGTAGTACGTCATTAAGGATACGCGATGTGGTTTTGGGGACGTGTCTCGTTTGGTTTTTTTTACCTCTCGTATCGTTGCCGTAGATACTTTCGTTTCGGGGATTGTTTTGATTACGAAAAAAAAAAATAACAACAACAATAATGAGGATAAAAAAAAAGCACGACACACGATACGCGCGCGGCGGGCGAAACCGCGCCGCCGCCGCCGGCTCGCACAGACCGCAAAATATGATTACGACCGCAGCGGTTTTTGAAGATCGAATTTACATATCCGATTTCTCTGCGCGGCCACAACCGCGATACATATATATAGACACCGCCGCCGCCGGTGCAGACAGCGCGCGCGGTGTATCATGACCGCGACCAAAGTCACGCATCTTCGGTCCGGTGGCTACCGATCCCTGAAAACAATATTTCCATTGCTCGTTATTATTACGATACGTGAGCGCGGTGGAAATAATAAAGGAGCAGAAAAAAAATTCAATAATAATAAAAAAAACCCGGTAATAATATCATCGTACGCAGCCGTACGCATTTGACCGCCGCCGCCGCCGCCGAGCCTGGGTGGCCCTGTCTGCGGACATTACTTCCGAATCGGCAAACTCGGTATGCGCGCGCGCGTATAAAATATTTTTCGTAATTCCGAGACGCGCGCATATATCACATCGTCCGATTTCTGGTCGAGCCCGAGTTTGCAGCGGCGTATTTCGGGGCGTATATTATCCAGTGCCGTGCCTAGCATAATCAGCGCCCGGCGCGAAGAATCATTTCTAGCGCCCCCACCCCCTCTGCCAAATATTTTTATACTTGTAAAAACATTAGGGAAGAGCCGGAGATGGAACCGTCAGATTTACCTTATTTTTCACGTTAAACATTTTTGTCGACATGTACATCGTACAAACAAATCTAAAGATGATATTATGTAAACAGGGAGAGAGCCTTTTTTGAATATATTTTGTGAATAATATTGACAAATACAATAGTATTAATAATTATTATACATTTTATTTGAACTCAGAAATTCACCAAATCTGTATATATAATATAATAGTTATAAAGTTATAAGTATGAAATAGTATAAACATATTGTTATTAAAATAGGTTGTAGTAAACAGTATTTATTAAGTTAAAATGTTAATCAAAATAAAAAATCGCATCACTGAGTTAATTATTTTTTTATTAAGGTTACAAGTATTAAAAATGTATATTATCTTAATTATTAATTTAATATTACGAAACTTTTGAATGGATTTATAGTAAATAGTCTTAATAAAATACTACAATAATTAAGTTTTTAAAATATAATAAGTACTCGACTTGATTTTCATAAACTTATTTTTCGAGATTTGATCGATGCCAAGTTTTCAATTAATATTGAGTATTTTAGTAATATTACTTAGATTATAAAAATGCATTTGGCGCCCCGGTGCACGCGCACCTCTTGCACCCCCCTGTAGGCACGGCCCTGCAAGCCGATATTGAAATATGTGTTTGTCGAGACGAAATGACGAACATTTAGAAGAAAAAAACACAAATCGCAACGATTTTTGCATCGAAATTTTCAAAAAAATCAAACGTTTTTTATCAAGTCTATCGAGTAATGCGCAGTTGTCAATAGCCGTACACGGTGAGTCGGATTTGAATTTTTCATTTTTTTTTTGTCAATGAAACAAACGTCACGCGTTCGACCAGGTCAAACAGACGTGATAGGTCGCCCGACCTAGTGGTTGTACAAAACGAGCAGATTTTCGACGCGTCGACACGATATATTTTAAGACATTGTAAATCCACGCCATCGAATACGACGCGCATTATTATTCAACAAAAATAACAATATTATAAACTGCATCAGCTGTCTCGAGTAGTGGCGCCAAAAAGACAAATAAAAAATCGCATCCGGCCTGTCGATTATTACACGCGTACGCAACATATAAATTGTATACGTGTCGCGTATTTTATTTTAATAATCGCGTGTGTGTGTGTGTCGTAATTATTATCGTCGTCGTCGGAATTTCCGATTGCGCGCGAATATTGTAAAACGTTTAAACGCGCGGGTGAACACAATAATATTTGTGCGTGGGCTCGGCAAAGACGGAAACGCGTGACATTTGAAATAATAATAATACGTGATTGGCGGCGATTGTCGGTCGGAATTTTTTTCATTTACATCGCCACGCGAACGACAGCAATTTATAATAATTAAAATAGCGTCGATCGATTCAAATACTATCGGAATATTATGACGTCGTCGTCGGGAGTGCGCGACGGACGCGCTAATTCGACACGTGAGATTTGTACTTATCCTGTAACGCAGCGTTTCTTAAACTTTTTTATCCGTGGAACCCTTTTTGACGTCAATTTTTACCGTGGAACCCCTACTTTGTTTTTTAAATATTATTTCTGTGTACAAACTGCATAACTGTATAAGCACATATTATGACATATACATCATTATTTAATATACAAACATTTTTTTTTTCTATACTTAATGCATGTTTTCCCCGTTACTAATCTTTAGTTAGACATTTTTAAGTAATTTTCTTGAAAATTTTGAAAAAATTACTCAAGCTTCGCGGAACCCCGGGGTTCCGCGGAACACAGTTTAAGAAACGCTGCTGTAACGAACCGCTCGGCATCGACTAAACATAATTGTAATATGTATAAAGTATACGGACAAAAGTTTCTGCTAGCCACATTACCAGTTTATCATCGCCGTGTAATATTATGTGTCGTACGACCATGTGGTTTTTTGCAATCCGGCGTTTAGAGAAAAAAAAAACCACATCTCAAAGTAAAATCATTATCGAGGGAACAAATGAGATCGGTTTTATCTTCGTTTTAACACTCGATAATGACTATTTTAATAGTACATTGGTTGCAATTTAATTCAAAAGGGAATACACTAACGTTGAATATGACACGATGTGTCTCAAGAGGATTTCTGAGAGAGATTATGTTGTAGAGAAACGAATTATAATATTATCGAACAAAACAAGGCGATTATTATTGTATTTTGTTTGATCGTATTCAGAAAAACACAACGTGCACAAATAGCACGTGGATTTTAACGCGTGAAAATGAGTTAAAAAAAGAAAATACAATGTTCTCGAAAAGAAAATTTTTCAATTAAACTCTATACGACGACGCGGATTTTGTGCTCGAAATGTATTTCGTTTTGAAAACTCCAACGAAGCAATTCGATTTGTATTTAAAAATCCACTGTTGTTGTGATGCATCGAAACAGTTAATTATGCGAAAATATCTACGCAATATGCGTGTTTCGTTATTTATAATACGAATGAAAAAAACTCGATTATTTAATAATCATATTATAATATCATCGAAGTATATCGTATTCAGAGGTGGTGTTTTTTTTTGGAAGGGCGACAAGGAATCACCGCGTCATAATAATGGAGTTGGAAAATAAATTACCGTCGAAACCGAAAACGTCTGACCTCAGTGACTTTCGGCACAAACGATTGCGCGATTTCAACGCGATTTCAACCTTGAGAGGTTTCCATTACTGGACTCCCAACGTCGAAATGGCGTTCGCAACGATTCGACCGAGGCGTCTATCACAACTGGGATTCACAGCAGTCATAATGTTTAACGAAGACGTTCTTAAAACAAACGGAATGAAATCGAAAATCACTGCGCACGAATTTCACGACGACGAGGACAAAAACGACAACGATCGACTAGAGAAGCCGACAATTTTCGTCCTGATCGATTTCACCTCGTCATCGTCTCTGTTTTCGGGTTCGTTTCGTTAGTTTATTCGGACTTTGAAGACGACTGCGTTTATTTTCTCATCGCGGACCATTGTTTTCGCGAATATTATTTGGTAAATTTCATTTTATTTTTTTCGAGCAAGTACGAGTACCTCCGCTCACGTCCAAAAGACTCAAACGAACAATAACTCGACAATAATATAGGTCGTGTGATTCACTCGTCGCTTTACTCGAATTATTCTAATAATCGTCGTCGCGCCTTCTAAAATCCGCCGCTATTCGTTCGTTATCGTTAAATATTACTCATCGTACGACGGGGCGTATGACGTCATACGTTATTCTGCTGTTGAGAATAATTATTATCCTTATCAACGCGCCGCCGTACAGTAAATCCTCGCGAGACGTTCTGCGGCGGCTATTTTATGTACACTTTAACACAATCGGGATTTTTTTTTATGTATTTTTTCGGTCGATCGCCAAGTGAGCACGTGTGTTCCCCGGAGCGATTGAAAATACGATTTTATTTGATCAGAGTACTGCTTTTAGAGGGAAATATTATTTTCACCGTTTTACGGATTTCTCGAAGACATTTCGAGGTTATGAATTGTATACGGCGCATAGCGACCCGACGAAAACTATTATCGTTTTGGAAAAATAATAAACATAATCGTGCGAAAATGTCGTTTCGCGCGCAGTGCCGCAATTATGAATTCTGAGGCCCGTGTGCAAGGATTTATTTAGAGGCCCCAAATTAATAATATATTTATTACTTGATCTTCGTATTACTACAGAAATTTTTTAGTATTTTTTAGTACTATAACTTAAATATTTGACGGATTCGCGGAACCGATCAGAAGAATAAATTATGTAAATTTATAAAAATTCGAGCTTCTAAATACCTCCTCTATAAATTAGTATAACGAATAATCGAAAAAATAATGAACAACTTGATTCAGTGATCCAAGTCACTAGTATCCATACAATAATTATTTGAGAAATATTTCTCAATAACAGAGAGAGGCCCCTGCGATAATGACTATTATTCTACAAATTATGTCATACTTTATAATAATATCATTTTCGTAATTTTATTCCTATAATAATTCGTACGTTTTACTATAAAACCGAATTATTTACAGATCCAATGAAGGATCTTGCATGATATTAATTATCATCTACTTATGCTAATAATAAATTCATTGAAAACAATTAGAAAAAAAATCAAAAAACTTTCGAGGTACGAGCCACGAGGAAGTAAAGAATACCCAATTGTTGCGGCACTGTTCGCGCGACGACGATTTCAAATGAAAAAAACAATTATTGCTTGTTAAACTCGAACGCGCGCTTTCGTCGAGGACGTTTCGTGTTTTTTTTTTTTTTTTTTTTTCACATCGCGTCTAACCGATCACATCGTCCGGTTCGCGCGCGACCGTTTTTTTTTTTTTTTTTATTTTCTCTCCGCGCGTGACGTATTGATAACGTAATATATTACATCGCGCATGAGAATACTCTCGCCACGGCACTTTTTAGATTGAGAGATACCGTTTCGGCCGTTTCACGGATTAGCAGCAGCAGCAGTAGTAGGTCGCCGAGGCGATTTATGACTCGGACGCGTTCGCGCGACGATAAAAACTCGTGACAAATCTAATTACGCCGCGAAAGGGTTTGTTCGAACGGGTACACACACAATGTCCAAACCCTTTTTCTTTTTTTTTTTTTTGTCGTCGTCGCCGGGCCCGCGTCGATTATCCGCGCGTCGGACACTCAACAAAAGGGACGGAATACTATAATATAACGTCCCGTCATTGTGTTACCGCCGCGCCGCTGTTATTATTGTTATTTCTTCTCTATTTTAATAGCCGCCCGTCGTCGGCCGGTAATTGAGACGGACGCGGCCGGGGATTTTTATTTATTTTAATTTCCATTCCCTTCCCAGGAGTACACGACATCGGTGCACTTTGCGTACGTGTTATTTATAACGTCACAGTGACACGCACTACACGTGTACTACGCGACGACGACGCCTCGTATTGTGCGCATCGATAATGGCGATCGATCGATCGACCGTTGTGCTAGCGTTTCGAATCGGTTAAATCGACCCCGTGCGCCCCCCGTATGACGTACGCGCGATCGCGTTATAATGACATAATTTAGTAGTGTTATTTGTGCGAATGATAATTCGAACGGACCGGCGGCGGCGGTGGCGGCGGCGTAATTGTCGGGGGGGAGACGAATTTAACCGAAGGTACCTCCTAACACGACACACGATGCGAATCTTTTAAAATAAATCGAATGATCGTATGTTGTCGGCGCGTAAAACGTAATTTTTACTTTAAATATAATTATCAATCGTTTCCGAGACGACGAGTTTCGCGAAAAACATACGCGTGAAAACGAATACGAGCGAAACAGAGGGCCGTTTTGATTTCGGACGGGGTGTTTTCAAATTTTATACGTAAATAACTCGTAGCTTGTAGGACTTGTAGCTCTAAAAAGTCACCAAATATGCATTTAAATATACAAAATATGCACTTATATATAAAAAATATGCATTTTAAAGTGAATATTTTTGAACAAAAAATAAGAATTTTTCAGTCGGTACTCACTATTTTGATGAATAAATTTTATTTTCAACTTTATTTAACAACTCACAATTAATTATTTGAAATTATTTGGACTCATTGAATTATCATTTTAACTGGATACTTCTTCAAAACTTTCAACTTCTTCGACTACTGAAAAACAATTAACAAAATATTTTAGTTTCGAATATTTAAGATTAACACAAATTTTTACCTTGGAAGTTGCATTGGACAATAAGGTGTTTTTTCAAATTGTCAAACGTAAAACTTTTCCTATTGTCGGATAACAAGACTTTAAAACATCGAAAAAGAACGTTCCACGTCAACGGAATTTATAGGGCATATTGATCTGATCGGCAAATCTCGAGAAATATCGTTGATAGTATCAATAAATAAATAAAAACGTCGACGAAAAAATATTGGTAAAACTATAAATTATTTTAAAAATATGCATCTAAAAGTATAAAATGGAAGAAATTTGCCCTGAAAACCGAAAAAACGCAAAATATGCATTTATATGCACAATAAAATTTCAAAACTAGCTTTGTGGAAGCATGAAACGCATTTGTTTCTGCTATTTTTGTGACTGTGCAAAATAAATATGCAAATGCTACAAGTCCTCTGCCTTAGTCATAAGTTATGATTCGGATTTGAAGGCAAATGCCTTTCTTTTATTAATCATAATAGAAAAATAATTTTTACACAAAAATGTGTTTCATTTAATTTCTTAGACGATGGATCTTTTTTTTTTTTTGCCTTTTTTTGCCTTTTTACTAATAAATGCCTTTTTGCCTTTTTTTACCTTTTGTACTCATAAATACCTATTTTGTGTTTAATTTTTCAGTTGATTTTATAATTTTATACACAGCTTGCGTATTATCGCTACAAATGGGTTTTATTATTATTAAAAAGATCAACCAAGTATTGATTGGAGAAACCACAAGCGATGACGATCTATCAAGTAGCAATCTTAATTTAGATAATTATGTAAGTATGAAATACGCCCCGATAACTTCGGTGGACGTAGAAAGATCCTTTTCGATGTATAAAAATATTTTGAGCCCTAACCGTAGCCGTTTTTCTGAAGACAGTTTATCAAAATACATGGTCGTCAATTTTTTTTTTAATACCAACTAGTTTATTTTGCATTAAATTAACTGGTATAACTCAAGTAAGTTAATATTTAAAATTGTTTGTAATTTGTATTTTTCTCAAAATGTGTGCATTTAAAAGTGTTTAAAAAATGTTCACTATTTTATTTTGTAGTATATTTATGAATTGCCTTTTTATATAAATTAAATGCTTTTTTTTGCCTTTTTTTATATTTTAAATGCTTTTTTTATTGATTATATTGCCTTCAAATCCGAACCCTAGTCATAACGAATGGGTCATTAAATACGTCGTAATATGCGTTCATTATTAGTAAAAAATGTTTAATAATACCTTCACGAAACAATAATGAATTAATATGATAAACGAAAAACTTATTTGCCGCTAATTTGCATTGAATCCCTTTACGTTAATTTTTCCCTCCCGGTTTGTTTTTATCTATTTCAGACTTTACGAGAGCAACCAAACACTCATTTTCGCGCGTATTAATAATAAAAATAATCGTACTGTTGTCGCGAAATAACTTTTTCTACATTTCAATGCGTCGTCGTCGTTGTCTCGTTCCGACCATGTGTCGACGTACCGCGTGCGTTATTATTGACGATATAATCGCGTGCTGCAGCTGCAGCGAGCGTACGCAACAATGTCGCGAGTTTCTAAATAGGTCATGTTGATATTTCGCGCGTTCGTTTGACGGACTGCACCACTGATTGTTGGCGCCAAGTGATTTCGTACGAAACTGCTTATTATAATATTATATTATTATCGTCGTTATTTTTTTCAATATTAAAAAAATTCCACAGCACACACTCTATATTAATTATTAAAAATGTACAAGAACAAACTATTTCTATATCGAACCCGGAAAGTACTTTTGGCACAATATTGACATCGTGATAATTATAATAGCTCGTAACGATTATTTCGTAACGCAGTTTTTGTTTTAGTATAAACGTTCGATTTTATAATAGAATTATAATGGATAGCCGTTTTACGCGCTTTTCAATAACGATCGACTGCGATTGTCGTCATTCCGTGTAGACGTTACGGATTTTTTTTTTATACACCGCACAGTGGTGAATTATGAATTTGATTTTCAATTTGATAAATATAGCCGGTATCCCAACTTTCGTTACCATATTTGTTAACAATAAAGTTTATTAAATGTTTTTTTGGATTTAACTCTTTGAGGAAATAAGTTACTTTTACTTCTTAGTTCATTAAACTGTAATCGGTGTGTCAATATGTCTTCAATAACGTTCTCTGAAATATTATATTAAATTTGTAGAAATTAATTTATAAAACACTCAAAGGCAGCTAAAGGCAGACAAATTATACATGGTTGAAAAGCTGAGAACTTGTACTATAACCTACAATAGCTCACTTAAAGGCGAAATTGGGCGGATTTTATTTATACCTTATTGAAGTTCCGAAATCGACAATTATACCATAGTTATACATTACAATGAAAATAAATATAGGTAAGAGTATCGATTTTTAAATTTGATTAAATTACCTTCAATCTCCATGTCCATGTTAGTTGAAAATCAATTTTAAAAATTAAAAAAAATTACAACAATATGTGAAAAAAATTTTATTTCATTTGTCGCTGTTTACGCGAGAAATGAACGTCGTACAAGCATATACTTACACAATTGCATTGCTTATCGGTAATTACGTTGATATAGGTACATAAAATGTCATATTTGTAATCAGTATGTTGTAGACAACCAGTTTATGATCTGATATCTATAATAATACAACATTTTTTTTTTTTAATTTCGACCCGCTAAACATGCATTCTGGACCACTGTGTGCACCGCACGCGGCGGACAATAATTTATTGAAAATCTTTTCGAGTTTTGTGTGTTTTTAACACACTTGTATATTTTCGAGGAGGATTATAATATACACGTTTTGCGAATTGTTGAACGAATTCGTTCGCAGCCCGAAAACGTGTCTGAGAAAACGCGATACGTCGTCGACCAGTTTCGATTTCGAACGCTTATTCGCCGCGTAGACATCGTTATACGAACACCGCGTAAAAATGCGATATTTTTTTTATCCCAAGTGAATTTAGAACGCGGCAGCTGAGAGTCGATTAAGAATGCGCGCGGCCGGTCACAATAGGACCTAGGAAGGAGGAGGGCGGTGTATTATCGAACGTCCTTAGCTGTCACCTACAAATCCCTGCGAAATTACTTTTTCAAAGTGTTCGTAGAATATAATGCTACAGAAACGTGGCGTTCATTGTTCCCCTGCGCGCGCGCGTTTGACGTTGATCCGGTTGCTCGCGTGACTCTTACAGTCGTCGCGGGGCTCTCGTCGGCGCGTTGAGAAAAAAATAAATAAATAAAAGGGTTGTCCGCCGTGTTTACATTCCTTCCGAGGGATCGATTTCTCGACGTTCGCGAAGGCATGTGTGTGTGTGTGTGTTTATTCGGGATCGTTTCATCGCCTCCGAATAATGAAAAGAAGAAGAAAAGTAACAACAGAAACGAACGCGATAAAGAAAGGAGAAAAAAAACACGTCGTTTTTTAGTAAACAAGACGCGTACAATACCCGTACGGGATCGAGACGCCCGCGTTCTGTACACACACCGCCCAGAAATAATGGGGTTTTTTTTTTCTCGCCGGCTACGAGAGCAGAAAAACTACGGCCGTGTCAGGACGCGCCCCGGGCACGTTCCGTGTGCGAGGGGAGACTCTCGGCGGCGCGATAAACTTCGATTAAATATCAAATCTTTCTCTCTCGAGAGAGAAAGAGTCGACGGTTTTATTCTAGGTTTTTGAAAATATCATATTTTCGCGTTCGATTCTGCCGAAACTCGAAACACACCTTCGTGAAAAAAAAACTTTGTTCCAGTGATTTTTTCGAAAACGTCCGAATCGAACCGTAGCCCGACCGGAATAAAAAATAAACCCAACTCGGTTTGACCGCGATATCGTCTATTTCGCAACAATGTACTCTTAGTCATATCGCGACTGATGAAATGTGTCCTCGCAGTAACTATATTATCACTTTCGACACGCGTTTTTCACAAAAAACATTTTGCTTCTTTTTTTTTCAAAGTAATTCTCTTCGTTTATTCAATAATTTAAGGCTCGACGCGTCTAAGATTGTCGGCCAACAGCGTGAACCTAACGAGCGATCGGCTTAAAATTTTCACCGTGATATATTTATATTTCCGCCGATTATATAATATTGTTAATATAACGCTAGAGTTTATCCGGCGAATCACGCTTTGAGATTATGAATTCGATTATTTATTCGGCGACTTGGTAACTTTTTTCATTTCAATTTTGCGTTCTAAAGATCGAGACAATTCAAAGTATTCGTTTTCTATTCTCCACCTCGAAGCGGCGGAACACACGACGTACCGTTTCTAAAAATCTCGGTAAACCTGCGACTAATTGAGTTTTTTTCCCTTTTTTTCACAACGGAATCGTAAACGATGTTTGAAAAATACGCGCGCCCGAGGATCTAGATTATAATAATAATAATTGCGGTCTTCACTAACGAGCAACGACGCCGCACAAAGAGCGCTCCGCTGTTATTATCGTTTACTTTCCCTTTTTTGCAAATTCGTCCCGTATCGCAGGACGAACTATAATATAATATGTATAACGTCGCGTCCGCGCGCGCTAGGTGCGCAACGCTGTAAAGAACGTTTATTATTATTATTATGCGTTTGTTTTGTTTTGTTTGATTTGGCTGCGCGACGACGCTAATGAGAAGCACACGTCTTGAGAGCACGTGGCGCGCGCGTTTTCACAATAGATTCTGGTAAAAACAATGCGTTCGGCTCGATTGTATTTGGATTTCACGTCTAATTGGATGTTTGTAAACAAAAGGACTCGCCGCGATCCCTTTTTTTTTTCTGTCATCGTCATCGCAGTAACCTTTCGAAGAGGGGTGGGTCGCAGGAATATTCAAACAACTCGTATGTGTGATTTCATTTCGTCCTTTGAAATTCGTATGTCTACGAAGGATCGAATATAATTCTATCGTAGTGTGTTCTCCGGTTTCTGTTTTAAAATTTGAAAACGAATCGTCTTTGAGAGTTTGTAGACTACTGGAAACGCTCGGTGTTTTCGGACTTTTCCCAAAACAAAGAAATCGTTGCTGAAAAATCTAATGAAAAACCGATTTATAAACGTATTCAACAAACGCGGTTCAGAGGAATTTTTTTATTTTTTTCGCTTTTCGACCGGAAAACACGAGACGGCAAAAATAAAGATTTCATTCCGCACTCGAGTGCGCGTCAATAACGTCGTGTATTTTCAAACGCGCTTTCGGCAAATATAAAAACGCCTTAAGGTCGAATAGGACATTCAAATTGGAGGTCAATTGTGAATGGTGGAAAATTTTTAATACCTAATTATTTCTCGCAATACATTTGAAATGGCGTTTTTTCATATTTTATTTACATCGAAATTTTCATTGCGTGTTTTAAGTTTTTTAAAAACGTTTATAAACATATTTTTATTACATATTTTTATGAACCTTTTTATCGCCTGTTTTATAGCGTATATTTTTAATAAAATATTAAACGCGTGTTTTACTATTTTATATTAATTTTACGAATCCGAGTCTCACGTATTTTTATCACACACATATTATACGTACTATGTGCCGATAAAAACGCGTTTAAAAAACAGCTTAACTTCGAACAATAAACGCGTTGTCAAAAAACGATACTTCGACGAACCGTTCGAACGCGGTGCACCCAAAAAATATATATTTTGTTTCAAAATGTCCTCGTCAAAAGTGTGCCGTGTGTAACGAAACACGTTTTTTCCCCGCTCGCGTATGATTTTGTCCTGTCAAATAATAATGAATTAACACGAAATACGGGCGGCCAGATAGTTCGACGCAGCGCCGCCGTGACGTTTCAAAATAGAGTTTTACGTATTTTAATTTTAATCTTTAATAGTTAAATATTGTATTTTTACGATTAAAAATCAAAAAAAAAAAAATGTACGAGTAATAAATACTTATTAATTTAAAAATATTATGGATATTATTTTTGTCCTGTATTTTATTTTTTTAGAAATAGTCAGTCACCCTACTCTAGGACCTCTCGAAGTCATGATAATAATATTATATCGTCGCCGAACGATTCTTCGGTCTGACAACAACAACAACATTATAATATCATACGGGCACCGCGTCATATTGTGTGCGCGCGTTTCGTTATTTTTTATTTTTATCGTCAGCGGCGCGCGCGGTCGGTCGGAAATTAATAATTATAATAGGAAAAAAAAAAAAAAAAATGATATTAAGGAACTCATTCCGTTTCGAAAATATTGTCCGAGAGAGCAATAATAATAATAATAATAATCGCATACGGGCGACGTCGTCGTCGTATAAGAGGCCATTTGTGTCTTCGACGGATACGATTTATCGATCATTTTAGTACTGGTTTGAGCGGCGCGTCTGCTCGCTCCTCCCCGAGTATATTACTATAATAGCTGGGGGTCACATAAATTGATGTTTACGGTCTTGTCGGCGGCGACCGCGCGCGCGCGCGCCCGATAATACTTTGTTTTTTTTTTCTTTCTAATTTGCCAAGACCCCATACCAATTTTTATTATTATTATTATTATTATTTCATCGTGTTTTCTACCTTTCGGTTTTAACCGAGACGCCGCCGACGACGATTTCGTCTCTCGCACACGAGAAACCCGAGAATGCGCGTGAGTAGGAGAGGGCGGCGTTTATTGTATAGAATATTATATACGAGCCGGGAACCCTCACGAACACACGTCGTTATTATATTTTAACTAAAACCTAGTCGTTTTTTTTTCCATCTGCTAGGTAGAAAAAACCGCGGCCACTGCCGGATCGCCGTCGAATTCGACGAGAAAAAAACCTTTGAAATATACGAGTATTATACGCGCTTTTAAAAGTATTAGAATAATATGCGCTTGGATTTTCACGTCGAAAAATACGAGGCTTATAAGCAGGGCTGGGATTTTATAGCATTTGCATATTTCTTATGAGATGTTTAAGAAATAGCAGAGTAAGCTAAAAATGTGTTTCCTGATACAGAGAACTCAAATTAAAAATTTTATTTTTGCATATTTTGCGATTTTTTAGTTTTTAGTGCTTATTTTGGACTTTTTGTATTTTTACCTGTTTTTGAATCAAAATCGGTTATATTTTATAAATTTATATTTTAGTAAACATGTTTTTAGGGTTTTGTCAATTTTTACAAATTAATATTTTAAAAATATTGTACATATTAAAAAAAATGTTTAGACAAACCTAATGTTGAAAATAACTTGGCATACATAAAATCAAATTTTTCTATTTTATCTCTAGCTATTGATAAATTGCGAGCAAAATTACCGTCCTTAGCCACATCATTAAATGTCAATTTCCTTTTTTTTTTGCATATTTTGTTGTTTTTATTGCATATTTTTAGCGCATATTTATGCAATTTTAAGTGCTATAAAATCCCAACCCTGCTTATGAGAATGCACGTGATGAATTCGTTTTTTCACGGACGTCATTCTCGTCGATCAACTGTCGAAATTCCATCTACACTTTGTGGACCGTCGTCACCGGTAGCTCTGTTGGTTATTTTAGAATAGTAGTTTTTTTTTTTTTTGTGATCGCATTGAAATAACGAAAGTAAACAATATTACAGACGTGAAAATGTGCGAAAGAAAATAAATCGCGCGCGTTTGTTATCACATTTGAAATAGCTCGTTTTAACTGTTAAATCAGTTTCCCGCAAAATAACATAACGGGTGTAAATGTATTGATATTTTTCTATTTGTTTTTCATCGCCCGACACTCGCGCGTATATTACATCGCGACGAGTAAATAAACAGTAATTAATATTTCACTGCGCGCGAATATTATTCGATATTTTCCCGGTGACAATTATTGTGATTAAACGATGAAACGTCGAGTGAAATACGACAGAAACAAACACAATCGAATTACGACGTGGAAACCGCGCGCGCGCGATCGTCGTATGTTTCGACAGCAGTCGATATAGCAGTATTAAACGGTTATTTCACAGTAAAATATCGATCTTTGCGCGCGCGCGCGCATATAGTTTTTAATTTTCTCACACGCGTTTCTAACTCTGTAATACTAATGGCGGTCGATTTGTCTTTGCCCACACAGGTTCACATACTGTCGCATTTCATAATGAACGGGGTGTGCGTGCGATGGAAAGGACGCATCGATTTGAACAAATTGGACGGTGCCGGTTGCCTGGAGTTCGACGAAGAACGAGCCATGGTGAGTGTATAGAGACGGAAATGCCCTCCGGACACGTCGGAGGCGTTAGGTTATAAGTGAACGATCGATAATCTGTCAAACTTTGTAGAAAAATTTCGGAAAAAACACCGCCTGACTTTTCACGACGTTAGATGGTATAGACCGCGCCAGAATAGGTTTGTCCGAATAAAAAGAGTGTTTTCATAAAACGCTGTACACATTCTCATACGCAAGTGTTTTCCGGCGGTTTTAAATGATAGTTTTGTTTCTTCGGACGGGTCGGGTTGAACTGCTCGTTTTCGTTTTTTCGTTTAAATCTACTCGGCTCAGCTGGTATTCGACCACAGGTGTACGCGTTTTCGTGTGAAGCGTAACAACAATAGCGCCGCGGGATCGAGACGTCTCTCGCGACGACGACGTTAAATTATTATTATTTTCATATCTCGCGCGGGCGACAATCGAACGGTCTCGGCCTGTCGCCGCCGCCGCGCCGCGATCACATTCTTTTTTGTCGTGCGAATAATCGAATGCAATGATGATTTCCCCGACGATTGAAAAAGAACAATAATATCGGAGTTTTCGAGACGATTCGCCGCGGACGCCGCAACTAGTGTCAAACGTATGACGAGGGGAGGCCTAGATTTCAGACGGCGAAAAAACGAACGCAAGCAACAGGATTGCGGTTTTCAGCATTTTCTCTAGACATCGTAAATACGATGGCGATATTTCCAAATATTAGAACACCGTCGCCTCGCGTGATTGGTCGCAGTTTGGATTTTATTGCAGGACAATTCCTTTTGCAGGTACGCGACTTTATAAAAAAAAAAAAAAACAACACATAAAACCACATCGCCGTGTAATCGTTTGCGTCGTATTACGTCGTCGTACACCAGATTGGATACTTTTTTCGTTTCTTTTTCGGCCAAAAACTCTATATTATAACACTTCGACGATTTTTCGTGTTTACAGATCGAGAATAGAATGTTGCAAGAACAGATCGAAAGGTACAACGACCGTATCAGAGATTACCAAGACAAACCTCGTACTTATAGAAACCAAGACCGCGGCTTAGTCGCCGATTCGGACGCGGACGTCAAACGAAGAATGAACTATTGAACAGGACGATATTATGATTATATTATTGTGTGCGCGTACCTTATATACCTATAAGTATATATATATATATATACATATTACAATACGATGTGACGACGTGTGTGTGTGTGTGTGTGTGTGAGTTTGGATTTCTCGTAATATTAAATTAGTTTCTAATTTGTTGATTCTTTATACGAGAGGACAAAAAAAAAAAAAATAACACTTTTATTATCGACTAGCGTATTGACATTAATTTATTATGAATTGCGTTTGCACGTGAAACAATCAATAATATTTATAATGATAATTGTATTTTGGTTTCTCGAAAATAGCCTTTGAAGAGACATCGTCGGTCGACAACGATAATTATTTTGTAACTAATGCTTTTAGTGTATAGAACGTGTGTTAGAACGGTACTGTGTTAAACTTATATTATTACTGTAAACGTATTATAAAATATTATACTTTTAATCATGTTAAACATTACAATAATATTATTATGATGCATTTTGTCGATAAAAAGTAATAACCTGCAAGTACAGAACTTTCAAACATTTAATTACATGTTGTGAAATAACCAAATGGTCTGATATTGGATATAATATGATAATATTATATAATATAGAGATTATTATTGAAAAAAAAAAAAACTATATTCATTTCTCTTTTCTTTTCTCTCCAAAATCATCGACGTCGGCGACGACGCAATATATTGTTTTCATTTCAGATATCGCGTAGCTCGACGTGTACGACTGCCATACGCTGTGTATTCGCGCGAGAGAATAGAATTCATTTTCGCCGTCAGTCACGGAGTGGCGCGTTCAGTGAGCGGCGGTGAGCGTGTGTAATAATTTTTAGTATTTCCAGGTGAAACTTTTAGAAGACCGTCTCCGTCGTAAACAATCGACCACATGTTTCACAGACGTTTTACGGAGGTAATAATATATAAAAACTACCGGACCTACTTACGCATCGTGTTGAAAAAAAACAAAGTTTTGTTTAGTAGAACGAAAATGAGCGGAAAATAAAACACTATTCAATCTTATATATAAAAACGTGTTGTAAGCGCATAACTCAACAACCCCTGAACCGATTTCGCTAAATATTTTTTTTATAATATTTCTTGAAGTACGAGGATGGTTTTTACGGAGAGAATTATTAAGAAAATTAACCCTAAGGGGGTTAAAAGGGGTAAAAATGGAAAAAATCCTGAGTCACTGGAGCTTTGTGGTATTAAATTTTGTCAATAGTTTCATTTAATATAGCAGAGGCCCCTAAAGAAAGGATTTTCCAAAGTTCGACCCCTAAGGGGGTTAAAAGGGGTAAAAAAGGTGAAACTAGAAAAATTCGCCTGGCCGGAACTGCTGGAGCTTTAAGTATGAAATTTGGTCAACAGTTTCGTTTTATATAGTGGAGACCCCATGGGAAAGGATTTTCCTAAATTCGCCACCTACCGGAGTTAAAAGGGGTAAAAATGAAAAAAACTGATAAAATAAAAAGTTATACTGCACACGGGCGAAGCCGGATTATTCAGCTAGTATACTATACAATGTAAAAAACAAATATAATTTCGATTTTAGTTTTTTTTTCTTTTCATATTATTTCTCAATCTAAAATTTGAATTCGTCGTTAATATCGCGTTCGTATGTTAATTGGCCATAGATTTTAGTGAGATTTAATTCTACAGGGTGCACCTTACCGTCGTCGTTTTCGATTCAGAGCGAAGCGTGAATCAACGCACGGCAACGCAATAATTATAATATATTGCCGCTGCGACGACGGTTATTATACCTACTTGAAATTTCCACTCGGAAATCATTAGTTTCATTCAATGCGCGTCGACGACTTTTCGTAATCTTTTTCCGGTGGCGTCGTCGCTCGACGGATCGATCGATCAAATCGTTCGCGCTCTCTCTCGTTCGCCGTACCCCGCATTGTTTTCACGCTCGATTTCTCCGATCGCCGAGAGACGCCGAAAAAACGACAGCTCGTCGGTGGCGTTTTACCTTTTGTGGACGGACGAAAACGAAAGCGGCAACAAGACGCGGCGGTATAACGCGCGAAAAAACTACCCGATTCAACGGAACAATGGGAACAACATACACGCGCGCGTCGCCAATTCGTCACTCGTCCTTTATTTTTTTTTTTTTTCTGACACGCACTCTGCTCGCCGACCTCTCGATATAATAATAATAATAATATGCATTATTCGCGTCATTATAACGATTACGATATTGCGTACGTTACGCGGAACAACGGCGATGAAAGGCTCGCCCGTGACATTGACGGGTCAATCGCGACGCACGTATTATTTATATCGGCGCAGACGTCATCGATCCGTTGATATTTACGCGGCAGCCGAAGGGCACAACTCGGCGAGTGGGTCAAAAACTCGACTTCTCCGTTAAAAATACGGTTTTTTTTTGTCCCCGACGATTTCACGGATGATCGATCGGCACGACGACGGCGACTGTGTACAATGCGGACGTCATTATATGTTATTGCGCGACGCGTAACGGCGCGCGTTTTCGGTTCCGGAATCGTATAATATCGTATTATATGCAGTTCGACGTCAGTTGCAGCGGGCGGCGAACGGGATTTCACACTGTATTTCACGTCGAAGGAGACCCGCCGACAATTATTCATCGTTATTATAATTTCCATCATCGCGGGTCACCCAAGACCGATTTCTAGAAAGAGGCCCCGCACACGTTTTAAATTCCGTAACTATAACTATATATTATTTAGAACTGACAATCTCTTCAACACATTTACGATTTATAATTCATTTAATTGTCGTTGATATTACTGTTTTTGAGTGAGTATACGAAAGTATAATAACGAATTTAAGAATTTTTCTTTTTGTTCTTCGCGAAATCATAAACGATTTTATTTACATCGTCGTGAACGATGTGCTCGAGAACAGAAAACCACGACAATCGACAATCGACTGAAATGAAATATCCTTTGGATCCTTGTCCTTTGGAAATAATATTACATCGATCACATTTCACAGGAAATATATTATACAAGCTGTTATAGATTTACAAAATATAAACCTACACGGTGGCTATTAAGTCGACGGGGTTGAAATGTATTTACGAATAGCGTTTTGTTTCTAGAAACTTTGAGCTGGAATAATCGCGCGATTTCAACACAATAAAACGACATTAATCAACGATAATAATATACTCCGGGCAACACCTATTCGTTTGTAAATTTATATCGTACTTGAATAATACTTTGCGGTCTATAGGTTTTTTGAGAAATCGTTTTTTTTTTTTTTTCATAATAAAGACGCTCGTAGGTACGTATTGTTTTCGCCCGCCTATCTATCACGAGCGCGTTTATAACGTCGGGAGTTTGATAAATATCTGACGATTTCTCATTCCGTCCGTCCGCTTTGTCCGTCGTCTCTCCGAGGAACGCGAGGAACGGCGACGAGTGAAACAAAAAAATGGAGTGAAAAACGATGGATATTTTTTATCAACTGATTCCACGAGAGTAGCCGCGCGACACATTATACATATTATTATAATACGATTGTTATTATCGTATTTATACGCGTCGCGCGTTTGTTGTTATATTTCTTTTTCGCGCGGACGAGTGGCTCACACACCCGCGCGAGTTACGACACTATTATTATGCGCGATACACGCGGCGCGCGTATAATAATGTATATGAAATAAGTGCGAGATGTAACGACGCGGTGACGGGGAAAATCGTAAATCATCGCGCGATGTTTCGGCCGCGGCGGCGGCGGCGTCGAGAAAGGCGTGTCTCGTTTATATTATTATAATATAATACACGCGTATATACGTACGTATGTACAAAGCGCGATAATGATTTACAGTTCTTTTCAAGAGTATTATGTGTACCCCCGCGCGCGGGCCATTGTGCGTGTGTAAATATTTCTTAATTTTACCATGTGCTATCGTCGCCGCCGCCGTTTTGAAAGCAAACTACTACAATGATAATAAAACGAAACGAAAAATACAAACTGACCGTGTGTGTGTGTACTATTTACGGAGCCTTTGTTGTGTATAAATATGCCGTGTCTTGTAAACAGTATCGAAAATCATCGTTTATTTTCCAACACAAACGTTTTCCGGACGAAAGAATCTCCGCGCAGTCGTTAAAACGAACGCGTCGCACAATGAACACGCGAACCCGCGACGCGTATCGAACGCGTTACAATATTATATTTTCTCTTGTACTTTTTAACGACATTGTGCGCTGGTCACGTCTAGCGACGTCGTCGACAGATTTTTTAGCCATAGAACGTGCGCGGTTTCGATGCACGATCCAATTGAATCGCTTGTTGCAGAAAAATGAGAAAAAAACAACAAAATTGCAGTCGAATTGAAAAAATTGTCAAAATTGCAACCAAATTGAAAAAAATAGCTAAAATTGCAAAACGTTGCACTAAAAACTTTTAGATTTAAATTCGTCCTCCCACGAAATGAATTTAAAACCTACTTGGCAATAAATCCAAGCAATGGAAAAAAAGTTGCAAATTCAACAACTTCCGAGCCCTAGTAATAATATAGGAGTTGATTTTATTTTAAATGTTTTATGTTTTATATTCTCTCGCACACACGTCACGCGCTTTGATTTTTTTTATGATCGCTGCGGTATAGGTGGTGCTAAATAATGTCGTTTGATTTATATAAGCCGTATATAAGCCGACCTAAAAACCCTTAGTAAATCATCCTGCAGACCCGATAGCTATCGGTCGGTTCGTTTTCCTCTTTTTATCTACTAAAATAATATACACCTAGTGTCCGGTACTTAAATAAATACCCGCGCGTCCGTTAAACGTACGATTCGGGCCGAAACCAGCTTGTTTTATATTTCTCCAAAGTGTTTAGAATTCGGTACCGTGTAATATAATATCACATCGATGGTATAGTAGTTCTTTTCGTAGAACGCGCGTCAGACCGCCAAACGTCGAGAAGTTTTCTTCGAGTTTACGATCGAAACCGGGCGCGTGCTCTAGCAAATTTATTGTCAATAATAAATTATATTATAGACATTATACGTTCTGGACGAAAATCATTCGGAAAACCCCCCGCGATTCCCGTCATTGAAATCTTTCTTCGTCAACACGTCAACCTATGAATAAGTCGCGTTCCGTTTGGAAACGCGGGCGGTTTTTCCTTTCGTTTTCCTTCCTAAAAAATACATTACGGGCGTGATGGCCACATTATACGATACCCCGCGTGCACGGATCCAGGACACATGTCCTTTTCCGTCGTATTACACCGCCGTCATCCCCTAGCGCGTGGCGAATTATGCACGCGCGCGTGGACACCGCGTACACGCACCGGTGAGTCGGTCCGGGGGACGTCAGTATCGTCAAGGTATTGAATTCGTTTGCTTTTGGGACGTGCGTTCGATGGAATTCAATACGCCCGGTTTCTCGTCTCGGCGACCCGGGGGCGAGCAATACCTACGACGATAATGTTTTTCGACGCGTCCGCGGGCTGAACGCGCGCGCACTTTTCCGACGTGACGACGGATCGCTCGCTCACGCGTAACATTTCCCCTTTTCGAACATAGTTCGCCATCGCGGTTCATGCGAAATTCCACGACTGCACAAGTCGTTCTGACGTGAACATAGGGCCCGAAAATCTAGGAAAAAATGCTCTGTAAACGGTACAAAATCGTCTACGGTTATGACCCGAAATTATTTAAAAATTATTTATCGAAATAATATCACATTTATGTAATAATAAATTTCAAATAAAAAACCAATGTTACCCGCCGTAAACGTTTAACCCTTTCACTACCCTTGTTCATTACAATGGACATGACTTTATAATTTTTTTCCACACTTACTGTTTACCAATTTTGGTAATGTTTAATATTGATAGCAATCTATAAGTTCTGTAGAACATTATAAAAATATTTTTATTCCGTTAACTATTATCAATTCTTGTCAATAAATAATTAAAAAAAAAAAACATCGTGTATTACAGCATGTCAAAAATATCGAAATATTTTCTCATTTTATAGCTAAATTATTAGTGTTGGCTATACTGCGTATTTTTTTCTATATCATAAATATTATCAAGAACCTTATGCCGTCAATAGAATTCACCTTTAGCAATTATTTTGTTAGTTATACGTGATAATACGTATGTCCATTGTAATGGGCACTGGTAGTTCCTGCGCTACCCAACGACCGTTTTCGACGGCACAAACATTTCTTGCCTCTTGGTATTAGAAATCAAAAACAATGATACAATAGACATATACTTATTGTTTCTTTTGTATATTAAGCGTCATTATGATAAATATATCCCTGTGATTCCTATTTACAGTGGGAGGTTCAGGTACTTTTGATTGGGATTATTATTTTATTACATTATTCCGATCACAACGTATTTGTATTTTGACGATGTATGAGCGATTTTGAGCTGTTGTGTTGTGTTGTTTGTGTTTTGATTTTATTATGGCACCAAATTTTAAACCTTTTGGGAGAGGGAGATATAAGGGATTTATGTAGTTCGTCCATAACATCCGAGGATGAACTAGAGTTTCTTCTACAAGAATTTGAGAACAACGATTATTCGGGGATAGTTGAAAATGAATATTTAGTATTGGAAGATGCAGATATATACGACGAATCTGATAATCTAATCGAGCAAACCCAAGAGCCAGTGGCCGAAGTCCCTAAAAATCAAATATTAGGTCAATACAATACCATTTATTAAAAAAAAAGAAATCGAATGGATAAGAATATTTTTTCCTGAATTCCCAGTGTCCATAGTAATGGACATATGTGTAACTTTTTTAATAATGTTCCAAAAAAAAAAAAAAAAATTGGGATATTATACTGTTAGATCACTGATTACGAATATGCAAAAAAATAATTTTTTTGACCAATATTTTTAATTCGGTAGTGAAAGGGTTAAATGATAGTAAAAACTAATAAAATCGCCAAAACTATTTTACTCGGTCGACGATAAATATAATTGACGACGACGATTTGAAAAAATCATAAGAAAAAATTGATCTCGAAATGTCGAAAAATGTTCCGAGCAGTAAAGAAAAATGTCGTAAAATGCATTTTTTTTATTGCAGACGTCGTCGTCGCGTCGTGATTTTCTACCGCGCAGGAGACGGCGCCGCGCCGGGGGGGGGGGGGGAAATAAGAAAAGGAAAAAATGAGTTACGCGTCGCGGCGAGTTGTAAATATCGAAAAATATCGGGGGAAAAAAATAAAAAATACAGGAATCAAATTACGCCTTCTGGTCGTTCGTCTGGCGACGATACAATCGGACCTGCCGAAGACGAGGCACGCGCATTATGTTAATATTACCAATAGACAATAATAAAACGTATCCGATCCACGGTCTAATGGACATACGTGAAGACCGGTAAACAAACGAGCAACCGAAACACGATTATTAATGTGTAGAAAGAGAAGAAACGTCTCGAGAACGAAAGACCGATCGGATCTCCCGTGGATAAATTATTGTGTGTTTCGTCTTTCGCCCTCGTCGCAATACGTCACGACGACGGGGACGTCGTGTCACAAAGGACAATAACACGCGCGGGCAAGGAAAAATATTGGAAAGACCTCCCTACGACCCGAGTCGAAGTTTCGCTTAGGAAAAAAAGCAACGGCTCTGCACAATAGATACATATTGTTGTTATTATTATTATGTATAAGAAAAAACGTCCTTAACGACAGCCCGAAAAACATTCCGAGGACACAGCTATCCTTGCCGCCGTGGCATTAACTCGATTCGCACGAGTAACGTAAATATAGATCATTATGCGGTTTGGTTTGCGACCTCGGATCCACCGATACTACTCGATCTATGAAATTATACGAATTTTGTTGTTTTTTTTTTTCTATAAATATATTTGTTTATTTGCTATAAACCGTCTAAACAACGAACAGACGATATAAGTTTGTACGTAAAGAGTCGTATTTTAATAGTATGAAGCCAACCATCTCACTAGTGACACTTGTTTTATTAATTTAATTTTTACTCGACCTGTTTATTTTTTAAAAGTCGTAAAAGTCGTGTTAACACCTTCCCCCCCGAAGGTTTAAGAATAAAAAGATTCTTTTTTTAGGAACGATTAGAAGACGCGCGTGTTTTCTTCAGCGGTTTTATTTGTGAAATCGGTAAAAACAGTTAGATCAGAAGTATTATACTTACCAAGTAGACCTTATTGAAGTGTGACAAAACGAAACGACACCGTGGCGCCTCGAAAAATCTCGAACGCGTTTTCGCGAAGTATTATAAGTATGGTCGCCCTTGCGTCCCGAGAAAGAGAGCGCGAGAGTGCAAAACGGGAGATAGAGATCGGCGCCGAACAGGTGCGGATCGGCGGCGGCGGCGAGAATAATCGCGACGTGAGATCGACGAGAGCGGCGTGTGATGCAATCTATACTAGCCCGCCAACAAGGGGACGCGGATATCGATATCGAAAATACACATTTTACGACGCGTATTGTCTCCTTTCACCGCGTTACGCGCCGCCGCCGTCTTGTACGACCTTAAACGCACGCCCGCGGGCGTAATCATTATCCACACGTGCAATAATAATTTCGCAGAAACGACGCGACGACGAGAATGTTTGGGGAAAAAATGAGCACGTCACAACCGCATGACGCGCGACCGATTTCGCGTGCGAAAGTTAAAGTACGTTGTCCATCGTCGGTTTTTTTCGATTTTCAAGCGAGTAATATGTTCGTTTGATGTTCAAAAACGCTCACGATTCGCTTGAAGTTGTACAAAAACCGACGAGAGAACGCGGATTTTAATATCGTATTCTATAATCGATAGATCTACGTGTTGCCGCCGCAACATAAAATACAAAATAAATAATCACGGGAGAACAGCTGGTCACACACACACACACACACAATCATTGTTTTATTTCTGTAGGTGTTATTTGTGTGTATTATTATTATTATTATGTGTCCAGTCAGTTATTATGTAATAGTACCTCTTTTATTGTTAATTATTCCGCTATCACCGCGTTATCGCACGTCGCCGAGTCGGTTCCACAATATTTTGTGCCGAAAAGTTTTTCTTTTTCATATAATATTATATTGTAGACCAGAAGGGTCGAACTATTTTATAACGGCTCAAATAGCCATATTTTTGTCTGTGTTTTATTAGCTCAAATAGCTATATCTTAATATTTTGTGTTTTGTTGGCTCAAATAGCTATATTTTAATAATTATTATAAGTTTAATACACAATTAAGTTTAATTATCATACATTATCTCGAGTGTGCGCGAATCGTCACTAGTTATTGTGAAATTTTTCACCATATTTTGCGTTACCATTATTTTAGTATTAGTTACCTCTTCCTTAGTTTAAGAATACACACCTACCCACATACACACATTCATACACAATTACACAGAATTACACAACACGCATTACATAGCCGACAGTATTTATGCTAGGCGATCCCGACCACTACTGTTCGAGCTATTACACCATTACACACCCAGCTTGTTCTCCATATTTCTAGGGCTTAGGTGTCAGTGGTGTGATTACCCTGAGTTTGGTGTCCGGGGGCGCGCGTATTATAATTGTATGCTCCCGGCCCGTACACTATGTATTATTTTATTATTTTTACCAATTATTTTATAATACAGTCAACTCGCGATATAACGAATTTCAAGGGACCGAGAAAAAAATTCGTTATATCGAAAGTTCGTTACATCGAAATTCGTTATATCAAGAGAATATATCAATTGAATTCGTTATAACGAGAATAAAAATAAAAATTCAAAATTTTATTATTCGTATACATATGTATAAAATATATGAGTCATATAAGTATATACGTCATATTTATTGTTTAATTTCAATATAAATGTATGTAATAATATTTCTAATAAAAATATGCTATAATAATAATATGTACATATAATAAATCGCTATACATGTGTGCATTTATTTTTTAAAAAAATCAGATATTTTTGATTGTTTGCAACTGCTTGAGTTTACCTTATCAATAGTATTGTCCAGATTTAAAATGCTAGAAAACACATTGTCGTCAATATCATGTCATATCTTAATTAAAATTAAAAATTCGAAATAGAAAGCTCCAAATTTATAAAAATTCGTTACATCGCGAGAGTTTTGATCAAAAACGCTTCGCTACATCGAGGGGACCAAAATACATTACATTTGTTCGTTATACCGCGATATTTTCAAGGAACCGGTAGTTTTATTCGTTATATCAAGATTTTCGTTATATCGAATTTCGTTATATCGCGAGTTGACTGTACTTGTTTATATTATAGACTTTATGCAAGTATGTTTCTTAATAAATATAGTTCGATAATAAAAAAACATTTTCCATGGAAGTCGATCCTCAAAGGTGAAGTATATTTTTAGTAGATCGCGACCAAAAAAAGTTTGGCCACCCCTTTCTAACGGCTAAACACGCGAAATCGGCTCTACTCGACGCTGATATTCGCGTACGAGCGTCACGTCCTCTAAATAATATCGGAAAAAAAAGCGAAAGCATCGCGCGACGATTATGTGGGTCATCGTAAAAAGTCTCGTAAAAATCAAAATATCCATCGCGATCGACGGCGGCGCGGCGAGTATTCGCGGTCGGCGCGAAAATGATTTCACATCCGTGACGCGTTCCAGTTATTCGATAAAGTCGACCGCGTTTTCCGAAATCGACTGCAATCGTTATGCAACGAGTTCTCGAAAACTCGACTACCCGGTCGAGAGACAAACACGACCAACAGTTATAGGGTAAATATCGTCGAGTCCAAAAAAAAGCTATTTTTATTATCGTTTTATCATTATTATCGTGTTTTGACGGTTTTTAAAAACAGGACTTGAATTTTTTTGCTAATAGTTTTATCCAACACCAATCATATTATATATTAAATTCTTAAAATATGTTCAAACGTTTTCCTACGAGTGCGATCAAAGTCGATATGAAAATTACAATAAAACTCGGGATTCGATTTAGGCCGATTTCGTGTTTTTTTTTCCCGGGGACTCGATTCGAACGCGTTTTGAACATTTCCGAACTATTATTTAAAGAATTTCAAAACCGAAATGGAACCCGTACATGGACTTCGAGGAAAAGCGTTTTCGCGATGAATTTCTAAAGGCCGTCTTTTAAAATTTTTTGTCGGATCGAATCGTAGAAACTATATTATTATAAAACGAATAAAACACAAAGGATTTGGTTAAGAGCAGGACAATTATTATTATATCGACGGACGGTACGGATTTTACTGGTGCCGAGATAATAATTTTCAATGGACCCAGACGAATGTATTTCTAAGAAATCAAACTTTTCGTCGTCCCATAGAACCCGCGGTCAAAATCGAAACGTCTGTCTTCTGAGAACCGGAAAAGGCTCCGGTCCTTTGGTCGTCGACGGTATGCCCGACGGAAACCCCTCGTAAAACGGTAAATTCAGTTGACCGTATCGTTCGCGCATTAGAAGCCGATGTGTTTTTTTCGAAAAAAAAAAGAAAAAAAAGTAATAACACAAAGACCCCGGCGCGGCGGCGGCGGCGGAGACGACTTCGCTCCGGAACGACCTAACGGTATATTATATCGTTTACAATAACGCGTTCGCGAGACGACGACGACGACGACGAGCGGCCGAAACGAACAGAAAAGTTATAAACGTTTTGATATTTATATTACATTGTAAGCGTGTGCAACACGGCGCGGCGGCGGCGTACAAATACAAATATATATTATATTTATTACGTCGCATTGTTATAGTCGACGGGCTTCTTTCAACCGTACGAGCGCATTCGGGCAAGTATAATAATATTTATAATGGACCGGAGGGAGCGACTATAATATTATATTATACAATATTCGGACGTTTCGCGGAACCTGGACAATGCGCGAAGGATATCTGTGCATTATAATGTTATCAATAACGACGTACTGGTTTAGTCCTTTTTATCGTTCGGCGCTCGTTTTCCCACGAATCGACGACGACGACGGCGACGTCGCGAAATCCAAATATACGCGTACTTATTTTTCATTTTTTTTTATGGATATCTATATATGTATTATATAAAAATTTCGTTTCACTATGTATGTTCCCGATAAACTCCGAAACTACTGAACGGATTTTGATAAAATTTCGTAACCATTTATAATATGGTCCGAAATAAAAGATAGAATAGTTTGTTTTTCAATATCTATATGTGGCGAGCGCCGAGAATGTTCTGGAACGGTTATATATACATACAGTGTGATCACGATTTATGGTAACATGGATTTTGTATTGAAGTGAATTTTTTAGAGGGTCTAGGGAGTACTTAAATACACGTTTTTTTATGATTTTCAAATTTTTAAGACTTGAGGCCTGCGCATGCGCAATACAACTTACATTTTTTTAAATGGGAACACCCTTTTTTCTCTACATATTCGGATAGATTATTTTTTTTAAAACAGTATTATTATGAACGGTTTTTTTCTATCTACAAAACTGACCAAGTTAGAGTAAGTCAAAATTTGAATTTTTGCATCATTTTTTTTTTAGTGAAATTTTCGCTTATAACCACTGTAAATAATAAAACAAGTGCCGAATCAATGTTTAATTTACTTTATAATATGTTTACAAATAATAATAATTTAACAATATTGTATGTCACCAGAATGTTCGTTAATTATTAGGCATGTTGCCCGCGAAATTGGATTTTCGTATGGTTTTATCCAAAAATTAAAAAAACCGTATTGGAATAACGCGCATTCTTTTCGCGGGCTCCGAAATCGCGCCGCGATGTGTGGCCCTCGAGGACCGTTGCTCGACAACAATCGGGGTCGCCCCAAAAGGATCCGAGCGCGTTTCGGTATAACAATAGCGAACAAAACGTTTGTTAATAATTTCAATCACATCGCACAGAGAGAGACAGAGAGAGAGAGTTGGCGCTCTATATATTTCCAGAGCAAAAGTACGATATTATTATTAATTGCGAGTGGATTTTCGCCCCGCCGCCGCCGTTTATTTCGCCGAGATGTTATTAAAAATTCCGATCGCTCGCTGCCCGTCGTCGGTAATAATTTTAATAAACCGTCGCGGCAGCCGCGATCCCAACGCATTGTTCGATATTGTAAAAAAAAAAGAAAAAAAAAGGGTCGAAATAATAATAATAAAAACGGATAGTATACAACGCGATCCGAACGATTCGCGCGACTCGTCGTCCAGGTCTACACATAACGACCGATATTGCGTTCGAAAGCGGTGATTTTTTTTTCTTCTTCCGTTTTGTTCCTTCTCGAAAAGGGTTATCGTCGTCGGTCGACCCTCTCCGACGAAATGTTCGCTGTCGCTTTTCGCCGATGAAATATCGACGATCGTTTAGTGCACCTGCAGCAGCGGCAGCAGCAGCGCTCGCGCGACATGTGTAATCGTAATTAACAAACGATTTGTCAATGTGAAAACGGTTTTAATGAAACGGCGACGATAATAATAATAATAATAATAAAAAAAATAAAAGGGTTGTTTTTACGACTGCGACAATTATAAAACGACCGGAGTGGCCGGAGCGGGGGACGCCGCCAGTCGTCGTCGTCGTCGGCTCGCGGCAGTTTTGCTGCAGACAATTGAATATACCGGGGATAAACGCGACGCAATATTCAAATCGCACCCTCGTCTAAGCCCGATAAATGACCCCAGCCGACACATTTGCATGGCGGATTTAGATAATCGTAAATTATGGCCAACGTGTTAATTTAATGAAATCGACTTTTTTTCCGCGCGCTCCGCACTAACACGCATAATAATTATCGTACACAGCCGTCGTCGGCTGTATATTTATCACTATTGTGTTGTAACTATTATTGTTTTTAAACGATCGGCCATGACACGTCATGTGAATACGACCGGAACGTTTTTGTTTTTTCGTTTTTTTCGTTTCGGAACATTTCGGTCCGGAATCGCACAACATTCGGTTTCGGGAACGAATTTCGGGTCCGTTTCCACTTTTGAACGTTTCACCTACCGCGAAAGGGTTGTTATAACGCCATCGGGCACGTACACGGGGGGTTGTTTCGAAATTTTTATGTTAATTGTTATATTGTACTCGAATAATAATAACAGGTATAATATTACACATTGTGTTTGTGGAACGCCGCCGGCGAAAGCAAAATTAAATACCGAGAAGTTTTTATTTGAAAATAATATTGAAAAATAAAACAACTAAAACAGTATTTATAAATAAAATAATATTATACCCATTGTGCGCGGGTACAAAAAAGTATGTACATAGAAGTGAAGATATTCTCAACGTAACTTCACGAAAATTAGATTTAGTTCTGCGATTTTTTCGTCGATATAATCTGCATAATATGTTTATATTTAAAAAAAAAAAACTGCACCGTATAGCTGATTTTCATAATAAAATTCCGTATGTTTGTTGTAAAATAAATTTCTGGTTTTCAAAAACACCGCCCCACGTTCTCGCGTGCGACGGACGCTTTTGTAAAACGATAGCGATGTCTATATACTAGATCAGGGTTTCCCAACCGGTGTGCCGCGGCACATTGGTGTGCCGCGAGGCCCATCTGGGTGTGCCGCGAAATTTCATGACTATTAATAAACGTTTCCGTAAAATTAGGATATGTTCGATCTTGTCAAGAACTGTCACGTTAATTCAGATCTTAGAAACTTAATTTTAAAAAGTCTACATTTGCTTTATGAAAATATAAAAAAGTATTTTCCGTCTTTGGATGTCTCATCGATGGACTGGGTGAGAAATCCTTTCATTGACTCAGCATATGAGACTGCATTGTTTACCACTGATGAAGAAAGTGAATTGATTGATATAAAAAATGACCGTGGTCTTAAGCTACAGTACTCTAAATTAGTTGAAGATATTGCGAGAGAGTCAAAGTTAAAAAAAATCAAAATAAATGTAGATGTCTCATCTTTTTGGATAAACCTATTGCATGAGTATCCCAAGATTTCAAGAAAAGCTATGAATGCGATACTGCCTTTTTCTACATCCTATATTTGTGAAGCAGCATTCTCTTCAATGAATGCCATCAAAAGTAAAAATCGATCACAACTGAAGAACTTGGAAGACGACATGAGGGTGTGCTTATCAACCATTCGACCACGAAGGAACCTAATAATGAAGAGAAAACAGTCCCAAATTTCACACTAAAATTAGGTTTTTTATAAAAATTGTAATGTATCTTGTTTTTCCATTTCAATAAATTAAATATTTAGGATAATTTAGGATAATAATTAATATAATGAAAGCCTAGTATAAAAAATTGTGTATACATAAATAAGTCAGTGACAAGTGTGCCGCGGCTAAATATGGGTTGGGATTAGTGTGCCGTGAAGGAAAAAGGTTGGGAAACGCTGTACTAGATCTATGCGACACCGAGTAACGGACGTAGCTGGTTCGCGCCGCGCGTACATATATCGAATGACAAAACCATGTGTGAATAATAAACATACCAATCGTCGTTTACAGTCGGTGATTTTCAAAACGAGTGTATTATAATAATAATAATAATAATAATGTGTGCCGAGACGAAACTATCTTTGACAATGATTATTATAATATTATTAGTATATTTTACGTAATTCGATATGACGTTGTGCGTATTGATTTCGCTCCTCTTATTAGAGTTACACACGTCGTCGTCGCGGCCGTGGTTATACGGAGCGATTCGTTTCGTCGCGCCCGGCCGCGCTACAACGCACACTCGTACGGAAAATAGTCTCGCGTTTATCGAATCACTCCGTGCACACGGGAACTCGACGACGTATTTGCATACGGATCGGATTTTCTTACGGGTTTTACACGGCGACGACGACGGCGGCGCGGCATGTATTTCGAGATTTTTACCGAAAAAACATCGAATGTTTTGTCGAAGACTCTTTTCGATTATTTATTTATTTATTTATTGGAATTAACGCCGTTAGGCTCAAGTACAGTAATTTGATATTTACATATTAATTAATATGTACACAAACAACATAAAAACTTATTTTAAACACATAATAATAACAATAAAAAATGGCAAATAATTACATTAACACGGAGACTTAGCTTCAACTCTTACAGGTAGCAAATAAATCCACATTTTCCAGTTCATTACACACACGCGCCATTCTATCCAAAGGATTATTATAACCATATGAGGTACTACGGTGGTAATGAACTGAAAAAGTGGGATGATGCCGTGCATTATATTGCGGAACATAAAAATCAATCTGATTCAAAAGATCCGGGCAAGATATAACGCCAGTTATCAATTTAGACATAAAACGAATATCAATTAATTTACGTCTCGTATCAAGAGATTCAAGATTAATACTATCTTGAATCGTTGATAGAGACGTAAATTCAGATGGATTAACATCACCACGTAATTTTCTTTTATAACCAATATAACGTATAAATTTTCTTTGTACCCGTTCTATTGATTCAATAAGTCCGATTTGTGTAGGGTTCCATAGTACTGACGCGAATTCAAGGATTGGTCTAACCAGTGCCGTATATAAAGTTATTAAACAGTTTTCATAACCTTCGATTACGTACTAGAATTTTCGAGTCGACTCGACGACGGTTCTCCTCCAACGACCAGTGCCGCAACAATTGGGTGTGCAAGGTGTCCGATGCACACGGGGACCTCCGGTTCTTAGGGGCCTCCCAAACCATATGTTAAAAATTGAAGATTGTCCGTTTCAAAATGAATTTAGCCTATATTGGTATTCTTTACTTCCTCGTGGCTCGTACCTCGAAAGTTTTTTGATTTTTTTGTAATTGTTTTCAATGAATTTATTATTAGCATAAGTAGATGATAATTAATATCATGCAAGATTGGATCTGTAAATAATTCGGTTTTATAGTAAAACGTACAAATTATTATAGGAATAAAATTACGAAAATGATATATTATAAAGTATGACATAATTTGTAGAATAATAGTCATTATCGCAGGGGCCCCTCTCTGTTATTGCGAAATATTTCTCAAATAATTATTGTATGGATACTAGTGACTTGGATCACTGAATCAAGTTGTTCATTATTTTTTTTGATTATTCGTTATACTAATTTATAGAGGAGGTATTTAGAAGCTCAAATTTTTATAAATTTACATAATTTATTCTTCCGATCGGTTCCGCGAATCCGTCAAATATTTAAGCTATAGTACTAAAAAATACTAAAAACTTTCTGTAGTAATACGAAGATCAAGTAATAAATATAATATTATTAATTTGGGGCCTCTAAATAAATCCTTGCACACGGGCCTCGGAATTCATAATTGCGGCACTGCCGACGACCGTGTCTCATTGTGTTTGGCGGCGGCGGCAAAATATGAAAAGAATGGGTGATAAATAACGAGAGGAAAAAAAAAACACGTTTTCTCGTCGTCGTCGTCGTCGGCATTTTCAAAACGGTTACACACGTTTTTCGGCGCTCACAAGAGGAGACATCATTATGTCTTGGAAACGACGACGTCGCGTACATTAAAATATAACGCGTATACGCGTACTCGGGGGGATATAATAATAACGCCCCGTCGGAGATGCGCCTGTGTAGATATAAGCTCTGCAGTTATTCTCCCTGCCGCCCCCGTATATATACAACATACACGCGCGCATTAGGTAGGTACGTACACGGTATTATGTATCAATTTCGTGGCGAGGGGGCAGATGAGCCCCGTAGATAATAAACAACTGCAGTAATAATGGCATTACATCGAGTTTATTATATTTTCATACTACGAAGAGGGTTCTCGCACGATAATATGCGCGCATTTATACGTATAATAATATCGTCTACGTGCCGCCGCCGCCGCCGCCGCCTGCGCACCCCGCGCGATCGTTTGTCTTCAGAGCTCCTGCGAGACGCTCGCGCCGTATATATTCAAATAAACAATACTTGTAGTAAACGCGTGGACAAAAAAAAAAAAAAAACACATCGCAATGTTAGCGGTAACGAGAAAAATAATCTCGCACGTGTTTGACAATCGGCCCGATAGAATCTCGTTTATACCAGGGATGGCGATTTTGTTTTCCTCGCGTGTCAACTAGTTTGATGACCCCATCTTTAAACTTAAAAATTCCTACATCTATGGTTTGAATGATAAAAACACAAGTCAAATATTATATTGAGCAGTGTAGATATTATATTCAATTCAATACGTTTAGGTATAATACCTAGGGTTACCATTAGTACTCTTTTAAGAGTACATGACGTACTCTTATGAGCTCTCGAAATTTTTGTACTCTCTCTCTCTTTATTTCCATTGGCAAAAATGTACTCTTTTTTCTATTTATAATTGACCCTGGAAATATCGAAATGTCACACGTCCAATCTAATAAAGTAAATAACATAATCGTAAACATAAATTTAATCAGAACGAACTTTTCCACGTTGTACGTCTGTAGTCCGTCGGTATTCGTGAATTGTGATTTGTGGTTACATAGCACGTTATTTCCGCCCACACTTCAATTATTATTGTTTTCTATCGACCGGCCGTCGTCGTTTTTCGAAACGACCAGCACAATAATATTATATAATGTCTCCGCGCTGTCCGCCCCAAGTCGCGGGTACGTGTCGACGTCCTCGTTATTTATTTTCGAATTATTATTCGAGTCACACGTGTTTGATGATCGACGGAACTATAACGATGTAGAATCGGACGCGAGCGGGTCGTTAACTCGGTGGGATATTTTTGAAAATCGACCGTTCACATCGATCGATCGTCCGTTTATCCGTCCGAAATCGACCCGTAAACGTTTCTTTCTGCGGACCGCGTTGTACAGAGCGCACGTTTTCGCGCGAGCACCGACGAGCAGTTTCTCCGAATCGTTGCGAATTTTCAACGGTTTGCGATTTCGACGGCACTTGCGTCGAGACGACCGTCACCCGGGCGACGCGCGAAAACCGTACACACGATAAAAAAAAACGTACACAAACAACGAGCGATGACAAAAGAGAGGAACAAAAAAAGCAGAAGAAAAATCCCAGACAATCTTAGACACTCGCGTGACACTCACTCAGCATCCGTCGTGTCCTAGAGGAGGATAGTTCCAGGGTCTATCGTATCCCGCCAATATCGTTCGGCCCGCGATGGAGCGCTCCGACAAGCCGCGTTTCCCGTACAGGTGGATCGGACATTGCGCAGGAGACGGCGCGGAAGCCCGCCGCGAGCCGTGGAGCCCCGTGGGGTTCCGGTTGACGTTGGACGCGGGTCAGCTGGCCGAACTCAAGCGGACTTTGTCCGAGTGCATGCGACGGCGCCCGGTCGCCGACCTGCAGTCGTCGTGACGGCAAAGAAGGAAAATCCGGGCCGTATCGTTCCTGCGACAGACGAGGATTTCATGTCGTTGTATTGACCATTAAAAAAAAAAAAAACACGTATCGATCAAATATCCTGTGCCTAGTTTGTTCCTGTCCTAGTTTGATAATATTTCGTATTTTCAAACGCAGGAGACGCGCGACACTTGTAAGCTCGCGACAAAGTTTCGATCGCGTCGAGTTGGAAATGGACGTTTTATAACTTTACTATGGTGAAAAAACCACTGATTTCGTTTGAATTCATAAAATGTAACCGTTCCGGGCATTTCAGTTCGTCGTACGACAACGCGCGTTTAATGCATGTCCACCGCACATAACACGACGCGCGTCGTGCGGTATAATGCGCATAAAAACGCCAACGTATTGGCCCGCCGATATTGTAATATCGTATGAATGTGTTTCGTGTACGACGCGCTCGGGGCGTGACGCGATTACACACGAGATGATATTAATTACGCGGGGTAGCTAATAACGACCCCGCGCGGGCCGGCCCCCCAAACAAATAAGCGGCACAAAAGACCTTTGGTCACCCATTCATGTGACGGGATAGGCGTGACCAGTCCTTGGACAATGCTTTCGGGCGAAAGTATTAGGTAAAAAAAAAACCATACGATCGTTTTTCTCGCGCATTCAAATGTGTGTCCTCCGCCGGACCCGTCCGAAAAGGGCCGGTTTTGAAACAATGCGTCTCGGAGGGCTATTTTAAACGCCGATTAATGACTAGAATGGGCGTGACGAACACGCGGCGCACACGGTATGTTTCACATTGTGTGAATGCGTAATTAGTTTTTTTTACGATTTTATATAAACGCCGAGCAATGTGCGTTGTGTGTGTGTTTGTTTTCAATGAGAAAATAAACCAGTCGCGTCACTTTTGGCCCCTATTCCGCGGTGCGACGAGTCGGAGAAAAACCGTGTCCGCGTAATGTACGACTATTACTCGCCGTCGCCGTCGTCGCGACCGTTACAGCCATAAAAACGCGCCCGCGATAAAATATATATTACGTGCCCGAGAGATTTCTAAAACAAAAAATATCTAATATAAATTCAAATCTCATCCGAGCGGTATATTTATTATTATTTTCATACGAGTTTCACCGATGATACTAACAGTCCGGGCGACTCGAAACGTTTGTCACGGTACCGATTCGTGTATTTATTATTGTTTCTCTTCGCGTTTGCCGCGCGCGCAAACACCGATTATGTATACAAAACAAAAAAAAAACACGCGCGTAAATAATATAATAACATAAATAATAATACTCGTTTCGCCGCCGCGGCGATGGGTCGTCGTATATTTTTCGAAATTAAATCGTACGCTCGTAGTTTTGAATCACGAGCATATTACCTATTAGTAATTAAATATTCAATGTACTTACATAATGTTATAAAATAATATTTATATTTTACTAAATAATACATATAGTTATAATATTTAAATTATTTATAATATATAAACGTATATCAATAATAGTGTTTACCTGTAATATGTATAAAAAACGTAAATATTGCGTTTCTAGTGGACACGAATGCGGCGCGCCGCCTACGCGCAGCCCATGTAAATACGTGTATAGTATTAATACGCGCCGCGTCTAATATGATAACACTTGGTTAAATTTTGCTCTTAATCTATTCAAGCTACAAAAAAAATAATGAAACCATATTCGTTTAAAATTTTGTCAGCTACATTTTTGCATAGAGGTATTTTTGAAATAAACTTAGTATTTCCAAAGATAATTTAAAAAAACTGAAAAATCGCACATAAAATCCAAGATGGCGGACACTTCCGGACCTCGGAGGGATGGCGACTTTTTTTTGGTTAATCAGGAGCCTATAACCAAACTTTTTGCAAAGTTTCAAAACTTTCCGATTTAATTCCTCAAAACATCAATTTTAGAGCTTAAATGACTGGACTATATGTAAAACGTTTGCATTATTCAGCGCGTTATTCGCGGAACGCGATGAAAAAAGCTTAGCATCCGTCGAAGAACGATTTGGGTTCATATTATTCGAATTGTTTCGTTTTGTTTTTTTTTTTTAAAATACAGTAGTCACTCGATAATTCGAAATTCAGGGGACCGAGTTAAAAATTCGATTTATAGAGGTTTTCGATTTACCGAGTGATTAGGTAGGTATGATACGATATAACATTAAACTACGATAATATTTAATTAATCGTTTTAATCCACGATTATTCGTGTTTAAAGAAATTCGAATTGTAGAGTGTGCCTGACCGACAGACATTTCGAATTATCGAGAGGACCGGAATACGTATTGTATTTTTTTCTAATTATAGAGGTTTTCTCAGGGGACTTGGCGTTTAGTTCGATTTATGGAGTTTTTCGAATTATCGAGTGACTACCGTATTCCTATTGTTATTCGAATGATACGCACGTTATTTCATTATCCGTTTTGGTCTTGCTTTTGATCTGAAAACCACCCGTTTTCTGAATCGAGACCGAAATTCGCGACTCGAGACTTATAGTAGCCCGCGAAACGTTTTCGCAGGCCCGATGAGATGGGGGGCAGCCGGGGCTGTAGCCCTGGGGCCCGGGCTTCAAAAAAGGCCCGGAGTCTGCCCAAGTCCCGTTTTAAAACTCTAAAAATAAAACTTTTTAATAATTACTTTGTACCATATTATGTTACAACATGACTTTTGCTTTTAAATATCTTACACTACATACGTAAAACCAATATAACAATAACAAATTTTTGTATCAATAATAAAAGCATCATATATTTTTATGTCTCAACATTTGTGTATCAATTCTTGCATAATATTTTAATTCATAATTTTATAATATTTTTTCATTACCTCTTCGGTATACACATTGGGACGACACTGAATGTTAGTGGTGAGTTTGATACCTCGTGTAAGAGGGGCCCGGATAAGTTTGTCCCTGGGGCCCTTGATTTCTCTCCACGGCCCTGCGTTTTCGACCGTGCGAACACGTTATAAACGTCTGTTACAATAGTGCCGAACGGTCCGTCACACGCGGCGACTGTTCTAACGACGACGAGGACGACGCGAGCATAAACGTTTCTCATTTCGTGAATTCTATAGTGGAACCGACGACGGTGAAGCGTGTACAAATTATCTACTGTGCGACAGTCCAAATTGCGTTCATCCGGCCGTCAAACGTTTTTCGATGTACCGTTTCCGTTTCGTGCGCCGCCGCCGCGACGTGTGCGCAGGTATTATAATATAATAAATGTATTATCGTAATAATATGTACTATATAATTGCGTCGTCGTTCTCGCAGTTCTCCGCGCGACCGGGCCGGGAGAGACCGACACAGGGGCTCCGTGCCCGGCAATAACAGTCGGGCATTATCGACACCCGCACGAAACGGACGCGACAAAAGAAATATCTCCTCCGCTCGAGTTTTCTGAGTAGTGTATTATCACGTCACACGTTTAATGTGGGCATAGATTAATTCGAGCGAAACGCAATGTGTACAAATAAATAAACGTTTTATATACGATAGTGTGTACGTATATGGGCCATTATGTTTTTATCCGACGACGACGTGCGACGTACAATGACTATTTACTCGAATTCGGCGGCTCGGCGATAAAACATACGTATATTATCATAATAATAATATGTATCGCGCGATAAAATACACGTTCATTCAATTCGATCGTTTTTACGTGGCCTGCTGTTGCGCGAGGTATACCGCTTTTCACGTCGTCCGCAAAGGGGCCGTCGCGCGTCGAATACGTTCGCAGCTCGAAAACGCGTTCCCGAAGTCAAAATAAAATCGTATTACGAATTAAAACTATCGTTTCGACGCGATTGAAATACATTTCCGGCACCCGGGAAGGCTACGTAGTCTGAACAGACGAAAATACCAAAAAAAAAACAACGCAAAAGTCTTCAGTTCCGAGTGTTATGCCGGGCGATTCGCGAAAATCGATCGTCGTTTTCGGTGTGAATTCGCACAAACCGTCTAGGTACCACGTATACGCTTTTCACGCGGTCCGCAAAGGGACCGTCGAATACGTTCGCAGCTCGAAAACGCGCGACAACATTCGCGTTTTCGAAAAAACGCTTCACAAAAACCGTTCCCAAAGTTAAAATAAAATCGTTACAGCAGCGTTTTAAACATCACATTACGAAATAACACTGAGCAGACGGAAATACTAAAAAAAAAATGCAAAAGTCTTCAAGTCCGAGTGTTATACCGTGCGATTCGCGAAAATCGATCGTCGTTTTCGGTGTGAATTCGCACAAACCGTCTTATTATATGATGTGATGCCGTCGCTAACCGTAAAAAAACCATTCTCCCTTCGCGAACTTTCGCGTTGCGCAAATATCACGGCTGAGGTATCACATTATACGCTTTTCACGCCGTCCGCAAAGGGACCGTCGAATACGTTCGCAGCTCGAAAACGCGCGACAACATTCGCGTTTTCGAAAAAACGCTTCGCAAAAACCGTTCTCAAAGTTAAAATAAAATCGTTACAGCAGCGTTTTAAACATCACATTACGAAATAACACTGAGCAGACGAAAATACTAAAAAAAAAAATGCAAAAGTCTTCAAGTCCGAGTGTTATGCCGGGCGATTCGCGAAAATCGATCGTCGTTTTCGGTGTGAATTCGCACAAACCGTCTAGGTACCACTTATACGCTTTTCACGCCGTCCGCAAAGGGACCGTCGAATACGTTCGCAGCTCGAAAACGCGCGACAACATTCGCGTTTTCGAAAAAACGCTTCGCAAAAACCGTTCCCAAAGTTAAAATAAAATCGTTACAGCAGCGTTTTAAACATCACATTACGAAATAACACTGAGCAGACGAAAATACTAAAAAAAAAATGCAAAAGTCTTCAAGTCCGAGTGTTATGCCGGGCGATTCGCGAAAATCGATCGTCGTTTTCGGTGTGAATTCGCACAAACCTTCGTATTATATATGATGTTGTGCCGTTGCAAACGAATTTCGGCGCTCTCTCTATCTTTTATTTATCTCGCTCTCCCTCCGACGCCGTACAAAAAACCAATTTCCCTTCGCGAACTTTCGCGTTGCGCAAATATCACGGCGTAGGTATCATATATATGCATACCGTATACGCGGTACACGTTGCCGTGGCAACGGCCGTGCGCAGTTGGCGAATGCGGTACGCCGACGAAAACGTCAATACACGAGCTCTCAGGTATATACCAGCCATATTATATACGGGGTGTTTCGTTTTTGCGCGAAAAGGATGGGCGAAAGGACAATGGGGGCTCGGAAACGAGATCGACACGCGTCGCGGTCAATAATCTGTCTCGTGTGCGTTTTTAAAATACCGACACGAGTTCGGTGACGCTTTTAAAAAAAAAAACGATGGCGCCGCTGGCGAAACTGCCTCTAATTAATAATTCGACTACCCGGAGAATGACGATCGATAAATTTCGATGAAAGTTTTTTTTCGAGCGATTTTCGAAAAGCCCCACACCGAGGGATTTCAAAAATTCACACCTCGGAGCACCGCCGCCGCCAGAGACGAGACCAGAAACAGCGCGGAAAAATCGATGGACATTTTTCGCTCCGCTCGGTCTGAAAATAACGGGCAAAGGGCGATCGATGTCTCGCGCTCACCGTGTGAACGCTTCCGAACGGTGGCAAAGGAAAAGTTCAATACGCCGCGCGAGTACCCGCCCGTGCCGTCGCGAGACGCTTTATGAACACAGCGAAAGCGTCGGCGCGGAGTGGCGAACAAATAGACGCCGAAGAGTTAAAAAACTCGCTCTCCTCGATCACAATCCGGGCCCGAAAGTTTACGCGTCGAAAATCACACACGCGTACCGCCGAACCGAATGCTTTGAAAACGCTCGAGCCCGCCCGTCCTAGTCGTGATATTTTATTTAACATTTCCGTAACGTGGTCGGGGGGAACTTTATTGCAATATTAGTTTATCCAGCGAAGGATCACTGGTCCTTGCGGATATAATTTCCCTAGCTGAACACGTGTGGAGAGGATTTAGTATCAAAAAATACGTCCTGTTTGATTTGCATGAGTGCATCTGTGTACGAGTGTGATTTCAATACGTTCCGACATTTTGGTGGCCGCAAAGTGTTTGGTGTGTGTGTGTAATTCGAGTATCGGCCGACGACGTGTTATAATTATAGTGCGTGTATAAAAATATGTATAATTTAGTCGTAGGACGTAACGACGACGAACGATTTTCTTTCGGATATTGTGATGGTATAAAATAATATTGGTGTGTACGTATAATAAAAACGGATTACGGCGAGACGTCTCGGAGAGCGTGGCGAAACGAAAACGTCGTTGCCGGCGATTCGTGCGTGGGTAATGCGCGTAGGCATTATAATATATTATAATATATTATTATATGCGAGTATATTGAAAACACCGGGCGCAATAAAACGAACGGGACCGTCCGAATTAATCGGAACGTCGTCGTCGTCGTCGTCGTCGGTTCAATTCTCGCGTGTTATTATATATTATTATAACGCGTGCGTGCGCGTGAATTCACGGTACTGTTGAAAATTAATGCGCTAATAAAATGAACAAAAAAAAAAAGAAAAAAAAAACCGTGTGTACGTCCCGAACAATCGGACGAAATACGTACGATATAATAAAAAAAAAAAAATATCGACTAAACTGCAGCGCGTTATTATAATAATATCTACGTTTGTCATACACATTTGTTGTTTTACCGCCGCCGCGTGCGAGAACTTTTATATTATTTATGCGACAAGAATATTCATTAACATCGTCGTGTCCGAGCGCCGTATAAAAAAACGTAATGTTATTATGTTTTTATGTTTATTTCGTACGCATTTCAAGAAAAATTATCAACGTTTTTTTATTTTTGTCATATAGTGTATTTTATTATCAAACTCGTTTGCGTTTTAAAACCCGCAAGATAGCCGCTGCTAATAATATTATAGGTGAAGTGTGTGCTGCTGACGTCAGCGCGTTCATTCACTCGCGCGCCACGACGATATTACTATAAAAATGTTATATTATCGCTGCTGCTTCGAACGACGACGCGCGACGTCCGAGAACGTTGTTATAATATTCGTTTGCGACACTCTAGATAATGTACAATAACGTGTTACGATAATATATTATTGGTTTTTTCCATTGCGCTCGATAATAACTAGAGTTGATGACCTAAAAAAAACACACACGAAAATGCCCTGAAAATAGTGCGAAAACGCCCTGAAAACTTGAAAAAATTACCTTAAAAATGATCTGAAAAACTAATCGAGTGAGTGGAAAAAATGTATTTTTATAAATAGTATACGATTGCATTTTAAGCATTATATAAAATTATTAAAAATAAATTAAAGAGTAAAATGTGAATAGAAAAATTATATTAGATAAAATCAAGTTAGATTTTAAAAAAATTAAATTTGTTTCCAGACTTGGGTTTGATACTCGCTCTGATCTAAGATTTGAGAAAAATGCCCCGCGTCGTCGTACGAAAACTACAACAAATGACCTAAAAGATGAAAAAGTTATTAAAAAATGTTGAAAAATGAAGTTAAAAAACAAAAAAAAAAAAAATGCATTTATAGCTAAAAATGCCTAAAAAGGCAAAATAAAATTAGAACATGTTCTGCATCGAGGGAAACAAATTTTTAGCTAGGATAGCATTGTATAGAATCGAAGGGGAAAAACGATGCAAAACTCATCAACATCCTAACTCTAAGGCACACCAGAGAAATTATAAACACGAAACTTGTAACATGAAACACGAAACTATAATTGCATGAAACCAGCAGATATATTTGCATAGGGAAACACACACCGAGTTTCATGCAACTATTTTTATTTATAGTTTACGAAATTGATAACACGAAATTTGTTATTCTGGTTTCATTGTTTCAGTTTCATGAACATTTTCACTAGTCGTGCACGTTTTTAGTTTTTACTGAGTGAATTATGCTCTATCATACTTAAAATACTAGTGCTAGTTTAAAAAACAATATTTTTTTCGAATTTTTCCACGTACTGAAATAAAGTAAGTTGGTAGAAACATATTTTTTAAACCAATCAATAGAACAAAATCATACTTTAAATTATACTTTATATACTTAACTACGACGTATATTTTGAAATTTTTTTTTAACGTGCCCACCACCGAAGCAAAATCACGTCGTCCTCGTCAGACGGACATTTTGAAAACTTATCATATTTCGTTTATTCTATAGTTTCATTGTTTAAGTTTCTTCAATACACAGATCAACGTGAAACTAGTTTCTGAAACCGATTGCATATAAAAAAATTTGCGTGATTATAATTTCTCTGGTGTGCGGCCCGCCTAATAGTAACATTTTTAATAATACGCGCGCACAATTTTTTAGCGAACCATTTCGTAGCTGTCGATTTCAATTAATATTTGTGTCGCGTCGAATAATAATTATTACCGCGTGATAATTTACTCGTATAATTATTACAATAAGTGACGCGCGGCTGTCGTTCGACGTTATTCCGTATGTTCTATTCCGTGTCGGGCGGGCGAGTATGTGAAAAAAAAAAAAAAACTGTTGTAATGATAATAAAGACGCGGAAAAAAAAGTCGAAAAGAGCGTAAGAGCGTTTAGAATGAATAATAAAAAATAATGATCGGACAGCGGGTGGGTATCGGTGGAAAAAAAAAAAAGATATAGTCGCGCGACGAACACACACAAAAAAAAAAAAGGGTCCGAACAACAATAATGCAACGACGCGATTCCTGAGCTCGAACAAAAAAAAAAAAAAAAACGAATATCGTCGTCCCGTTTTTTATTATTATTATAATAATTTTTCGGACGTATGTATCACATTATGTTATGCGCGCGAGCGGCACATGTGCGAGACGAGACGAGTGGAGACGATACCTGCGGCGTAAAACGTTTCGCCCCGCGTTATGAAACGCGGTATAATAATAGACTCGACATTATAATATTTCGGTTGAGCACGTCATATCGTGTGCGATTTAATAACGCGCGTTAAGTACGCCTAACGAATTGTAATTTTATAACTCGCCGAGAAGAAGATTTTTATTTATTTATTTTATTTGTATAATAAACGGGTATTACCCTTTAGTAGTAGAAAAAAAAAATACAAGTACAGTAAAATAATTGACAATGATGATATAAATTTAACAGATAACTATATAATGAATAAGAAAAAAAATAAGAAAAAATTAACAAAAATGAATTAAATTAAAAATGATCAAACAATAGAATTTAGAGCATAATATACATTATGTTTGAAAACAAGACGCGACATATAAAAAAAATCACTAATATTTCATTTTATTACATTATTAAATAATTATCAGCGTTACACTGTGATACAATAGTTTTTTTTTTAATTTGATCAAACTTGTAGCTGCGTCTGTTATCGGAAAGTAAATTTTTGTAACGTGAAAAACTTCGTTCTACAGACAAGCACGATATAAAAATACCTAATAAGGGACATTATTAATATTTTACGTTAAATTGTCTTGAAATATGCATTTATATTCTTAAAATCCAAAATTATGCATTTAAAATACAAATCCACTAAATATGCAAAAATATGCAAAATAAAAATAGTATTATTTTATTCAATAGAACATGAATCAAATTTGTATCCAGGTTAGCAATAAATTGGATAAATAGAAAAAAATATGCAATTTCATAAACATCCGAGCCCTAATAATTAGCAAATGCTATAAAATCCGAACCCTGGTCATAACTCTCAAAATTGATGAATTTTGAGTTGTGGCAGTTTTGTTCTAGGAGACGTGTGAATACGAAAGAAAAGAATCCGAGAAAAAATTGTCGCTGGTAAATGTTACATCCCGGAGGTGAGTATGGTTTTGCTCAACTCGGTGAAACGGGCGATTTATACTACGGAAATATTTTGCAACTCGGCAACTCGAAAAATCGCTAACCGGACGCGAATAAAAACACGTAAAACACGCGCGCGTTCAATACGATACGGCGGCGATAATAATATAATATATACACGTGACGGTGCGCAGTCGGCCGTTAAACAGTGGCGTGAACCACCCCGCGCGCTCTATTATTATATACGAACGATAATGTGTATACGCGTATCCGTTTTTATTAATTATCCTGGGACGGTCATCGACGAGGGAGACGCGGGTTTATTTATTAACAACGTCGGCCGTCGTCAATATTTTCATTTCGCCCGTTTGTCGTCGTATCGTTATTACGAGGAGGGCATAACGCGACCACCCCGACGCGCGGCACCACGTGCCCGTAATCCCCGAGTAATTGTCAGGTGACGTGAACGCGCTGGCCCGTCGTCTCGCCGCCGCCGTGCGGACTTCCTCCGACGGTTCCGCGTCGCGCTCGTTACAACAAACGCTGTCCTGACGACTCCCTTATCGACGGTTAACATATTTTAATATTGCTGCGAACAGATCGCGGAACCGGTCGAGCGTGAAAACGCGCGCAACAATACGCAATAAGTAGGGCTCGGAAGTGGTAGGAATTGCATATTGTTCTGTATGATCTCAATTTATAGCAGAACTAGTGAGAAATTTGAAGTATACAATTGTGAGTTGAAAAATATTGAAAATCGAAAATGCATATGTTACATATTTTGCCAATTTCTTTCTGAACCTGTATATTTCAATTTCATAAATATGCTCCGATGACTTCAACTGACGTTGAAAGATCGTTTTCCCGATGTAAAAATCTTCTATCGAATAACCGTCGTCGTTCCTTTGAAATGGAAAATCTTAAAAAAGTATTGATGGTTCAATGCAAAATAACAGGTACTTATTAGAAAACATGTATTTTTTTCGTAATTAAAAAAAATACTGAAAAAATATTTTCAATTTTATTTTCAACTCAATAAGATGTCAAAATGCCAACCAGTTATAATTTTTTTTTTTAGTTATAAATAGTTTTTATGTATATTAACAACGTCTGATGTATTTTATTTTTGGAATTCAGTATAATTTGTTTGCATATTTAACTTTTTTTTAGCAACTTCCGAGCCCTAGTAATAAGTATACCCGTGTAACGCTCCAGTGCACCGCATACCAGGTAATCGGTACGTCCAAATCTACGAATACGCCGTCCGACATAAAATAGCTTTCTTCGCGACGAGACGTGTTCACGTGCTATGACATGTCGTGATGACGTATTCGACTGGAAGCCTATTTGAAGAAAAATAAAACTACCGACTTCTCGTAATATAAAACCGTTTTTATAACCGTTTTTGACTCGTATTGTGGTTTTTTGAATTTCTTCTATATTATATTTTGTGAACCTTTGCTGATATTTTTTATCGTACGGATTTTTCGAGTGATCGAGTGGAAACGGCTCTTGAAAAAAAATAAATATACCAAACTAGCTTTATTACAGACAAATCGAACATGTCTCGTTGTGCATAGAATGTTTTGTGGAAACAAAGTCGCCGGGGCAATATTGTTATGACGTCTAAAATCTCGTGTTTTATAGTAGAACGCCTTTGTGACGTTCTAGCGACTTTATACGCGCGCGGGACGTTTGAAAATCCTCTTTTGAATAATTGTATTTACGAGACACAAAAATAACACAAAGACGTTTTCATCAAGTCGCGTTCCGACAATGCAATAGTCCTTCGAGTTTAGTAAGTAGTGTCCTTCGAAGTTTTTCACGACGTGCGACGGGATATTGTATTATTATTTATACGCACCATAAACCTTAAAAGTGTGACGAAATAATAGGTTTGTAAAATCCATCGCACAGAACGACGGGATCCGTCGTCGCCCAAAAATGACGTGATCGTGTTTGAAAAATTCGTAGTGGAATTAAATAAATCAAACGTTCGCTGGCGAAAATTTATATTTTACGAATAAAATCGGTCGCCACCGTCGGAACTGAACGTGAACGTCATTAAAATCTACCGAAATAAATGAATAAACAAGACGCGACGGGCGAAATGTATAAAAATTAAACTCGTTTCGACTCGTCGTCGTATTCTCTGTAACGCAGTCTATTGAGACGTTATTCAAATAAACGGATAATCCGTGTGTTTATATTTTGTTCGTCGGCACGAACGAGTTTGTGTAGATAAATGTATGGAAACGTCACCGATAGTAATTATGACGTCTATTTATTCATGTTTCGAAAAAGCAGTGGTTTCTGTACGAATCACGATTTCATCGTTGTGACCCGACGACGACGTGAACTATATTTATTTTTATTTTTTTTTTCCTATAATTCTAATGACGGCTCGGTTTTATTAATATTTCGATCCCTTCCGCATAGTGAGAGAGAGAGAAATAAAAAGCCCGTCGAACAAAACGAACAAACGCAATGTTTAACAATAAAGGGTTACGGCGTACAATAGTTCGGTAGGAGAAAAAAAAAAGAAAAGAATCAATTAAATCGATATACGGGCTTATGTCTGTCGGAGTAGAGTTAATATGGTCGGAGAATGTGACAAAACTATTCCTTCTTGGTGTGTGACGGTGCACGGCGCGTTGTTGCACAACAAAGGTGACTTATTCTTTGTTGGCGGCACGTCATATTATTTTACAATGTCATACGTCGAGCAGTGTACTACGGTTCGGTCTGTAGTAATAACGGCTACGGAGAGAGTAAAAAAAAGAAAAAAAGAAAAGAGGGACGACGACGCTCTAATAATAGGGTTTTACGAACGTTTCGTGTGATATTATACGACTACGTATTATTAGGCAGTACGTGGGATCGAATAACGATTACTGCAGAGCAGAGGCGCGAGGATTAATAATATCTCCGGAGCCATATCATCCGGCGGCACCGAAATCGTTATTATAATATGATACAATAGCGACACGGCTTTGCACGGTATTTTAAACGTTTTCAAGATTTAAAGCGAAATGCGAAATCTACAAAACTATTGACCAAATTTGATACTCAAAGCGCGGTTCCTGCTAGGCGATTTTTTCCGATTTTACTCCTTTTTGCTTCCTTAAGGGTTGGATTTTCGTGACGTTCTATAGCCTCTTAACCTTCGCCGAGACTTGAGACCAATCCATACTCGACACTACTATACCTAGTGCGTCTAGTTCAGATGTTATTATCTCAAAAACTCAAATTTTTGACTCCTGGTGTGTTTATGGGTGCGATATATCGCGACAGTTTGCCGTTCTATGTCCAAAAAAAAAAACAACGACGTAAAATAGTAGAACCGGTCAATTCAGAATCGACATTTCGCGATAATTATTTTCTCGTCATTTTCGGCGGCTCTTTTTCCATAGCCCTCTCGGCCACCCATCCTTCCCCCGACTCGACTGGGCTCGTACGATACGTACTATTATTATTATTATTATTGTCAAACACTTTTGTTGTCGGAACAATAATAATACAAACGTCGAGCGGCGCATATTTACAATATTATATCGATGGGTCATCGAAAAGTTTTTTTTAGAAACGTCTGACAGCCATCCCCCGTAATGAGGAGGAGTTGGGCCGCGGCACATTAATTATAGTGTAATAAACGCAGCGGTACAACAGGAAACGATAGTGCGCGATTGTGCGTCGTCTAGAAAACTCTGCCATTGTGTTCGAGTGTATAATATGTGCGCGTGGGGTCGACCTTTAGCCGCGGCGACACAATAGACGCAGAGAGAGACCCTTTTTATTTTATTTTTCGTTTGGTTTCAATCACTGTCGGATTAAAGTGCAATGTTTGACTGAAAAGAGGTCAATATTGCCTTCATTAGGGGCGGCGGCGGCGGCGGCGTCGTAGTCCTGTCAACGGCCGCGGCGGCGGCGCAATCGTCATCATGTACATGAGAGTTTTGATTAAATTGCAATATGATATTTATTGTTCGTACGTATGTATATTTGACCCGTCGTCGGACGAGAAATACTTGAAAAAAAAAAAACGCAATTGAAGGGCCGGAAAAGAGTTTAAACGTAATTCGTTGAAACGACCATCCCGGCGCAATACTTTTAGGGCGCGCGCTCGACAATCGTCGAAAAACCATTTCGAAACAATAAACGTTTCAAAACGATAAGTATAAAAATTACGATGCGATTATATTAGATTCCGAGTCGTGTGTAGTTTTTTTTATCTGCTTTTTTCACTAGAAGAATAATTGGTCTCGTCTTCGACTTCGGGGAGGGTTAGGTTAGTGGTATAACAAAAGTTCATCGGATCGCCGATTTTTTCCATATAATCCAAAGATATTTTACATTTTTTTTGTTGAATTTTCGTTTGGTTTTTAAAGACATAAGTGCGCTCTTTTTTTAATAAAATAAATAGCGTTGTAATAAATTTAAATAAAATCGTTTTTTCGATAATTCGTTTCATTCGCCAGCATATTCGTACTTAGTATTTGTTGTACTTAGTTTTTTATTAGGTATTTGTATATTTCAATTTGAAAATTTCCAAAAAGATATTTTACATTTTTTTTGTTGAATTTTCGTTTGGTTTTTAAAGACATAAGTGCGTTCTTTTTTTAATAAAATAAATAGCGTTGTAATAAATTTAAATAAAATCGTCTTTTCGATAATTCGTTTCATTCGCCAGCATATTCGTACTTAGTATTTGTTGTACTTAGTTTTGTATATTTTAATTTGAAAATTTCTAAAAAGATATTGTATGTTAATTTAAAATTCGTTAGAGATGGGCCTCAGTAGTAGTAAAATGGGGCTTCTGCGCTGATTTTTACAGGGAGAAATTTTTTTTGTAAGGGCACTACTCTCCCTCATTCGAACTCAATTCTCCCTGTAAAAAATTTTTATATTTAAAATATTTATAATGGAGGCTTCTGCGTTCATTTTCACAAAAGGATTTAGTGTACACATCGTTTTCACTTACTTAACCGTTAATTTCTACTGACTATTAAACGAGTAACATCGTTTTCACTGTAAAACGTGTAACATGTAAAAATGTACATAACAATTATTAGTTAAATATACTTTTATTTAGAATATTTAGATAGGGGTGATTAAGGTTTTTACAAAAAAATTCCCTGTAAAAATCAGCGCAGAAGCCCCATTTTACTACTACTGGCCTCGACGCGAGTTCTAAGGCCCAGTAATCTTTGCTGACATAAAATAAACGGAAATATACCAGCCCACGTCGCGCATTGTATAATTCCGTACTCGAAATAATATAACGGTTAGGTGTTGTCGGGAACGTGTACCCCCTCTGGAATATATAATATAATAAATGACGTCTTCGTCTAGTGTGCGTTTGCGTGCTTTTCGATCGGACGACAATAAAATAATAACAACAACCCCGTGTACAACAACGGCGCGCGAGCGACGCTCCGGCAGAGTAGAGGAGCTGTTACAAAATATAATATATTATTATTATTAATGTATACGTGTGTTGTTCGCGCGCGCGCGCGAGCAGTGTTTTATATACGGCGCGAACAAACAAACATGGGACGGGACTTAAGTAAAGGGTTCGGCGCATACATCACGCGTGTCGCAAATTTACCGGGCATTACGCGCAGCAGTTTTTTTTTTTCATAACCCTTTCTTTTTTCTACACGTCATGTAGTTTTCTCCTCTCTCGCGCGCGCGCGCGACCCGAGAGCAAACATACGTTTGCATATCGCGCGCCGCGTGCAAATAAATACACATTGTAAACGTGCGCGGAGCGAAAAAACAACGTCCGGGGAGGGAAGGACTCCCGGCGGCAATCGTACATTATTATAATATCGCGTGAATTATTATTATGATATCACCGAAACCTCCCGAGAACGGATTAGCGTACGATATATGCATCTGCACACTCGTGCGAAAAGCGTCGTCGGCGCGCGCGTTCTTCAAATCGTATAAATTATCGCGGACGAACACGCACCGTGTTTTAACACCGTGTAAAAATAATAATCGTCGACGGGCGGCCGACGACGTGTTGTTTATAACCCGACCACCGTCACCACAACACTATTTGCGGCGTATGGTTTTTGTTTTATCGGAAGAAAATTCGAGTGGAATACTCGTGCGCGAGACGCAAAACAACTCGTTTTAACGGTCTACGACAGGGGTCCGGCAACCTTTTCAACCACGCGGGCCATATTTTTTTTCAATTTTTCATCAAGGGCCACATTAAAAAAAAAATTACATATTATTATATAATACTTATAATTGTATTGCTGTTATATTTGATTATTTTACATAGAAATATGAGAGTAAAAAAACACAAATGTTACTGGAAATAATTGCATTTAAGAAAAAATTGTAAAGTTGTAAATTAATGCGATTTCTGCAGTTTATTAGTTAAATTGTCGATATCAGCTTGCAGACTTGTTGTTGAGACTCGTAATACAGCTCGTAAATGTTCATCACTAAGGCGCGAAGAGTGCTTACTTTTTCTGTACTTCACAATGGAAAATGTCTGCTCACATATATATATGTACTTGCAAACGCCGCTATAAGTTTTTGTGCGAATTGTCTGATTACAGGGAAGGTAGATATTGGAAGACAACTATAAAATAGAGGCAAACTAGTTGCTTCCCGAAAAGAATTTTTTAGAACCTCGTCATTTTGGAGTTCAATGACTTCCATTTGTAAATAATTCTTGACATTATTTATGTCCACTTGAAAAGGATTCTGGAATAATTTAATTTCTTTATCGTATTTATAAAAATCATCAAATCTTGTTGAAAATTCGTTTTTTAATTGTTCAATGATATTGATTCAATGATATTTTACATATTATTAACGGATTATATATCCTTTTGCTAAGTTATTAAAATCGTGTGTACACAATAAACAATAAAATTGGATAAAAAAAAAAAATTAATTACGAAAAGAAAAACAACAACTATTAAAACGACATTGTATTATTGCAAAATAAAAAATAGAAAATTAATAATCAAAAAAAAAAAAAAATTCGATCGATCTCGATTAAAAATAATCAGGTGTAACTTTTATTTTATATAATTGAACTTGGGTAAACTTTTTGTTCCGAATTACTCGAGCCCGCACATACGTCGGACGCACATACGCGTAAATAATATTCGTTCGATCGAATTTTCCCAGGACCAGGACATTGTAAAAAAAACCGATTGAATTTCCTACGGCGCGGCGGCGGCGCGGCGGTACGTCGCGAATTAAAAGCCACACACACAAAAACACGTGTATTGTAACGTAGAACGGACTAAACGCGCGACGTACGTATTATTATTATCACTCGACGACGACGACGGTTAGTTTTTTTTTCCCAACGAAATTTGTATAACGCACTAGTAGTAATCCATTTAAAACGCGCGTCCTGCTATTATACAGCGATAACCCGTAATGCATTAAACGGGCGGACAATGGATTCCTTTCGAACAAAGTCGCGTAACATATTATTATACGTCTTATACGAGCCGAGTGTTGTAGGCATATGTATAATATTATTAAATAATATTATATTGTATAACGTACGGACGAGAGAGAGAGGGAGAATAATTCGGAAAAAAAAAAAAAAGAAACAGGTCAAAACGATCCTTAAAAAAATGCATTTTTTCCCGTCGTCCGACAACAAAAGGAGGTTTTTTTTCTCCTCCGCCGCCGCCGTAAGGAGATTAGTGAATGCGCGTGTGCGTGCGTGCGGCCGCGGTGCTCCGGGCGAACCGGCCGCCGCCGGGAGTATTGAAATGAAGTACTACGCTGGCCTTTGACATTGTTGCGCCTAATCCGATTTTCGGGTAAACACGTATCGGTACTTATGCACCCGTGTCAAGAACGTCTTTTTATATATTTAGATATAGATAAAAAAAAAAAACACGAGATCGTAATTCGTCTCCGAGGCGGTTCACACGCCCCCGGTTCGTATCAGACCGTAAGAATCGTCGTTCGCGCCGCGACGACAGTCTCCGGGAATTGTTATGTAGACGAGGCGCGCGCACACAAAACGTCGTCTTTTTTAAATCCACGGGCCCCGCGGGTCCGTGTGACGGCAGGATTCGAGCTTATAATAACTATAGACGCTTATAATAATCGCGTCGTCGCGACGACGTAGTAATCTATTCGTCCACGTGAACACCACTAACACATAATAACGTTTTTTAAACTTATAATTCCACGTCTCGGTTGCGCGAGCCACGGTACAAGCTCGACGCCGATGAAATTGTATTTTATTTCTCCCAATTGAGTTCAGACGAGTCCCGTTCGACCAGGAAATGACGATTTTCAAAATCGATTTCCACGAAAATTTCAAGGACATTTAAAATAACATTTTATGTGTGCGATGTCCATAAGTGGATATATCGGGGGAGGGGGACTTGAGCCAGCCCAAAATATTTTTGAAAACGACCAAAAGTCATCTCCGATACGGCGTATAAATAAGGTGACCATACGTCCCGTTTTGAACGGGACAGTCCCGTTTTTTGAATCTCTGTCCCGTTGTCCCCTGGGAAATCTTCGGGACGCTAAAATGTCCCGTTTTCCAAAAATAGACAAAAAAAATAATGAAAATAAATGTTCGTTGACGAAATATCGTTTTTATTATATCTTATTTCTTATGTGTGCGTGTGTGTTTGACGTTATTGACCGTGAATGGTCAATCTAGATAAGATAACGAGACAACAGTAAAATATAAAAATAACTACTGTCGAACGAATTTTTTCAACAATTTATGGACGGCCGAAAAAACACAGCTTCAAGTGTCAAATTCAAAAGCAATGTTGCTAACAAAAGTTAACTTTAAAATGTCTTGTACAGAATTTTACTCGTTCCTGAAGTCATCGCCAGATTTATTAAAACAAATTTGTTCAAACGAAAAATATACAAGTATTTAATTTTGTAAACATTTTGTTTATAATAAGTTAATTACCTATATAGTAAGTGTAATAAGTTAATTTAATTTTTTTGTCCTTTAAAAACATTATAAGTACCACAGAAATTTGCTAATAATATTAAAAATATTTGTTTGTAACAAATAAATATGATTTTTTTTTGTCCCGTTTTGATTAAAAAAATATATGGTCACTACTCACTTTACGTATAAAGTATAAAGTATATCTATAGCGTAGGGGACAAATTTTGGTTTCTTACGTGGCTGTACGATGAAAACATTATTTTTTCTCCAAATCTGAGTACAAATTATTCGTACACCGAACACACATTCTGCGATGCACATGCTCGACGGCAGCTCGGGGTATACCGTGTTCGTCCAAAGAAGAGAGAAGCTTTTCGATTAGACGGGAGTTTGCTGCACACGGGCCGGCGGCGCGACGAATTGTAACACGATAATAATACGACACTAATTGTGTAAACGACTTTAATCGTTTGGCGTGTCAGTATTGTTTGTTTGAGACGACGACGACACGTTTTATCGGGTTCGCGCGTGTTAAAACGGGTTTCGGCATAAATTCAGTTTGCAATCACCGCTAAACTCTTTCTCTCGACGAGGTAGGCCGCGTTTGAGATTATTTGTTTCACGCGAGAAATCGCGATCACGAAATACAAACGTTGTAATGTGTATACTTTTCGCGATCGATTACAAACTACATATCACATCCGACGTCAAAATAAATATTAAAATGTGCGGCTTGTCGTCGTCGATCGCATCCCCGTATATTATTATAGTATAATTTTTATGCGACAAACAAAAGTTTGTAATTATTATTTTTTCCTTATCGAATTTCGCATCGCCCGGTCTCTGACGCCGCGCGATCAAACGGCATTTTTCGGCAACGTATCCGGGCCGTCGGATTTCGACGATTTCGTGATCGATTTGCGCGTGATGGCGTTCCGCGGCGGGGCCATCGCCGATCTGCCGTCCACGGATTTCCTGATCACTTTCTTGATGCTCTTCGGCTGCGGCCGACTAGTATTTTTCGACTCGACGGGCGACGACGTCGACAGAACGTCCACGACTGCCGCCGCGACCGCGGCCACTTCGATCGCGGTCTCTTTCATTTTCGACGGTGCTTCTATATAATATTACAATTATAATATAACAAAACGTTAAAATCGGCAAGTTGCGAGAGCCCGACGACGATTTCGTTTCGCACACAAACGCACGTTTCGGGGGGGGGGGGGGGCTCGTGCAGGACATCAATATTATAAATTCCCTTTCTTCTTTTTCAAAACTGTCGATGCGCGTTTCATACCGTTTTTTAACTTGTTTGCATTTTTAAACAAAATGTAATCAATAATAAATTATTGTTTTCTATTAACGTTGTCGTTATATCTTTAAATTTTATTTAACACGCGGACGCGTGTTTCGTTAGGAAACTCCGGAGAGTACAGTCTATTTTTCAACGAGATAAAACTACTAGCCCGGCCGAATCGGCAAAAAAAAATAAATAAATGTTAATTTTAAATGTACCAGTATAATTTGAGCTTTTAATCGCACTCGTATAACGAGTATTTTATGATAATCCCTCTGCCCTAGTCGCGATCTATATTATTTATCGAAAGCACGTGGGCCGGACTCACTTGTTTCCACGCATTCGTTTACAGCCAACGATTTTCCCTCCGGAGAGTCTTCCATGAATATAGCGTACCGCAGTCGCGCGATCTCGTCGAGATGTCTCTTGTTCGACATTTTTTCGAAACTTGTTTATTCGTGAAAAAAATGGAAGAAAAAAAAAACAACAAACCAAAAACAAGTTTTAAAGTTTATACGATCGGTGGAAAAAGGTGTAAATACTCATGTATTCGCAATACAAACAACGCGGGTACGTTTCGAGAGATGAAAATTCTTCTATGAAATTAGATAAAAAAAATAAAATTATTTTACTGATCCGTTAAAACAACAGTTGCTAAGTTAGAAAACGTTTGACAATAATATTATGTCAACAAAAATAAGCGGCGTATTTATAAACACGGCAATATCATATCGTTGGGTCGCGAGGGGAAATCGAGGAGACGTAGAAAGTTTCCTTTCTCGGACTTTTGCCTCCCGCCAGAGTATTATTCGTGAAAAACTGTCAAGTCTATTATATTATATTTCACTTATATACATATGAGTGATTATAAAGAGGAAAAAAAAGCTTTGAATAAAACTTAACGATATTCGATGATAATCAAACGAAACGTGGAGACGTAGCTCACACAAAAGTCCACGGGGGTCTCCCGATATAACCGAAACGTGAAAAAGCTCCTCCGTTGTCGCTCTCTCCTTTTCCTTAAAATACGCCGCAGGCAACGACCGTTCGCCATACTACATATGCCTAACAATAGGTACCATTGTCTTCGCCGACGACGACGTGACGATATTACCAATAAGAACGGAACTTTGCGGTGAACCTTATACCTGCTGCTACGCGAGGGGGGGGGGGGGCGAGGGGCAGGACGCGAGTATCGTGTGTGTGTGGAAATGAAAACCACAAACACGATTATTTTCGAGCGCGGAAAACCGCCACCATACGAGACACGGAGATCGTATAAAATAATGGAGGCTCCTATACCGTACTAGCTGTATACGAGAGGAAAAAAAAAAACAATAAACGACACGTCGTAGTCACGCTCCGGCAAAGGTCAGGACACGAGTGCGGTTTCGGCGGTGCCGGGGAGATTTCCGGCGCACGCAGCTCTCGAGTATATTACGTACGCCTCTGGTCGGTCGCAGACCACAAAAAGAATAAAAAAAAAAAATTGAAATAAATAATAATAACGCGAGCCGGCCCGCGACGACGACGTCGTGGACGTCGTCGTATGTATTTATAATACGGTATATTATGATCGTTTTTCGTTTTTTTTTTTTTCAAAGAGGTACGCACGCCTACGCTTTGGCGCCATTTTATAACCGATTTGGCGCAGTGCGAACGCGTTATCGGCGTGCTTGAAAAATGATAATAATCCAAGACGACGAGAACAATGAAAATATATCATATGATTTATTGTTTTTCGAGAAAAAAAATATGTGTTTTTTTTTTTTTTCGCTAATTTACGACCCGTTTTTGTTTGCGGTAATCAAATCGTCGGTTTTTTAGTTTTATTAATAATAAAAAAACGTTTACAATAAATCTGTTTAGCGGTGTCGCCGCAGGTCGTTGTTTGTGCCGCCGACACGTGTCCGTCGCGACGCGTCGAATTTGTAAAATCACGATTTTCACAACGATAATAATGAGTAATTTAGATAAATAATTTATCGTGTCAAAATAATAGTTATAATTAGAGCTAGGATTTTGGTGACTTTTGCATTTTTTTTCTTCAAGTGCTATACAATTCTAACCAAAAACTAAATTTGTTTGGTGATAAAACAATGTAGAATATGTAATTTTTATTTTGAATTTTTTGCATTTTTTGTGTTAAATGCATTTTATTGCATTTTTAAGGTCATTTTTACGTAATATTACAAATATTACAAATATTACGTTCATTTTGTGTATTTTAACTAATTTTTGTTTATTTTAAGCATTTTTTAAGTTCATTTTTTAGAGTTTTTAGGTCATTAAAATCCTAGCTCTAGTAATGAGAGTATAGTATGCGTTCCAAGTGAATTGTGTGAAGGATGAGATAATGTGATTGAGATAGTATATAATAATTAGGGAACGGATTTGAATGCAAATCGCATTTTTTTCTGAATGTCCGAAAACATTGCTTTCCAAGCACAAAGTTCATTTCACACATCAAGGAATTAAAAAATGTAACTTTTATTTTGCATTTTTTTTACATTTTTAAGACTTTATTAAATTTTTAGAGCATTTTTTGACATTTTAAGTGCATTTTTTTATGTTTTCAAGTCATTTTTATATTGGAATGGATAAAATTCGATAAAAATGTACGAATAAAAATAAATATTTATTATGTTACGAAATTACGAAATTATTGTTGACACGTGTATATAGACACACGTATAAAAGATAATTCAGAAGACAAGAGAAGGTTTTATTGTATTTAAATATTTTTTAAAAGATAAATTTTTCATAATAATGTGTTTTTTTATAAGTTTCAAATTCAAAATTGTGTTTTCATTGATTTTAAATACATTTTTAACGTTTTTTAGGGCATTTTTCTTATTTTTTTTATAGCATTAAAATCCGTTCCACAATAATAACATAGTCCTCGTACGGAACACTCGACGGGTACACGTGCGAGTGCGCAATTTGTGTTTGGTAAATATGTTGAACTATTTTTTTGTTTTTTTTATTCGTTCGGAAAGTAATATTATGCAACCTTTTGGCGATTGTCACTGCAGTTTATCGCGCGTTTTATTATGGTCGAAATAACGACGGAATATTACGTGACCGTTTTTCAATTTCAAATCGACGCTCGATTTGAACGGAAAAATACAGAACTATATTTTTATCTATAGAACGAACGTGGTATTTCGACGGCGATGAAAATTCCAAATTAAATAATCTGATCGAAGAAAAACATATCGCTTTTGGGGACTCGTCGTTAACCGTGCCCGGCCCGGCCGGAACATATATTATTATCGAAATCGCGGCGCGAACAGTAGTTTTTTCCCGAAAAAAAAAAAACAACAATAATTTCGGCGGGGAAAAAAGCGAGTCGAAAAGAAGAAGAAAAAAAAAAACCCCCGACACCGTGCGTTCGATACGCTCGGGGACCCCCCGTATGCGCGCGCGTTCACGAGGAGCAGAGAGAAAAAAAGAAAAGGAAACATTCTCGAACGACACCGGCTAGTCGTCGCCTACCGTGTCGCGCACAACAATGACGACGACGAGGGGCAGTGTAAAGTTCTTCTCACGTCCGACCGAGTGATTTAGTCGGACGAGAACACAATAATGTTACATAACATCGTACAATACGAGAAATGTGGAGCGCGTCGAATTCCCAAGGGTCGTCGTCGTCGTGTATGACGACGACGTGTAAAACATGCCGGCAACCGTAAATCGGGTATATTTTTCGTCCCGAACGTACGGTTTTCCGTGGAAAAAAAGAAGAAAAAAGTAGAAATAAATAACACACTCGGCACACGTGTCGGTCGGGCACCGATCCGGGTACGTGCCGCGGCCGTACGTTATTACATCGTTTATAAACGATGAAAAATCGCAATCGCTCAACACGTGCGCCGATCGGACGTTTGGTTGATAATCGGTCCTGAGATCTGGGCCGGCGATGTTTAGCTCGTGCCGCCCAGGACCCCCGACTTCCGGCGACACACGCGCGCGTCTCGTACTCTCTCTATTAATTATTATTACGACGACGTGCCGGCATCGCGTGTCGCGTTCGGGCGCACGTGGTTTTCCTCATGTCGACCGTCGCCCGCGTCTTCAAAGGTACTTAAAATATTGTTCGCGACGCGGGTCATCTGGAACGCGTCCTTTCAACCGAGTCCTTTGACTCGGACCCACGCGCAGGTTCTTTTCCTGGAAAAATGCTGTTCGTGCGACGACCGTCGCGACACATGACATATTATACTTTAAACTAAGGTGTGCTGTTTTCGAGCTAAGCGATTATATTTTATGACCGAAACGGTCGTCCAATATACGAGAGAGAGAGAGAGTATGGGAGCCGTAAATATTTTATAAAGCTGATTCGAGGCGAGCCTGCACATTAAGTAAAGCGGTGTTTATAAAACGAAGACACGTTTTTCATTTTAAATCGAACGAAGGAACAGTTATTTTTCACACACACACAAAAAAAAAAATTATTATTATTGACATTATTGTTGTATATTACTTATGAGAAGTGCTTTTTTGTAAGTTTTTTGAAATCTGGCTGATGATTCGCAAGCGCATCGGTTAGTTCAGATCGATATTCGAGCACAACGATTCACACAGATAAGTAGTGCCAAATAAGTCACGTTTCTAACAGAATTTTTTATTAGTTATTAGTTTTATTCCGAATTTGGTTCAAGCATGCGGCTCGCGAGCCTCGCCCCTGTTATATTATAATACGTAATATCGTTATTTATTCAAAGGCGTGTCGAACAACAAATCAGTCGATCCATTTCGTACGTTTCGCGTGCGAAAACACGTGGCTCGACCGTACACACGTGCGCGTACAACACTCGTGCGTACGTAGTGTGTAGTGTGTTACCGTGAAACCGCGATCATCAGTCAAAATTAAGTGTTTAAGGATATACTATTTAATACTAGACGATCAATCATCGGCCCGACGGTTTTTCCAGTATTTATACCTACGACTGCAGGACCGATTTTAACAGATATTATAGAGCCGACAGCGTGGTTTTATTTTATTGTTTCGAGACGATTTTCGTTCGACCGATTTCAGTGTCGCACGAGAACAACGTTTCAATCCGGAAAAGAGAAATAATTTACTCTCCGTAAACGTTCATTGTTCTTGGCATATCTACCTTCATCACAAGGTGGCCAAAGATTACGATATTGGCCGTCTGTTCGTTGTTTAAAAAAAAAAAACAAACACAACGATACGAGTGCGAGAGATGCAAAGTGGCGCGTTTTTACGATGACGCGAGCGGGACCGTCGTCGCGCGTCGCGTCGGGGCGAAAAAAAGAGAGTTTTTTAAACGTCCTATATCGTTTCGGGCACCGCGAGGACCTCCCGTACGGGACGGGGGAAAATAAAAGGGGTTGGAAATGGACGAGATTATATTATACGCGTGTTGCAAATTTACCGGGCATTAAGTCCGGGCCCCCGCTACCCGCGCGCCACCCTAACAGTAGATATTTTTTCCCCGGCGCGCTACTACCCTTTTTTTTTTTCCCGTACAATTATTATTGTGATTTCTCTCTTTATTCTCCGTACGCTTCCCTTTCGCTACGCGATGGCAAAACATGCGTTAAACGCGGCACACACAATAATAGGACATTATAATAGGACTCGGCGGCGATCGTTTATTTAGATCGGAATCGGCACGGCGCGGCGGCGACCGAAATGCGCGCGCGCGCGCACACATAAATTACACACGGTTTATAATATGAATTATGACGTCAAACCTCTGGAACGGATTATTCGGGACGCGAAACCGACACCCGGAATGAATAAATAATAATAGATTCTTCCTTTTATCGCTGTACACACACGCGCGCCCGCTCGACTACTACACCGACGACGCGCGACGTCGCGATAACGATATACGCGTTGATTGTTATTATTACAACGACGTAATGTCACGTCGTATTAGGCCAAGCGCACACGTTTTGGGACAAAAGTTGCAAATCAGTTGAGTTTACAACCAGTTTGAAACCAGTACGAAACTGGTGTCCGCACACGGACATGACTGATTTCAGATCAGTTATTGCTTAGTTAATTCGAGCAGTGCAGTCGTTTTTTCGGTTTTCTGCCATGTCGAATTCAGATTCAGACGAAGAAGATATCATTGATTATATTATCAATACCGCAAGCTACGCAGAATACGGAGGGAGCGTTGCAGGGTACATCCATACATAAAATCCATATATATCCATTCCAGCTCTTACGCTGGAATCTGTGCAAAATAATTTTTTACGTTTTATCTCATTTAAATTTAACATAAACAGACCTATTCACGGCACATATATCAACGTTTTAAATTTTCTTAATATTTCTCTACTATCTGACCGTCGTACACTTTTACTCTCTAAATTTTTAATAAAACTAATATCAGGTTCAATAGACTGTCCTGAAATTCTCTCTTTAATCCGGTTTAAAATTAATTTCATTAATACTAGAGATCCTAAACCCTTTTATCCACTTGTTTCAACAAAAAATTATATCTTGAACTCTCCTGCGAACCTTCTTATGACTGCAGGTAATACCTTTGTTTTTGATTATATTTGAATAATAATTTGTATATTTAATTGTATTCTTTCTACTTTAGCTTTATTATTTCACTCATTCTCTAATTTTAAGTATATATTTATCTATAAATTAATGTTTTACTTATCAATGTGTAACACAATGTAAATATTATTATGTTTTAGGACAGCCGTCCGTTTATATTAAATAAATAAATAAAAGAAAATGCGAACTCAACTACTTGAGGCTATTTGTAGCAGCACAGGAACTATCTCAGACGGATAGAAAGTTTATTGCTTTCTACGGAACGTCGAAACAACAAATCGAATATATTATAATATATTATATTAGCACGAATATTAGTTTAATAATAATAATAATACTCGTGTTTAATTACAATAGCGACGCAACTGCAACCGCGGCAAACGATTGCGGACAACCGATTGTAAACTGATTGCAAACTAATCTTATTTTTATCGCCTCGTGTGCGGACGCCGCCACAGCTATACGACACCAAGGTCGCAAAACAGTAAAGTTGCGCGTGCAACTGATTTGCAACTTTTGTCCCAAAACAGTTGCTCCGTGTGCGCTTGGCCTTAACGTACGGTTTCCCTGCCCGCGATCGTTCGACGGCTTTTAATCGCACCCGATTCCGGAGAGGTGCCCACAAATCGAAAATAATTGCGATGATTTTATACGTTTTTGATTACGATATTCGTCGTGAGAAATCATTCTCGAAAGTAATTTTTTTTCGAAACAGATTTATTACGATTTATATTAAATTCACAACGTTATACATTGGATGTCCGACGTGTAACGCAATATAGTACGAGATTATGCGCCGATAGCGCGGACTATCGCTACTTTTCCCATGGTAAACGGCAGTTTAATTAAATGTTTTGTTACGTTTTATATGAATAAAAAAACCATTGGCGCAATAATAACGAACGAAAACGCACAAAAATCTGTTGTCGTCATATTTCTAATGGACGCGCGGAGAGTCGGGGAAAAGCAATCGTTTCCAACCCTTTTAGATTTGTCCAAACTAAAATGAAATCATCAATCATTCCGCCGACGCCGCGTTCTTCGCGCGCGCGTTACGCGCAAAAAACTTTCCCCTTTTTATGTCACGTGATAGTTACTTTTGGCCGACAGTCAATTGTCGATTAAAAAAAAAAAAAAAAGCCGACTATTCCGCTCAGATCCTTGGGTCAGATATTGCTCTACCCCCGATGTGCTATTAATCCGTTCCCCAAATAATATAAAAACACAGCGACACCTATTGTACGTAAAAAAAAATAAAAAAAATAATAGACAAGGAGAGAACACGGGATATAATGCGAAAAACGAAAAAAAAAAAAAAACAATCCGTTTATAGTTTAATACTCTACGACAGCGTTTCTTAAACTTTTTTATCCGTGGAACCCTTTTTGACGTCCATTTTTATCGCGGAACCCCTACTTTACAAGCTAATGCCTTGTGTTAAAGGTAAAAAATATGCTTTAGTTGGACATTTTTAAGTAATTTTCTTGAAAATTTTGAAAAAATTACTTGAGCTTCGCGGAACCCTGAAGTGATGTCCTGAGGAACACAGTTTAAGAAACGCTGCTCTATGCGGGACGCGGCCGGCCAGTCAACCAAAACGGTTGCGATTGCGATTGCTCGCCGAGTGCTTACACACGGTGGGAAAAAAAATGGAAATTCGGCCGGGCAAGTGGATACAGGACCGTTTCGTCCTCAGAAATAACTTTCCGTTCCCGCGCTCGTCTGACACACGCGACACGACGACAGACCAGCGCGCGTCTATCACGTAACACAATATTATTATAGCGATAATCACGACGATCGTAATAGAAATTACGGCTTTGCACCTGTCCGACGACGGGGTCACTCGCCTCGGTACAAAACGTATACGTGCCGCCGCCGGGTCATTACGATACAATAATAGCGTACGTTATCGTAGACACGGGTTAAACGAGGGAAAACGATCGATCGTCGTGCCGGGCGGGAGACGCGACTATTATTTTCCACGTTACATAATGTATATTTGTACGATTCGGACGAAATTACCGTACGCCGCCGCCGCCGCCGCGTAATTACGGTTACACGACGATTTTCGATTTCCAGCGTCTCGGACGGGCGGGCAGCAGTCGTAAACGGCGGTTATACGTTATTATAGTATAGATAATATCCATCTCGTCGACGACGGCTGTTTTACACTCGGCCCCGGCGGAAATAGAAAACTACAAGTCGTCGTAGCATTTTTTCACCAATTTACCCCTGTACTTAAAAGCAGAGTGTACGGCATAGTGATGGGCAAAATTGACTAATTACTATTTAACTTATTATCATTAATTCAATTTGCTTTTTTTTATTATTCAACTGATTTTTATTGGACTGATTGCAAACTTTAGCATGAATTAATGCAGAACAATATAGACCTTACAATTTAGATTTCATAGAATTACCGAGTTATCAGTTATTTTAGTCGAATAATTAGTCGACTAATTTCATTTATTCATATTAGTTGGTTGAAAAAAAATAGTCGACTAATTTCTATGATTTGTATATAGCTGGTCGTGCAAATTATTAGTCGAATAATAGTCGGTAGTACGTAATGAAAACCGACTAATAGTCGGTAGTATATCAAATAGTCGTTTCTGCCCATCACTAGTACGGCATATCCGGCGTACACGACACGTGTGATCGACGCGTAAATTATATACAAACGTATTGGACGACAGTCGGGGTGGAGGTGCTCGAGAGTTTCGAAATACCTACTAAAAATAAAATATTATGTACTGTACGCTTCGGAATATATACGTGGTCGATATTACCGATTATTATGACGAGCGAATGTATCATATATTTTGTTTTAAAAAATGCTGCTGTCGAAATAGTCTGTGACTACACGTCTGTTTAACTGTTTTTGAATCAAATGAAAAACTCACCTCAAACGAATCCAGACTACGCGTTAGGCAAGAACAAAATAATTTCGAGATTCTTCTGCTGTTGATTTCTGCACGACGTCGCGCAGGCTTATTCGTATTGTGCTCGTCGGAGAGGAGATTTTCGGACCGTCGACCTATGCGCGTCATATCGACACGGAATTAAAAAATACGTAAAATTATTATATGACGATCGAATATATCATCTCGTTTTCCGCGAGCCGTGTTTAACTATATAAAATAAAATGAAAAAATACTCATCTCAAAGGAATCCAGACTACGCGCTTGACTAACGTCACGAACAAAATAATTTCGCGAGATTCTTCTGCTGTTGTCCCGGAGCAGATTTCTGCACGACGCGACGTCGCATTTGAATACAATTTCCATTGACATAAACGTCCGTTTTTGACGACTTGCAGTCGTTTTAATTAGATTACGGTCGCGTGCGAGATTTTATCGTGTCTGTCGCGTATCATTACGGAGCGCGAATTCGATTCGATCTTTACGTTTCAGACGGAGACTTCAGAACGAATCATAAACTTTAAAACGTAATTATTAATGGTGGTGTGTGTGTGTGTGTACGAAAATTGTTTTTGTTTCACGGCGCTCCTCGTCACAAGGCGAAAGACGTCAATTCGTGTCTAGGGAGAGTGCAAACGCGCGGCAAACGTTATTTCGTTATTGTCATCTCGCGACGAAATATTAAATCCGAAACGGCGTCGATGCATTATATATCGTTATGACGTGATGTTTTCGTGAAATTCTCCGAATCGAGGGGTGTTGCGAACCGACAATATGTTGCAAAGAATTCGCGCGCGAATATAATAATAACTGCACGACTACGCGGGGTGTAAAAAACAAACGGAAACTCTCGAGACTTTTACTCCCTCGATAAATTTGATATAATAACACGCCGTGTTCGCGAGGACGGCGATTAATCGTTCTCGATAAACGATTGTTAATAAATGACATCAGGTCCGACTGGGAATCGATCAGTGACGGCGCGAACTTTTCCGGAAAGATTCAGAAAGCGGATCTGTCGCTTGAAAAAAAAAGTCCTCGCGAGAAACAACGTGGTAGAAAAACAATATTGACTTTGTTCGGTACATAGTTGCAGAGGTGTGAAACGAGAAACGATTTTTTGAAAGTCCACCCCGGACTATGAAAAACGTGTTTTTCGTGAGCGACACGTTGCACCACTCGCTGATATTCTCGAGAACGCATTGTTAAACGCGATGGCCGTCGTGCCCGCCAAAGTCGAATGTGTACCAACTCGCGCACAGCTGTTTTAAACATCGCGTCTAATAGGGCTTTCGTTTTTTTTTTTTTTCTCCTTTGAAAAACACATTCGTCAGACGTATCATTAAAACGGCGCTATATCATTTGAACGAAAAACGACGCGTGGGTGGGTGTGTGCGTGCCCCGTTCGCGTTCGACTGTGTGACAGTTATAAATACAGGAAACGCGCGGCGGCGGCGGCGGCGGCGAACATACGGCGGTCGGTCAATTTTTCGACTCGTTTGGCCGTGTAATAACAACACAGGTGGATTGTAACACTTGTCTATACGAAAGTACACGCGGTTTCTATTGTAGCCCGTAATCGATATAATAATAACGACATGTGGAAACGCGATGGCGAAACGACATGATTACATATACCAGCGGCCGTTTTCTTATAAATCGAAAACGCCTATAGTGGTAGGAAAAGTTCGACGGAGGAAGCACTCCTCGCTCGAGTTATTAATATTATTATTTAATCAATTTCGATACGTGTGACGTTGCAACGGGTTACGCTGTGTCTAATGTAAACGCGACGAACGCGAATTTACGGGAACATATTATAATATGTTATGTTTATTCCAATACACACCTACTGTGTATTCGTCCTCAATCGCAGGCAGTCGTTTGGTTATTTTTTTCTAAAATTACTGTTTATAAAAATGTTGACTTTTGAACAAAAATTGTTTCTTACTGAAAGTTCGGCAATTAAATATGACGTATTGTATGAAAAATATAAAAAAAACAAAAGAACAGCTTTAAATGCAATATACAATATCATCTATATCCTCAATTATAAGAGAAAATGAGGTGTCATTTCGATCATACGCTAGAATGTCAACAAAAACATTTGATTATATACTAGAAGCTATAACACCTGAATTTGATTTTCAAACAACGAATTTCCAAGAACCGATATCAATAGAACAACGACTCAGTGGCGTAACTTCAAAATTTGGGCCCGGGAGCGAAATTTTCAACGGGCCCCCCCAGGTATATATATTAAGAAGATCCGGGGGAGTTTTCATGTGGTATTTCAAAAACAGATGTAGTTATAGTAGGATTTTCCGTAGTAGATTCAACTGTCTTTTTTAAAAAACTGTCTAATTTGGGCAGTTTAGCATCTTTAAATTTTTCTTCTATTATTTTTTTGCGCTTTTGTGCTCCACTCATAGGTTTACTTATTTTAAAATACAAATTTTAAAAAAATTATACACTTGAATATTCAATTAATAATTAATAGAAAAATTTTTTTATTTCTTTGGGCCCCTATACGAACGGGCCCGGGTACGACCGCACCCTCTGATCCCTCTTAGTTACGCCACTGCAACGACTACTGGTTACAATAAGGTAAGTTATACATAAATATACATTATAAACCTCATAACGTCATGACTTTGTATTTATTAAAAATAATAATTGGTTCCACACAAAAAAACTATGGACAAAAATGACCGACTTGGTATTATATCATTATCATTGTCGCAATATCGCGCGCGATTAAAAACAAAGCGATTTGATTATTAAACGCGGCGACCGACGCGAACGGATTCGTTCGGTCGCGCGATCTGTATTTTCGCCGTACGACGGACATTTCCATCTCGTGTTTTTATAGATTTGATTATTTCAGTCGCCGCGTTTACGTGGGACACAGCGTTGGTCTGCAGGGATTAAACCTTTTTTTGTCAGTACGTTTGTCCGCCGCCGGCCTGCGGATTCGGTACTGGATTTATAATATTATACGAACGACGACGCGAGCACGGACGAAAACAACGAGACGATAACAATGAAATTCGCGATATCAGTGCAGCTGCAGGTGGACGGTAATAATAATACTAACATACACGTATAATATGTCCGTCGCAGACTCGTGAGAATGTGATGCAATCTATCTACTCGCCGCTACCGATATACCATTGCGCGTCGCCTGCAACCAGTGTTGTTCGTCCGCTCTCCAACCGTATCTGTAACAATAATAATAACGTACATTAGCGATCGTCGTTTTTATAACTATATACCGCGCGATGTGTGTGTTTTTTTTTATTCGTCTTTCGATTTCACGTCGCGCACCCACTCGCGTGGGATATATATATATACGGCGGCGGCGGCGGTAATAGAAAACGCCATATGTTTCGTGGAATGGATACACAATATAATATAAGAAGAAAAAGATATATAATAACCGTTTCGTGTGACAGAGTGTGTGTGTGTGTGTCGTTTTATGACGCCAAAAACGGTGCCGGGAGAAAGAAAGAATATCATAATAATACGGAGGGGTGGCCGTCGTATCGTCGATGCGTGTTTATGGCTGCAGCGGCTCGTATAATATATATTATGTGCACCGTGTTGGCTAAACATTGGCGCGACCGTCGTCGTCGTCGATCTCTGACGCCGCTCGAATTACACGTATTATTTTAACGCGCACAAAACACGATAATAATAATATAATATCGCGTTATCGCGCGCAATAATAATATCATCCGCGCGCGCGATACACGTTTCTTTTCGGAATCATGTTCGTTTTGTTCGTACAGCTCAATCCGTAAGGCAGGGTGGTCCAACCTGCGGCCCGCAAAGCTTTTTTTTTTGGCCCCTCCGACAATTTAAAAATTAGATTTTAAATCACAATAATATTATAAAAAAATCGTAAAAGAAGGTATAAAATTTATACGATCTAATTGCGAATTTATACGAATTGTTTACGAATTGTTATACGGTGGGAGTTCTGCCTCCTGAAGAGTTTTGGAAACTGTGTTCACAAGAAAAATTCCCAACATTACGGAATTTTTCTCTTGAAATTTTGTCATTATTTGGCAGTACGTATATTTGTGAATCGGCATTTTCTACAATGAATTTAATAAAGTCAAAATCAAGAAACCGTATTCACGATTCGTCTTTAGAATCGTGCATCAGATTAGCCACCACAGGGTGTTCAATTGAAATTGATAAATTGGCTACTGAAAAACAATGCCAATCATCACATTAATAGTTTATTTTTTTTTGTAATGTATTATTGTAATTTTTTAATAATAATTAATTATTTGTGTATTATATAAAATAAAATATAAATAGGTAATAATATAATTTTTTTCGTCTGGCGGCCCCCGGTGTTTTTATGAAAGTGTAAATTGGCCCGCCAACTACAAAAGGTTGGACCACCCTGCCGTAAGGGATCGTCACGACGTGATTACAACTAGAATAATTAGTGTTGTTTTTCAACTATATTATGTCTAAACAACAGAGTATAAATCATATTTTCGACGAGGACGCGTCTCGCGGGCAGTGGCGGTCAAATGATTGCGATCGATATATTTCATAGGATTTAGGATTTATTCATTTATACTTTTTATACAAAAAAAAAAAACTCACTTCTAACTTCTGCTCCAACTCGAGTTACTTTTTCGCTAAACTAACTTTTAACCGAGTTGGAAATGTTGAAAATTCCATAAGCTAACTTGATGACTTTGACCAGTTGAAAAAAATTTAAAATAATAATAATATAGCCTAACTCATAGATACGAGTCTAGATAGATATAGATAATAATTAGAGCTAGGATTTTGGTGACTTTTGCATTTTTTTTCTTTAAGTGCTATACAATTCTAACCAAAAACTAAATTTGTTTCGTGATATAACAATGTAGAATATGTAATTTTTATTTTCCATTTTTTGCATTTTTTGTGTTAAATGCATTTTATTGCATTTTTAAGGTCATTGTTACGTAATATTACAAATATTACGTTCATTTAGTGTATTTTAACTAATTTTTGTTTATTTTAAGCATTTTTTAAGTTCATTTTTTAGAGTTTTTAGGTCATTTTTGCATTTTTTTTAGTGCATTTTTGTGTATTTTTTAGGTCATTAAAATCCTAGCTCTAATAATAATTATTATTATACCAGTGCTTATACCATACAAATGACACTACATATAGTCATAAGACATATTATTCGATGAAAATTTACATTTTTCATGCAATTTACTGAAAAAAAAAAATGTTTTAAGAAGGGAAAAAATAAACGAATGTGATCTTTTAAACGTAAGAAAGAATAATTTATTTTATCGAAAACAAAACCGCGTGGAGAAAAAAAAACGTCGTTAGAAAAATAGCTGTCTGGACTGCTACTCGGTAGAACTACTACATATAGACATGGAGTTATTGGACGAACCGAGACATAGAGTCTAAATGGCTAAAAAACCAAGAAAACTTCTATTCTTTGAATAACAATTTTTCATTTTCGTGATTTATTTTCTGTAGAGTACATTACACCGTGTTCGTATTGGATATTTTTAAAAAGGAGGCGACAACCCCCCCCCCTCCCCATTGAAAATTCCCGAGTACGGATGTAACGAATGTTAGTCAAAACAAAATTAACACTGCCATATTATCGCGCCTACCCCGAACGAAAAAAAAAACCACATCGTTCGTCACGAAATCCTAGTCCTGCGCGCGCGTGTGCGGGTACGTCGTATCGTTATAGATTACTGTTATTGTATTAGATCCTTTGAACCTGCGACACGGCGCGAACGGCAGTCGACGAAATCGGAGAGAGTAAGCTGTTCAAACACAGAACGATTATTATTCGCACGACGGCGCGTGTGAGCCGTGTACGTTTCCCGTGCCCGCTGTTTGCGCGATCGCCGACACCAGGCCCGCTGCGACGACCGTTAATAACATAATCCGGTGCGCACCGCGCGGCCCGAACGCTCGCACGCGCACACACGCGCAACTGGACTACACGGTTTTCCCATTTCGGGCGTTCGCAATACTAAGACGCGATCAAACACAAGTGCGACGTGCTCTCACGGTAGTAGTGGGATTTTAATCTCGTCGTCTCGCCATCGGCTGCCGTCGTCGTAACGTCCTTTATTTTATAATGTAGTGCGGGAGAGAGACTCTAACCGAATTGTACGCACTCGGGCCAAAGCCAGATCGAAAAAGTTTTCGAAAACGTAGGCCGGAGGGGCTTAATGTCGTACGATTTGCTTCGTCCGTCGATGAACAAGACGTCTATTACAAGTCTCTTTTTTTTTTATACCTCTGAAACAAACGATTTTCCCGTTTCTCCGTTTAATATTTTGTTCGGTGGACTTGAACTGAAGGCCCCGGTGCAATAACGTCCAAAATGTACTGTAAAATATACACCGAAAACCATTTTTATTCATTCTGTTCGGTGCAATAACCAAATACGTCCGGACGACGTACCTTGTTTTTGCACCGAATCGACATAATATGCTATTTATAGCTTTTTTTTCCGGCGCATTAATGGTATATTATGTAACTGTTTTTTTATTTGGAATAATTTCTTTTTAAAATGGTGTTTTTAATGTCAAGTTATATTGATATTCAACTTATTATAAAAACTAAAGGCTGTTGTTTAATATAATAATATAATAATCAAATTATTAATCGAACGAGAAGTATTTATTTCTTTTTTTTTCTTGTCAAAAAAATTAATCGGCTCTTTAGTTTTAATAATTTATTATTAAATCTAAGACACTGTTATTTATTATAAGTATCGAAAGGTGACAATATAAATAAAAAATGAAATTAACGTATGTGAAATAATATTTTCAATATGTTTTATTCATTACGTGTTACCCATAACATATTCGGTGCAATAACCAGATACTTTTTGGACGTATTCTGTTATTGCGCCTAAAAAAAAACCAATATTTAAACATTATGGTAATATTATTGTGTTTATTTTATTAAATAATTAATGTTTGCTAATTATGTTATTATGCGAAACAGATAATGTATCGCGGCCAATATCATAATACTTCAACATTAAAATTTTTCTAATCTATTATATATAAAAATGAATCGCAAAATGTGTTGTAAGCGCATAACTCAACAACCCCTGAACCGATTTCGCTAATTCTTTTTTTATAATATTCCTTAAAGTACGAGGATGGTTTTTACGGAGAGAATTATTAAGAAAATTAACCCTAAGGGGGTAAAAAGGGTGAAACTAGAAAAATTCGCCTGGCCGGAACTGCTGGAGCTTTGAGTATGAAATTTGGTCAGCAGTTTCGTTTTATATAGTGAAGACCCCATGGGAAAGGATTTTTCGAAATTCGACACCTACCGGAGTTAAAAGGGGTAAAAATGAAAAAAACTGACAAAATAAAAAGTTATACTGCACACGGGCGAAGCCGGGTTATTCAGCTAGTACACATATAAAAATATGTTTTTTGTGTCTCGTGAAAAATTGTAAATTTGGACGTATCTCGTCGTTGCAGCGGGGCCTACAGGTTGCAGCGTCGACGCGAGGACGTGAAAAAAAAATGATTTTACCTCGCTCCTTTGATTACAACGCGCGCGCGCGAACGTTTACGTATGTTTTGGCGTGTACACACGCGCGCGCGATGATAAATATATCGTTTAGAGAATGGGCGCCCGCGCGAGACATTTGACGCGAGAGGATATCATTATTATTATTTCGCGACAATGCGCGCGATAATACCCTGTGTAAACGTACATATATACCGTCGTGGCATACCTGTATAATACACAAACGTATTATATTTGTGTTGACGCGAGACGCAGGAGCGGAGGACCCTTTGTGTAATAAACTCGTACGGAATACACGCGCGCCGCGCCGCCGCAGTGGCCCGGGGACTGTTGCGTCGCAGGACAAAGGACTCTTTCGCCCGCGCGTTTGTCGTCGAATCATTTACGGGTCATATATTTTTTTCAAAAAAAGTTCGCGGCCCAAAGTGTCACTCTTTTTTTTACTTATACGCTGAAAACTGAAGACAAAGATCCAAGACCGAAATCCGTTGTTTATTTGGCTAAAAAAAAAAATTAGAAAAATGTACGAGTATGTGTAAATTTTAGTATACTCGATTAGTATAAGTGATTATTGCGAGTGGGTCGTTTCGATTTGCAAGTAGTTGTGAAAAGAATCCGAAATCGGGGGCCAACCTATAAGTAATAATAATTATTATTCATCGATAATGATAATATTATGTAATTAATGGTAATGTAATCGACGGATTTCGTTACGAACGATATCCTATCTATTATCGACGGTTCCACAAGACCGGTAGTTTTAATTTTTAACGAGAGCCTAAAATTTTCCGGCACGCGAAAAAATCGTAGTTTATTGTTTTCAGCGACTCGAAAAAGGATTCGTCGTCCCGGTTTTAATAAAATATACGACTGTTCGATTCTTTTTAAGGATATAACTCTTCCTTCTCCTTCCCGTCGTCGTTAGCTTCTCGTCGGCCGCGAATCGTACGGCCGTTCTCCGAAACTCGCGCGTTCTCCTTTCAATGCGTTTATAATATAATAATAATATGTCATTGTGTGCCGTGCCCTCGCGCGCGCGCGCGCGCGCACTGATACACATGTGCTCTGAACAGTATTGTGTCCGGGATTATAATGCGTGTACGATGACAATATTGTCGGATCGACTTTTGCCGCGGAGGACTCGACGGGGTGTCCTGTGCCCCTACACCCCCGCAGTCCCGCTGCAGGCTGTGAAGTGCGTACGCCGTCGGGCACGGGTTGTTGTTTTTTTCCATCCGAGGGGAGGGAACATAGGTTTTTAGAAGCGGCGTGTTTTTTTTTACTTATCAATTCGTCGAAGCGAAAAATACGCGAAAATCGTCCTCGAAACGAATACCATTGTACCGCGGCGGAGTCGCAGTTTATAAAAAGAATCGAAAAAAAGAATTTCTGCTCTATTACGTAGTTTTAACGATCCTCCGGCGCGCGCCGTCGACATAGTTATACCTTTTTAGTGTCGAAACAGAGCGCGAAAACAAATAATAACAATATAGACCGTCGCGTCGCGTTAAAACGGACTTTTTACGGATAATTTGTGCTTTTGAAAATCGACCCGACCGCGTGGGAATTCGACTATTCAATAATAGGTACTTCGTTGTGATTAATTGCACGGAGAATTATATTAAAATTTACCTAAATAACGCGATGGCTTTTGAGTTTTTTTCTACGACTGCTTTTTTGATTTGACTTTTGTCTCGGCCTGTTTGAAATAGAATAAGTATGATCAATCGTCATAACCAGGGCTAGGATTTGTATGCAACAGCATGTTTTTTTTGCGACTTCTGATTATTGATTTTGTCAGTAATGTCCACGAATCACCTAATGATGAGATAAATGGCGGTGTTTTTATATTGCATGTTTTTGCATATTTTCGATGAAATGCATATTAATGCATATAATGAATAAAATGAATATTATTGCATATTTCGATTATAAGAATGCGAAAAATGCATGTTTTATAGTATATTTCGACATCGTGTGACGTTGAACGGAGCTTCAGTCAATACAAAGCCATACTACGATCCAATCGCCGATAATTCGTTTTCGAAAATTTAAAATAATATGTGGTCGTAGCATGTAACACACGTAGTGAATGTGAATTATAAATTTTATTTCTAAATTATTTTATTTTATTTCTCAATGATATTAAGACAAAAAGCCAACCACTGATGTATTTCAATAAATAAATATTTTTTTTTAAACTATATTTTTGTGTTTATCTTATAAAAATTTAAGCGCATATTTTTGCATATTTTGGTAAATAAAATGCATATTTTACAATTTTTTATTGCATACAAATCCTAGCTCTGGTCATAACATAATAATATAGGTAACGCGCTCTTAAAATAACCATAATATTATTTACGACTAAAAATATACTTACTCACTGTCGTCGCGGGTGTAATTGTAATTTAGATCTTTCGCGCACTCGTCAGATCTGCGAGAAATTCGACGACTCCGCTCGTCTCTAGTACAGTACTGCTTACTCGGGTTTACTCGACGATTCACAGTAGTTCTGATGCGGAAAAAACGCTTGAATACGATTATAGCGACGATGTGTAAATCATATTTGGAGGGCGACGAGACAGAAGAACGCGGTAGGTGACATATATTATTAGGGAACGGATTTGAATGCAAATTGCATTTTTTTCTGAATGTCCGAAAACATTGGTTTCCAAGCAAAAAGTTCATTTCATACATCAAAGAATTAAAAAATGTAACTTTTATTTTGCATTTTTAGAGCATTTTTTGAAATTTTTAGTGCATTTTGTGGTTTCTAAGTCATTTTTTCAACATTTTTTCCACATTCATTCTAAAAAAAATTAAAATACCTAAATATGTAGTATTATGTTACGAAATTACGAAATTATTGTTGACACGTGTAGACATAAAATATAATATACATATAAGTTACAACAGATTATTACCCACATTAAGTTAAAGATAAGATACGATAAACTATTTATCTAAATTGTAATTTAAATATTTTTCATTAGATTTTTTATAATAATGTGTTTTTTTTATAAGTTTTAAATTAAAAATTTTGTTTTTATCGAATGTAAACCCGTTTTTAAAGTTTTTAAGGGCATTTTTTTAGTGCATTTTTTGATGTTGAAGCATTTTTTTAAGGCATTTTTCTTGTTTTTTAGAGCATTTAAATCCGTTCCCTATAATTATATTATTATTGTGATGTTCCGGGTAGATAAATACACGCGCGGATACTTTTATACGATTTCGCGCGTCAAATCCGACAGAAATTCGACGACTAAAACACCGCCGGTAGTTGCTTTATACGACGAAGTAGAGGTTTACAGTTTTCGACGATTCACAGTAGTTCTGATGTGGAAAAACAGCAGTTTCTATCTCGTATGATTATATAAAATATATATAACATAATTATAAATATAACGATGTGTAAATCATACTTGGAGGGCGACGAGACGCGAAGAACGCGTGATATATTATTGTGATGTTCCGCGTGGATAAATACACGCGCGGATACTTTTATACGATTTCGCGCGTCAAATCCGAGAGAAATTCGACGACTAAAACACCGCCGCCGGTAGTTGCTTAAAACGCGTAGAGGTTTACTCGTATAGTTTTCGACGATTCACAGTAGTTCTGATGTGGAAAAACGGCAGTTTCTATCTCGTATGATTATAACGACGATGTGTAAATCATACTTGGATGGCGACGAGACAGAACGATAGGTTATTGTTACGCTGTTACGGCATATTGTATTGATAAATGCAGGTGAATTTTATTGCAATACACTCGTGTATAATATAATATGATCTAATGTAATGTATATAATATATATACAATAAACGTATTACAAACAAATAAATATAAAAAAAAAAAAAATAAGAAAACGCGACACCGCGTTAATATTTCATTATATTATAATATTAGGTGAGAACGCGATCCGCGAATAATTAATAATGTTTTATCTAACGCCAACGAAAAAATTATACAACAAAAAATAGAAAGAAAAGAAAAATGAATAAAAGATTAGAAAAAAAAAAAAAACAACGTAGAAAATAAAATAAAAATAAAAAACAACGGATTAAAAGTTATTAAATCTCTTGTTGACGTCCATCTCGGGGACGTTGACGCGTTCTTGGTGTCTGTACGCTCGCGACTTGTCCTGGTGGTCTTTTATGCGATTGTTGTACCTTTCGATTTGTTCCTGCAGGATTTGATGTTCGATCTGCGGCGAGAAAAAAAAAAACAATGGTTTAAAATCGAAACCGTCTCGAAGTTTTTCAAAATCACCTACTCAAATGGACAGCTAAATTTTAAGAGCGCGTTGCGAGTGATTCATGAGGAATTTAGATTCGAAGAAAAAAAACCCGTGCACTTTTACACTGCATTTTCGGAAATTTTAAACGCTCGTTTTCTTTTTAAGTGAGCACAGCCTATATTATAAGTAACGGGTCTCTATTGGGAGAGAAAAAATGTGAAATAACGCTCCCGACGATACTCGAACGGGTCAATGTGCGCGAGCAATCGAGTTTTTTTTTTTTTTTATTCTATTTGACGTATTATATAATATATTGAAATCCGAGTAAACGCAATCGCCGGCGGTGGCGTATACGTTTCACACGGATCACGCGAGGGGAACCCCTTAGGGGCCTACCTCGGAGCATAACGTATTTTTCGACGACGACGTTCAAAACGTTTAACCGTTTATTTCTGTCCGTGACGCGGTGAAAAGTCATACGGATAAAAAAAACACGCGATAGTGACGATAGAAATCGTCAGCGATAACGGCAAATTTCGTAAAAAACAACGCAAATCGACTGGTCTAATCTGCTGAAATAAATCGTACAAATTCGTTGGAATTTTCTCTACGAAAAACGCCAATATTTACTCGCCCATAATAGATGAAAATAATTAGTCTTTCGAATAAATATAAAAAAGGGGCGCTCGCGTAGGCGAGAATACAAAACATTTAATAATATAACAAAATCTACACTGACGAATGTTCGACAAGGAGGAATGAAAAAGAACTACAAACGGGGGCAGACGCAGTGCAATGGCCGAGTTTCTCGGACATGCAAATTTAATAGAAAAGACTTATGCAAATTATTAGTCAACGTATTACCTAATCATTTAGTTATCTTTGATTTATTTATCTATTTCACCATTTCGTTCAACAACGTCACATCTGAAAAATCGGCTATTTCGAGTTATGCCTATTTTTAGAAAGCCCTTAGAGAGTAATATTTCCCCGCGAAATCTATATTATCTCAATATCAAGCCGTCAGAGGACGGTTAGTGTCGTTTTTGGATTATTAAATATTTCAGTATTTACTTTCTAACTCTGAAATCGTTTTCCCGAAAAATCGATCTTTCGAGACACGACGTTATTGTCGAAAGGAGTACAACGATTCGTACCCGTTTTGTTTTATTCTATATACGTAAATAATAATAATATAACAAAATTAAAAAAAAAAACAGCACGTACCATGGCTCGTTCTTCGTCGAATTCCAAGCACCCGATGCCGTCCAGCTTTTCCAAATTGATCCGGCCTTTCCACTGCACGCAAACCCCGTTCATTATGAACGGCGACAGGATGTGGACCTGCGAGAGAAAAATAAACAAACCATTATTCGACGGGTCGGTGGCAAGGGGTTTTCATTATTCTCCGACGGCAGTAAATAAGCGCGTTTCCGAACACTGTACGTCAAAAAAAAAAAAACTATTGTATACACGAATAATACCGGCTACTTTACTACACGACGCGCGTGTAACACACCGAGCACCCATCGCGCCGCCGCCGCGCCGTCGTACAATGTTACAATATATCGGGCTAAACCGGAGAGGAAAAAAAAAATGGTAGCATAGGTACAACAACAATAATAATAATATATTATATAGGTAATTCACGTCACACTTTGAGAGAATAATCCCCTCGGCGTGGGTGTGGTGTACACACACGCGCGCGTCTTTCGGTTCGGTGTTTCCAAACGGAATTCGATTACATTGTCGAGCGCGACGACGACGTTTCCTCTGGCAGCAGCGATTTATATATGTATATTATTTTATTATTATTTCGGTCGATTGAAACGTACGCGCGCGCCTAAATAAATATAAACATCGTGCGTGTTATTCGACACACAAAACATCGCGGACGATCGTTGATGTTTTCAAACGCACGACAATGCGACGCAGAACCCTTTTCGGGTACGTCGCTTGAAAGATAGCAGTCCCGGAGACAGGCCGATAAGCAGAAAAAAAAAAAAAAAGGTCATCAGCCAGTATACACCAGTATATAGTATAATCAGTGGCGTAGATACGATTTTTTTCTGGGGGGGGTTTTAAAATATATTTATGATCAAATTTACAAGTTATTAGTTAAACTAAACGTCATTTTTATTTTGTTTCAAATTGGTATTAGTTATAAATAGTTTTTATAGTGTTATATTAGTTTATTATAATAGGAAATTCATAAAATAAAATCTTTATAACAAATTTATCCATAGTTGATATGCGTATCGTGTAAATGTGTAATTTTACTAATGTTTCAAATTCAAACAATCAAATGAAATATTATGTCGGTCGACTGACCGTAATATACTAATGTCGTATATATTATCGACCAGCGTCGGCGTGCTGAACGTCGGAGGCCGTTATCGCAGTTTTCGTCGATTTTATAATTGGTTTTCTTAAAATAGAAGTGTAAACACGATTTGATATAAACTCGAGACGAGCCCTTTTCGAAATTTACAATTCGAATCGTTTCGCAATAAAATCGGGGGGGTTTTTTTACACACGTCTATCGATTTAATTATTATTATATTTACGTACGTAGTTTCCTCGTGAACGCGAACGCGTCCGTTTACGACGAAAATTTCGCCCTGGGCAAACGGCATTTGCCCGCCGGATTTCCGCCGTCGTCGCCCGCGGACGAGACCCTCGCGAACCCGGTGTCGCGGAGGGAAAAAAAAAAATTCGCGACGCGCCGTAGGTATAATAAATAAAACGTCTATGAATGATCACACAATGCACTACAATGCACGACGGAACGGAAAAAGACAAAAAAAAAAAAAAGGGTTTGCAGGACATCGTAATAATAAAAAACCCTTTGAGAACACATGTATACGCGACGTGTGTTGATTCGATACGTATGTTTGCCACATGAACGCGTTCTATAAACATACAACGTGTGTGACGTCGAATGCGCGTGAAATCGGCGGCCAAACTGCGTGTTTTATCGAAACCGTCGTCGCGCGCGTCTACCCGGCGTAGGTACGACATACAATTATTATCGTCGTCGTCGTCGGTAGAATACTTTCGCAATATATTAATTATATATTATATTGCCCTCCTCTTTTGGAATGTATTCTTATTCTCACACAAACGAATTTGTGACAAGACGAGCATCGCACAGTAAAGCTTTGGAAAACAATGCAAAGTGCATCGAAATCCCAGCCCTAATTATAATATATGCCCGGCGCACGTCGAACGATATAAACGGAAAACGGTGCAAAAAGTATAGGTTTTCACGGTCGAAAACGCGCGTCCATAATATGACCACAGGGTGGCCCATTAACGCGGTCGCTGGATCGGAGCAAAAGAAAAAAAAAAAAAAAAAAACTTTCCCATTGAAATCGTCACGACGACGCGAACGGTATTATATAATAGGCATGTCCGGACCGTTTTGGCGGGTCGTAAGCCAAGGTTTTTTTTTTTTTTTTTTTAGTTTTTTTGGCATTACGTCGCTATAATAGTACCGCGGTTATACCGCCACGGTAGTCGATCTATTTCAATGCACGCCGTCGACAATGTCCGGCGTTATGGAATTAATACGCGCGCGCGCGCGCGCGCCGGCAGGACCACCCAGGAGACACGGCAGCCCCGAGTGTCTCTTCGGCCTACATACCTACGTATAATAAATACGTGTAATAACAATGCCGATCCGCGCGCGCGCGTGGGGTATGCGCTCCCGAAATCGGTAACGACTCTCGGCGCGTACACGATAATAATGTATATTATGTGCGCAGAAATCTCGCGACGTCGCCCTGCTATACAATAGTATTGCGTGTTGTAATATACTTTATCCGAGTATCATCGACCGCTTTCGGTTTTTACGATTTCATCGGATTCGCGCGATTAAAATGGGTTTCTATCGAACTCGATAAACTCTGTGTCAGCGGTTCCCAAACTGTGCCCCGCGGAGCCAAAGAAAACGTTTAAAATCGCGAGAAACTTCTACTCGACAAAAAAAGGCTCCGAGGCCGAAAACCAGTGCCGCAACAATTGGGCGTGCAAGGTGTGCGATGCACACGGGCCCCTGGTTCTTAGGGGCCTCCCAAAGTCCCAAACCATAAGCTAAAAATTGAAGATTGTCCGTTTCAAAATGAATTTGGCCTATATTGGTATTCTTTACTTCCTCGTGGCTCGTACCTCGAAAGTTTTTTGATTTTTGTTGTAATTGTTTTCAATGGATTTATTATTAGCATAAGTAGATGATAATTAATATCATGCAATCTTCATTCATATCAGTAATATTCTTTTTCATGAAAACCTGGTGCGATAGTAAAAGCATGGTTGTTAAATTATTATAATAGTATTTAGTAGTTTAGTACCGATTTATAGTTTTGTTGTTATTTCATGTTGACTGTAATGTTGCTATTATCGATTATAGTCACTTGATGAGGACTTCAACTTTATTGACGTACAAATTATTATAGGAATAAAATTACGAAAATGATATTATAATAAAGTATGACATAATTTGTAGAATATTAGTCATTATCGCAGGGGCCCTGTTATTGCGAAATATTTCAAATAATTATTGTATGGAAACTAGACTTGGATCACTGAATTAAGTCGTTTATTATTTTTTTTTTTTGATTATTCGTTATACTAATTTACAGAGGAGGTATTTAGAAGCTCGAATTTTTATAAATTTACACAATTTATTCTTCTGATCGGTTCCGCGAATCCGTCAAATATTTAAGCTATAGTACTAAAAAATACTAAAAAATTTCTGTTGTAATACAAAGATCAAGTAATAAATATATTATTAATTTGGGGCCTCTAAATAAATCCTTGCACACGGGCCTCAGAATTCATAATCGCGGCACTGCCGAAAACGGTTCGGGAACCGCTGCTCTAAATACGCGTCCGTGTGTAACGTTACTTCTTCGCCTTTGATTCGGAACGACGATTCCGAAGGTCTATTCAAATTTGAAATCGCGTTTGCAGGTAAATAACACGTCTGGCACGTTTCGTTGATAATTCGATACTAAAACGAAACCCTGTTTTACAGGCGTAAAAGTCAATCGAAAATTAAAATATTGCGTATAATATTTCTTCGGGAATTTCAGAGTTCCGGTCGGAAACATATTATTTACCGCTTTCGTATGTCGGTATGTCAGTGTGCGATTTTATGCGAAGAGCGCGTTTTGTTAGCGCGAAGGGTCGTTAATTTATCATCAGACGTACGCGTAGAGGGGTTCGAAAACGTTAATATAGTCGAACGCCTATGACGGTGGGTGGCGCGAAATCAGCTCCGGGCGAACGCGCGGACAGATGTCTGTTGTTAATAAACTTATCGACGAGGGTTTCCGAGTACAAAAAACATAAAACATAATATTATAAAGTACAATAATTGACAAAAAAAAAAAAAATCCGGTAATTTTTGCAAGTGCGCACACACACACGCGCATACTAAAGGTGTTGAAATGAGAGAAAAAAAAAAAACATTTTTACGGTCTCAAGCTGTGACAGTCAAAGAGTTATACTAATGCGGCGACAAAACGTTATTGCGATGTTTAAATGGGGAGCGCGCGCGAGAAGGTGTACGCTGCAGCAGGAGCAGCAGCGGCAGAATAATTCTCAGTCGGGGTTGTGTAAATAAATAGGGTAAATGAAAAAAAACAAACGAATAGTTATAATAATGTGATTTTTTTTTTTAGTTTACCTCCAGCTGAGGAGTTATTCCGTCGGCGTTTTAATCGAATTGTTGCACCGTCACTGCGAAATGGGCGTGTGACGCGCGTTACGCGGCTGGCTTTTGTCGGCAACTGCCAATTCCGTTCGATTATTCTATTCGAGTTCGCGCCGGCATTTCGATTGTAAAGGTGACAATACAATAATAATTGATATTCGGCCACTTCCGACGGACCCGGACTAATTATCGCACGAGTGACCGCTGGCCGAACAAAAAAAAGGCGTCAACGGTATATACTATTTACATAAACGGGCCGATATAGTAGTCGCTCGTAAAACGTCTCGGTGCGACGTTCTATAAAATAATCGTTACGTAAACCGCGGGAGTATTTTATTTTTTACGAAATAAATCGTCCGCGTCCGAAGACCTGCGCGCTCGGTTTCAAAAACGCCGTCGTCGTTCATACTAAGCGAATAATATGATATTATTTGGTAAAATTAATTTACAAACATTTGTATCACATCGTCCACTGTGACGATGACAGTAATAATTCAACCTTCGTTGATAATTTTGAATTTTTTTTTTAGAAATATATGAAATATGCATATAATAATATGCGTATAAAATCAATGAAACGTGCACCTTTTTTTCCGGCTAAAATTGACAAAATATGCATTTTATTTCTTCGATTTTTTAATTCGTTGTTGTTGTTGTAGTTCGGATTTCTAGTTGCTAATTGTTTTCTCGCACAATCCCATACTATACGGTAAATAAAAGACTGATTTGATTTTTCATCGCGTCACTCTGGTAAAATTACATTATTTATGTATAACTCGAAATGAAAAGTATTTTTTTTCGTCGTCGTCACACGCTTTTACGACCTTTGTCAGCGACTGCAGTCGCGAACATCAAATGCGCATTTATGAAAGCTCGCGGTGAGTCATCTGTTTGGCGATGATGAAATAAACTCTGTATGAAAAAAAAACGTCATAAAAAACACGACACTGTTATGTCCGCACAATAACACGGCCCGTCGTCGGGTTTAATTGTTATTCTAAAGTAGAGGCGAATAATTAATTAACACGAATTACGTCGAGATCTCTGTTGTAATTACGCCTCTATGTGACGAGCTTATTATTTTATTAACTAAGCGCAGAGTGGTTTTTTCTTCTTTATTTCCAACCACTTTGTGCCGCCGACTACTGTGCACTCGTCGTCGATTTCAACGATATTGTTTTTAGCGTCGAATTTGCATTGTTTCGTAGCAAACAAACAAAAAAGGTGAAAACTAAAAAAATCGTCACCGGGCGAGTATCGCCGATTTGTAAAGGCGTCAATGTAATAATATATATACGATGTAATACTTTTATACGCACGCCTACACTCGCAGTAAAAAGAAGAAGAAGAAAAAAACGGTTCCTAATATCGCACTGCCAGAACAAGACTGCCACAACTCAAAATTTATAGTTTTGAGAAAAATCGATTTGAAGTTTGGACCTAGGATATTTTGATGAGTTTTTTACTTATGCGTTTGAAATTTAACACTTGTGGCCATTTACAATTTTTCAAGTAAATGCAAGACTGCCATATTTTGAGATGTGACTATATTTGTAATTGATACTGTAATTAATTTTTAGATGGTCACTTTATAGTCATATTTCGTGTTGTGGCTGCACTATCACAAATTATAAAACGCAATACTGCCTCAACTCTAAATATTGCTGTTTTGCACACTCAACATATCACACGATGATTAGTTTTTATTCAGTGCAAGAACGCCACAAGTCGAAATAAGGCAGTCTTGAATTTTGACTTGAGTGATAATTTGGATAAATTAAATTAACTATAACATTTAAATAATTCTCAATACTGACACATCTCTATAGTGGCTAAATGAAAAATGATATTGAATGTGGCGTTATTGCATTTTATAGAGCTTATTTTTCTCTATTCAACAGTAGTGATAACTCAAAATCGATGAATTTTGAGTTGTGGCGGTTTTGTTCTAGGAGTGCGATATGACGAGCTTATTATTTTATTACCTAAGCGCAGAGTGGTTTTTTCGTCGTCGATTTCAACGATATTGTTTTTAGCGTCGAATTTGCATTGTTTCGTAGCAAACAAACAAAAAAGGTGAAAACTAAAAAAATCGTCACCGGCGGCGAGTAATAATATATGTATTTATGATGTAATACTTTTATGCGCACGCCTACACTCGCAGTAAAAAGAAGAAGAAGAAAAAAACGGTTCCTATAATGCATTTCTTTATTTGTTTATACCTATATACATATATATTATACATTCGTGTTGGAAACACGCGTTCACACGCGCACGAGCGCGCGCGCGCGCGCGTTTTTTTACGGTGTCCGGTAGACACAACAAAAAAGTGGCTTTATTCGTGCGATACAACAATACGGTCGTCCGACAACAATGGATACGCGCGCTTAAGCCGGAGCACACGGGGGTAGGTACGCGCGCGTAAACATCTGAAATCGAAACCTGCAGGGATATACGCTGTTGTACACGACGTATATATTATTGTGTGTTGTCAGCTCTTCAGTAAATTTGTCAGGCCTGTCAAAAACGCATAGTAAAAAGGAGAACGTACATAATGCGTGCGCCTTTTTCACGGGTAATTTTTCAATTACTTACACGCACACGGTGGTGCATCGACGCGGCGGGTACGTTTCCATCTCCGCGCGGAAAGCGTACGTCGTAATTATATTGTTACGCGCGCGGGTAACAACTACTACAGGTAAACGTCGGCGGGCGCGCACAAAAGATGGTGCACCGGTCCATAGGAACACGACGCGTCGCTGGGGACCGGACTACTTTTATGCATATTATGTGCATTGGAATGAGCTTTTTGAAATCTGACGAGAACCGTCCCCGATCGTACTCGATAACATACCGATTATCGTATTTTCCATGTTTTTACCCATTAAATGCATATCTGATGCATATTTGTAGATTAATAGTGCATTAGTGCAGCGGTTCCCAAATTTTTACAACCCTTATAGTTTGTGTTTCGCGGAACCCCGATGTCTTTAATTCCAACTCAACCCCGATTTTTCTAAAAAAAAAAAAAGGAAAAACCAATTCTCCGAAAAACGTTTTAACGATATTGTTAATATCGATTATTATTTATTAAAATTAGTTCATTTTTACGTCATTAATAGGGTTCGGATTTGAAGGCAAATGCCTTTCTTTTATTACTCATAATAGAAAAATAATTTTTATACAAAAATGTGTTTCATTTAATTTCTTAGACGATGGATCTTTTTTTTTTTTGCCTTTTTTTGCCTTTTTACTTATATATGCCTTTTTGCCTTTTTTTAACCTTTTGTACTCATAAATGCCTATTTTGTGTTTAATTTTTCAGTTGATTTTATAATTTTATACACAGCTTGCGTATTATCGCTACAAATGGGTTTTATTATTCGCAATATTTATCGATATTGTTTTATCGAGTATTTGGTATGGCCATAAAATTACCCGTACACCTATTTAAACATTAAGATATGTTCGTAATGCGTAGATTCGAGATTGTTCGTCAGTCCGCCCGCATTTGTCGATCGCAATAATCGTCGTTCAATAATTTTTCCACGCATTAATTTATTTTGATTTATTTTATTCTGTTTTTTTAATTATGCCAAAAGTTAAACAAAATCACAATTCCAAGTTGAAAAAGTATGTTTCAGAATTCGGTGAAAATATTTTTTCAACCGATGGATTAATTTTATATTGTAAAATTTGTGACGTCAAAGTGTCAAGTGAGAAAAAATTCCATATTCAGCAACATATCGGAAGAGATAAACACAAAAATGCGCTTGCAAAAATTGAAAATAGTAAAAAAATTCATGAATTGCCTTTTTATATAAATTAAATGCTTTTTTTTGCCTTTTTTTATATTTTAAATGCTTTTTTTATTGATTATATTGCCTTCAAATCCGAACCCTAGTCATTAACGTAATGACAACGTCTAAAGGTACTATAATACGAGTGTTATAATCTTTTATTTTGTTCAATTTCAAGTACAACAAATACATTATGACGATGACTATTATTAAGGCGAACTTTTTTAAATAATATAAATAATCAAAGATAATTTTCTAAATAATCACATACATCTGGCGGAACCCTTGAGATTGTCACGTGGAACCCTAAGCCCGTTCAATAGACTTACTATACATTGTATAATTAATTAAACTCACGACATGAATTTTTTAACACAAATATCTACCAACATAATTAAGTACAACACAGAAATACTGTTCTCCACAGTCGGATTACTCCAGTCGGACAACAAGTTACAACTCGGAAAAGTGAGGCCCCGAGTCGACTGTCGGTTTGCTCTTACTACTAAAGAACTAGGTCGACTTGTTGTTTCCGACTAGAGGTCGTCCGTATTGCATAATATAGCTATTTCTAGATTTATATACGATATATCACGTGATACTGAAAAATCCATCTCTTCGCGCTTTCGTTCAAAAATATACTAAACGAGACACGACATAAAATTATGCCAACAAACACTCTGAAACAACACAACGAGTTCAATGATTGGGGATCGTAATATCTGGATTTCGACGGAATCGCCGACTGCGAGAGACGTTAGAAACAGAACGACCTAATCGGAAATATTTTTACTTCGAAGCTTTGGAAAAAGCAAACCATAGCACGATTATTGCTAAAAAAAAAAAAACGATGTTTTCGAATATTTTCGATTCGATTTGAAGCGCGCGTTTTGTTGCATATTACAGCATTTTCAGAAGCATAATATTTTGAGGATTTTTCGTGCCTGTAATAAATCCGGTCCCCGCGGTTACGATGAAAAAAAAAAATATAACACTATACTATTATTAATTCCATACGCGCAAATATCTGCAGTTAAATCCGCCGGACGATACAGTTTTATTTATTTTATAATTTTAAGGCAAGCACCCTACACTTGATAATTTTTCTAAATATATTAGTATGTTATTTCAAAGAGAAACAATATCGCTCGAGAATTTTAATAACATTATTTTATTCGGTCGAATGACGTATTTGGTTATATCGGGCAATTCGTTTTACGGCCAATATAAGTTATTTCGTTTTGTTTTTTCAATAAAATCGCGCGATTTAGTCGTCTGTATGTAAATTCACTGCGAAATACGATTTACCGACTGGGAATGCGTAGTGTGTGTGTGACGTGTGTGTGTCCATTTTCAGTTTTGTCGCGCGAATAATATTCCCAAAAGACTGCAGTCGAGCGTCGTCGTTGGCAAGGGGGAAAACGCGGATCAATACCGCTTCCGTAAAAGAGGGTTGAATAGGAGAGAGGGGAGGGATTATAATTGACGCCATTTTGTTTTCAGAGTTCCAATGGCACTATTGTTGTTATAGCGAATAGAATTTCAAAGAATAAAGCGAGTCTTTTGATTATTTCACATTGTCATTATGTTGTTATTATTCTAAACTCGTTCTATACGTGTACTATACGACTGTGCGTCTACACGACAATACCAACGAAAGCCATTGAACAACGTACCCACACGTCGCGATTTTCGTATCGAACCCAATCGTTTTGAACGCGATTCGTCTCGTCTGATATTGTAATTATTAAATTATGATTTTACGTCATCGAGTTTACGCGAGAATACTAATATTAAATTACTTAGAGTTTATATTGAACTATTTATAATATAGATGATGAATAATTATTGACTTTTGACTCTATCGCATTTTAAAATATTCAATGTAAGTACACGTTTTTTTATTTTAAACTATGAATTTCCGACCTAATATAACAATTATATGAATTAAAAACGCGTACGTCCGTAGGAACTGTTTCTACTGTAACGTGATTTATTTTCCGTACAAGACACTAAAAACAATATAGATAGACATAGCCGAATCTACCCGTCTTTGTCGGGTTTAAGTGTAAAAAATGTGTATGGCCCAAATAATAATAATAATTGACATTTCATCAGCTGACTCCTATTATTATTGAATAGTTTACTACAGATCGTACAATTTAAACGTACAAATTAATTTTTACCGACCGACGTCGGTGTGTGTGTGTGTGTGTTTAACACGTAAAAACGGGAACCGAGGTAAACTGCTGGCCCAATTTGATACTCAAAGCTCCAGCGATTCCGGCCAGGCGAATTTTTCTACTTTTACCCTTTTTACATCCCATTCGACCCACTTGGGTTAGGTTAATTTCAAAAAAATCGGAACAAAAAAAAAAAAAATGTTTTCAATTTGTACCCCTTTTACCGTTTTCGTTTGGTCTGTAGCGTCGGCGGACGCTTTTGAAATCGGCCGTGTGAAACAACAACACAAACAACGTAACGCGTGTCAGCGATTTCGCGTTTTAATTTTCCAACGGCGCGGCGGAATAAGTCGGAGAAGACGCGCGCGCGGCGCTTTTGGTGAAAAACCGTTTGGCGGAGACCATGACCACTAGTAAGTAGTGTTTTTCGTGAGGTCGTTGTTAAAACTTTGATCGTCTAACAAGTATATAGTACGGCCACACCGAGAGACGCTACTCCTCAGAGCATCTGAACGACGAGAGCTTCGCGTTGATCGTTGATCAACACGTGACACGGCGGGGCCAATGGGAGCCAACTTTCGGATTGGTTTTTAGCGTCTCTCGGGGGGCCGTACTATATATACACTCGTTAGGCGATCAAAATTTTAAACAACGACCTCACGAAAAACACTACTTACTAGTGGTCATCGTCACGGCCAAACGGTTTTTGACCAAAAGCGCCGCGCGCGTCTCCTTTGACCGCCAAATATCTATCGCTCCACGTCTCGTTTCCCACCGAAAACGGTACCGATCGAGAAAAAGCACGTTACAGTTTAATATATAAGAGATAAAGATAACCTATCTCTAAATTATTGCATTTGTCTTGGTAGACAAATGAAAACGTAATTAAATGAAATCGGTTTCTCGACGAGAGTAAAAATTATTCGCAAATGAAATAAAATAAAAAAATAAAGCCGCGAACTTTCGTCTTTCGGAAAATAAAAAAAATGTACTTAAAACCAGAGATCATTATTATTATAATAATATAATAGTACAGATCGAGAGAAATTGATTTTAGTTAGATTTTATCGAATTAAAACCATAGATACAAGTATATAGATAAAAAATTCAAAACGCTATCGGTAGATCGGTCAATTTTAAAAAAAAACACTATCCCCAAAACCATATAATATGTTTATAATATTCTTACCATTCCTTGTTCTTTTTCGAAATCACAATAGCCGATTGACGGTTGGTGATACGGCGCCATCGACGGCATATTCGGAGTGAACATGAGTTGCAAATTCGTCCCGGTCGTTGCAAAAGCCTAAAAACATAACGAAAAAAATCCACACGATGACAAAATGTTATAAACGGATCGAATTTAGTTTCAGATATTCAACTCACAATGTCCACGTGTCCTTCGCGACAACCCATTTGAAAACGGTTTTGTCGTTCTTCGTGGGGTCGGTCTCTGTAGCTCGTGTACCTGACCTGTAGGAAAAAATTCAAAAAAAAATCCATTTAAAAACGATCAAACGGTATTCAAACGGTTATTTCAGCCGCTCGATTTGCACGTCGTCGATTTATCGTGTTGAGTATTTATTTTTTTCTACGATTCGATTAAAAAAAAAAAAACAGTGACTGATTTGTACGAAATTATTAGCGATTCGGTCGACTTGACATACTTATAATTAAATTCACGTCGACCAAACGATTCCGACTTGTTAAACCGTATGGTCTCAACAACTGTACGAGATACATACATTTTCAAATTGCATTCAAACGCGTACTTACACTTCAATATTTACTAAGTGCGAGCGATTAAAAAAAAAAAAACTAATATAAACTTGACAAGTCGAAATGAAAATAATTTTCTTCGATATTAAAAAAAATTAAATAAATATCCTAACGGAAAACATGTTATTGTATACGCCGTTAATGTTCAACATTAATAGTAAACTGTCTGTGTTTGGCGACGAGACATTATTGGTTCTTCACACACGACAAGAAACAAAAATACTCGCACACGAGTTACATAATAATTTACACGCGGAAAACGAAAAACCTATATTGAATTTGACTTGAGATTTTAGATTAGTTAATTTAACGGGTTGTATACCCTTTTGCGAAATAATTGTGCACTGAAAAAAAAAAGGTCTGGTAACCGGAATATGGTAATCGCTACGATGGAAAGTGGCTGGCTCGGGGACCGCAGTGATTTTGGTTAAAAATGCAAATCGATTCTGGTCGTCCGTAAATTGTGACTATAACATTATCACTTGCCATTAGTACTAAACTCGGTTTGGCAATAGTTACGTCAAAAATTGTATCAGAACGTATTGGAAACAACAAAAAAATAACGCGACATCTACAAAGTCATATTTAAATAATCGTTAGGTTTCATCGTTTTTTGAATTTATTAGAACTAGACAGTGACGCAACTAGGATTTTTTCAAGGGGGGTGTCCGCCAGTAGCGTATACAGTATTTCCCCAATTCATTTCCAAATTTGTTAGTATACTACAAGTGACAGTCGTCACGACTACTATTAAATATTAATAATGGTTTGATAATATATTTATTTTTAGTCATGATTATGTTCCGAATTTGTCGATAAACTATGGAAAAAGACTTGGTAACATTTATCAGTTATAAATTATAACACTAGATTTAGATTTTAAAAAATATTGAACGTTTTTTTTTCAATGGTTATTGAATATAATTAAATATAAATTTCCTATTATACGGTTCAAGGGGGGTGTCCGACACCCAAAACACCCCCCTTGGTTGCGCCACTGGAACTAGATATTGAATATAACATAACTTTTTCGTTGTAATCGTGTATTTATCGGTCGTAAAGCGAAATTTCTTGTTATTTATCAGATAAATATTATGATTCCATTATCGTTGCATTTAACATAATATAATATTATATTTACAGTAATTATAGTCAAGTATTAGTCCGTGTACACAAACTGCATTATTACTAATACATATTGTTTGGTATTGACGACGAAAAAAAAAAAAACGAATCGAATAAAAAAAATTCATGACAAAACGTTTGTATGACGTGTCACTATAGTTTTTACGATCGATTTACGGTTGTATCAACTGATTATCATTTAACAAATCGATTCTGCTTGTAACCCGACAGATAAAACCACGACGTTGTGTAGACTAAATTTGGTCTGGCGTCTAGCGAACAATCGGTTTTTTATTTCGATTATTTTATCGAAGTACGTTTCGTGCGATAAATTGCCGCGTGTTTCTAACCTTACAGAGAGTTATCGCGGACGAGTTGGAAAACGGGTTTCGCGTCGATTCTATCACCTGCGAAATGTTTTTAGCGCGTCGATAATAAACCGAATACTTTATAGAGATATAATATAGGTTATATACTATTAAAATATATAAATTATAATAATGTAAATAGTTAATCCGAGTCCTGCGGAGCGGGTACAGGATCTGTTGACACAGAAAACCAACGAGCATAAATATATTCACATCGTTCGCACGATGCGACTGCAGATGTGGACGTTTTATGGATTTAAACGACGACGTTTAAATTGTCAAAACGCGAGTTAAATTTAGCGTGACGATTGAACAATCATACCTATTCCATTCGTGTGTACGGTGGGAAAAGGACAACAAAATATTATTACTGAATATATACTAAACTAAAATTATAAAATGTCTTTAATAATGAAAAAACAAAATAAAAAAAATACGTCTTGCCTGGAGTGTAATAGGAAATATTGCTTAAATATTTACGACCGGTTTCGTTAAAAATTCATCGTCGTCGGGTAGAAAAAGCGCACTGAAAAACGAAACGATTATGATTTAATAATAATATTTTGTTATTAAATAGACATTATATATAATATTTTACCGGCGAAACGTTTACTTTTCGTCTCGTAAACGAACGTATTTATACAATAATAGGTATAATATGCCCGCGTTTAAAAACACGTTAAACTTTTTATAAAATATTTATAGTGCATAATTGTCAAGTACATACGTATAATATATTTTATATTCGTTTCGACTAAAACCGTCAACTGAACGTGACGTACAGCACACGATACAATATTATGTTTGATAAATGCCACTTATAATGATATTATATTATCACAAATTCGAGTATGATTTATTGTGTTTATATTGAATTGTAAACGCCCACGGACGATAAAATAATAATACCAAACTAAAGCATTGGTCGTTATCTAGCGAAAATCTAGCGGGCCAGAGAACTCGGAAAGCAAAAAAAAATGTACCATCGACGACGTTTATTTTTGATATTTAATTATTATTAATACGTTATTATGAAAATAATTTTGAAAACGTAGCCGGATTAAAAAAAGGTACGCCGGTTGCTTTGGTACGTAATATAGACAAAATATACAATCAGAGACAGGCTTCGAACTATCCGATTTTAATATTTTAACGATATTTCGTGTGAATGTCTACAAATATACCATCGACGTATGCGAATAATATCGACACGATTATATTATAATATTCGAAATTCGCAGGGCGATCGCGCGGAAAAACGTAGGATTTCGTTTTTATTAACAACACTATATTGTATTATTTCAATCGCTATTTCCAAGATATTCGAGATGTGAACGATACGAAGCGAGTCGGTACATATTATTATATTATAATTTACTCGTGTACAGGGCCAATGTTTAGAAGAGCAAAAATAAACGCCCCGAGTATATGTTTTTTTTTTTCCAAATATTATAACTAAAAAATGTGTTCTCGCTACGCTCCGATTCTCAACACCTAATATACAATATAATCGTTCACACACGACGCGTCAAAAAAAACACGTGATTTTTGGTAATAAGCGTTTTAAAATATTGCGAACATAATTGTCGGAAGTATTTTCAATGTTTATGTATAATACGTATACGGTGTAAACTCTTTATAGCGAAACTATATTTACGACGGAACCTCTTATAAAACGTAAACATTACACAATATCGGTTGTAGTCCGTATATTAAATATCGTTGTCTATACAGCAACCCGCGGAAAACGTCCGAAAAAATGTGTAGTTTCTAATAAAATAATTATGAATTCCACACGACGACGCGTTATTACATTTTTGACGAGCGAAAAAAGAAAAATTAAAATTGACGCGTTTACAACGCGGTTGTAAAAAGGTCGAACTTTCTACGGCGTTATGGTCACACTCTCAATGACGCGAAACGATTTCCGACGAATATTTCGCGTAAAATTCGACTCGTGTCGTTAATAATTGATAAAATATGAAAAAAAAAAAAAACAATGCAAAACACGCGCGATTTAACGGTTTCGTTTTTTTTTTTACCGTCGCAAAGGTGTATATAATATATTATTTTATTTTATAATATCGTCACTCACGTCACTCTCGCGGCTCAGCCGTTTGAACAGGTCGTCCGTCTGGAACTTGTTCTTCTGGTCGGGCACCACGCGGGGCATTTTGAACGCGAGCCTGGGCTTGGGCATCTGGTGTTCGAACAGGCCCTGGCACATGGGGTTGAACGACGGCGGCATCATGTTGCCCGGGGCCATCGACCCGAAATCGTTCATCATGAGCATAGTTGTGACGTGATAATCGACAGCGACGATAATAATTCAATTATTTCCGGCGATACGCAATATCGAGACGCCGCGGTCGGCCGCGGGTTAGTACAGGTAACAGTTGTTGTTCGAGAGCTCTCCGCGCGGTATAAAAAAACAAACGAGTGAGAATTAATATCACCAAACGACAGGACCCGTCGGTATCGCGAACGTCCGTGGCGGCGTGCCGTCAAACACTGTGTGAAGAGCGCATATTGTGTGTCCCGGCCGGAGTTTGTTTTTTTTTTTTTTCTCTCCTCTCGTTTTCCACCACCGACCGCGTCGGCCAATCGCGCGGCTCGTGGGCGCGTCCGCGCTCGTTCCTTCCGCTCGTCCGTCCTTCGTCGGCTTCTGAATCGCGCGGCGGCGGCGGCGGCGACGGCTGTCGACTCACCGCCGCCGCGCCGCCGGTAAATTATTGTTATTATCTCCAACTTTGCGTTGCCCCTTTGTGACTTTTTCCCATTTTCTATTCAATCGCTGCGTAAAAACACAAAATTCGTTTGGTAAAATCGATTTTTTTTATTAAAATCGTATCGCGCGTTCGAAGAGGACGCGTAGAAATAAAATTCGTTACTTACTCGTATAAACAGAGTTCGGGACTTCCGGTGCTATGAAAACTCATGTCGTGTTTCAACGATCTCTATGAATTTTGAAAGCCCTTTTTAGCTTTTTTCGATGTTTTTTTTAGTTACTTTTGCTTTTTTGCGTATTTCCTTGCTTATCTACTTGTCGGGTCCTTGCTGGTCACGGAACGATTGACTATTGCCATATAATAACGCAGCAACGCCAAAATATCATTGTAATATGGAAAAACAATTTGTAATTCGATTCAATTTACAGTAAAAAATAACATATTTTATTCGAAAAAATTGTCTTTATTGTTTTTGTTCGGATTTTTAATATTTTTAAATGCTAAAGTCCCGAACTCGCCTTATAAATAGGGCTCGGACGTTATTGCACTGAAAATGTTCTAATAAATTGGTTGCATTATTGCTATGAAAAAAAACCCGAAATTGCACTTAAATAAAAAAAAAATATGTTAACAAATTATTTTATAAAATGGATTAAGTGATTTTAATGTTATTGACTAATTTTATTGGATAGGTATTAAACAAGTATATTATTAAAACAAAATACAAAATCGAATTCTCATCATTGAAAATCTGGTAATTTGTCCGGTCTTTTTATTTTTCAGGGACCAACAAATAATTTTATCGAAATTTAAAACTATTTATTTAAACTAGTTTTGTTTTGTTTTTTTAAAATTATTCAACTGAACTGTGTGATTTATATAATTTATTCAAAAATATGGACCAGCTAAAAAGAGTATATACCGAGTGATTTTTTAGTATTTTTTTTTATTGAAACATAAGGTAATAAATAAATTATAAATTTACAGAATGTAACTAAAAATAACTTAATAGTTAACAAAAATTTTGAATTTCAATTTCTAGTCGGCAATTTTGAAGATTACACCCTCCCATGATTTTTTTTTGTGATCGTCCCTGGGTATAGGCGGCACATGCCACCGTTATGGTTCTTTTCCGTGTGGTTTTTATTAGTGATGGGAATAATCGAATGATTGTAATGATCGAATGATTAGTAATCGAAAAACAATAAATAATCGAATGATTAGTAGTCGAAAAAAAATCGAATAATCAAATGAGTAATAAACTAATAACCTAACGATTTCCTTTCGAATGAATTATTATTAACATTGCTAGAACCGATTATAACGCTTGTCGCTTATATAAATAATCGAATGATAATCTATAAGTGAAAAATACTGAAATATCAAATATGCAACATTCAAAACTATTTATAGCTTCCGAGTTCCGACTTTCCGAGTATTGACCAATAGTCCAGTCATTGAAGCTGTAAAATTGATGTTTTGAGGAATTAAATCGGAAAGTTTTGAAACTTTGCAAAAAGTTTGGTTATAGGCTCCTGATTAACCAAAAAAAAAAGTCGCCATCCCTCCGAGGTCCGGAAATGTCCGCCATCCTGGATTTTATGTGCGATTTTTCAGTTTTTTAAAATTATCTTTGAAAATACTAAACTTATTTCAAAAATACCTCTATGGAAAAACGTAGCTGACAAAATTTCAAACAAATATGGTTTTATTATTTTTTTTTGTAGCTTGAATAGATTAAGAGCAAAATTTAACCAAGTGTTATAATATTAGACGCGGCGCGTATTAATACTATACACGTATGGCTGCGCGTAGGCGGCGCGCCGCACTCGTGTCCACCAGAAACGCAATATTTACGTTTTTTATACATATTACAGTTAAACACTATTATTGATATACGTTTATATATTATAAATAATTTAAATATTATAACCATATGTACACCGCATATTATTTAGTAAAATATAAATATTATTTTATAACATTATTATGTAGGTACATTGAATATTTTACAAAAAATGTATTTTAGAAAAAATTACAAGTGCAAAAATGAATTATGTAATGTATTATTATAAATTATAATATGTATAATGAATTAGAATAATAATATTAATTGTAAAAATAAATGTAAATAAAGCAAATGTTGTGATGATTTTGTAAAATATTCAATGTACCTACATAATAATACGTGTATACGCGCCGCGTCTAATATTATAACACTTGGTTAAATTTTGCTCTTAATCTATTCAAGCTACAAAAAAAATAATAAAACCATATTTGTTTGAAATTTTGTCAGCTACGTTTTTGCATAGAGGTATTTTTGAAATAAGTTTAGTATTTTCAAAGATAATTTCAAAAAAACTGAAAAATCGCACATAAAATCCAAGATGGCGGACACTTCCGGACCTCGGAGGGATGGCGACTTTTTTTTGGTTAATCAGGAGCCTATAACCAAACTTTTTGCAAAGTTTCAAAACTTTCCGATTTAATTCCTCAAAAAATCGTTTAATGACCGGACTATACAATGTTAGTTATAATTAATAGTTTTTGATGTCTTAAAATAAACAAACAAACATATTCTTAGTACGGTCTGTTCATCCGATTATTCTATCATTCGAATGTTTATGATTAATTAAATCGAATTGATTCGAATGGTTTCGATTAACCGAATGATTTTAAAATAATCGAATTAAATCGATTTTTCAAATAATCGAATCATTCGATTATTTCATTCGATTATTCCCGTCACTAGTTTTTATGTGTTTGAATACGTAGCCGAGGAATCGGTCATAAACTACTTCCAAGGAGTTACCCATAGGCAGTTTAACAAGCACACAGTTTACTTCTTTAGAAGTCTTGTCGATTTTTGGAAAACGTATCTGTGACACATTTAAAGATTTAATGGTTTTTTTCGTTGTTGTACGATTGCAATCTGAAAATAGGTCATCGACACGGTTCCTTTTGTTTATTTATTAAGAAAACTGACGATTGACTACACTCTATCGAAGAGTGGAATAAAAAATTGTAACTGTAAAAATTTCAATTATATTAATTTCCAGTTGCATTTCAAAGGGGCAAGCCAAAGTTGCCCCGAGGAAGTAAATTTCCAAGGGCGACAATTTGTCGAATAAAACAAAACCTTTCCAATCTCCCCGTTGATGATTTTAGGAAGAATTATTAAAAAATGTTTACCGAAAGATATTATGCGTGATAATAAAAAATGTTTGCTATTATTTTTGAAGTCGATGGCCGGCGAAGGACATGTGAATTTGTGTCAGTCATAAATGTGTAATAAGCTTCAGTTGGACAAGAAATAAAAACAATTCCGCCCAAAATTTAACCACTTCTCTGTCTACTGCTTATAAAAATGGTAGCAAAGAGAAAATTAAATAAAATCTGTTGTCAGGCGACGGCACCGCTTAATCTTATGTTGGGAAAAGATTTCGATTCGCTGTTTACGAATGAAAATTCTCCACTGACCTCAATAATTAATAGCCGTGGTATTGTATTGCCGTTTAAGCTTGAATTATTACCATATTGTGTTTTGCTTAAAATTGTTTAGTTTTTTTTTGTTTTTTTTTTTCCTGCAAGGTGTTAATTAAACTAAAAAAAAATAAAAATAAACATCATATTATGCAAAATGTGTACTTAATTTATTGATCAATATTCACCGATGGCAATAAACTTTGCGACGAGAAAAATAATTACTTTTTTATTTTCCAATATTAACGCATGAGAAATGTGCAGTATATTTTCCATATACTTCATATACTAATGCCATGAACAAAATAGTTAAATTTAAATGTGTACTAACAACAATTGACCTTGGAAAATTAAACATTTACAAACAATAAGAACATTATTAGAAAAAATCTATTTATTTGATTTTCGACCAGTCATATTTTGCACAAAAAGTTCTCATAAAAACGTACAATACAAAAACAAAATTCTTTGAGAAAAAAAATATTGGTTTAATCAAATATAGAAAAATGCAATCGCTCTGGAATTTAATTGTTAGATGGGGGATGGGGATACGGTGGTTGGCCCTGATTAGGAAACGGATATTGATTTGGATCACTCGATTGATTAGTCGGATGTTGTGGTCGATAATCATATCTTGGTGGCATGTAAGGAGGTTGCTGATACGGATAACTATGTCTCGGAGGATACATTTGGTCATAATACCACGGATTGTACGGTTGATGGTAAGATCTGTTATAATCCACGGAACCTAATTGTTGAGCGTAAGTCAAAAAGTGTCTGGCATTGTGGCTGTAGCTGGCAGGCTGAGAAGGATGGGGAGGATGAGAAGGAGGAGGATAAGAATGAGGGGGATGAGAAGGCGGAGGAGCAGAAGGAGGAGGATGAGAAGGCGGAGGATAAGCAGGAGGATAAGAAGGAGGAGGAGGATGAGAAGTATAAGAATGAGAAGGACGAGCACTATTCGGTCTTTGCTCCCAATTAGGATTTCTAAAAGATGGCTGTGGTGTATCCGCAGCAGTATTTCTAACCAAAGACCTTCTTACGGGTTTAGCCTTATGACGGGGTGCCGCCTTTGGAGGATCAGATGATTCTTCTTCTTCATCTTTATCATTGTCGTCGTCATTGTCATCATCATCATCGTCATCATCGTCATCATCATCATCATCATCATCATCATCATCTTCATCATTATCCGAATTTTTTTCTAGTGCTCTGGATCGTTTTAGCAGTTTACGTTGTTTCTTGGCTAGTTTCTCTTTTTCGTCATCAGAATAATCAATTAATTCACACGGTGGTTCGTTGTTGTCTTTCCAAGAGGCATCACTACCCTTTACTTGTAATAGTTGACGAACGAAAACAAAGTTAGAATACTCTGTCTTAGGAGCGCAGTACACGGATTCTTTTAATTGTACATCAAAATGTCTAATATGATCAAAATCGTTGAAGCGAACAGCATAGAAAGGCTTCGTGACAGGACCAAACACATCAAATATTTTTCCCAATGCTCGCTGTCCACGATCCACAAATAATACTGAATCAATATCTAAAGCCGGTTGGTTTAAGAATGCTTCAACAATAACTGAAACAAAACATAAACAATTTTTATATTTACAGAAAAATGTTTTATTTTTAACATATTCAGATACAACATATTACTACTGTACTCTATTCCAAATAAGAAGTAACCTCAGTGACCAGCCTCTGCGCTTAGGCGTCGCCTTCTAAAAACGTCGGCTTCCGAACAGCCGCTGACAGGAGCGACGCATCAGATTAGTAACAACTGCGATCGTGTAAAGATAATTTAAAATACATTGTTGTTCCGTTCGATAAGAGGTACGGTTATAATTTTCCAAAAGGTACAATGTGCAACGGTCAAACATGCGTGTATAAACAAACCGAGAATAAAGCACGAGGAACGCAGTGCGATTCAATAGGGAAAACGGTAGGGTGAGGTCTAACCGCCGCCGAGGTTACTTCATATTTAGAATAGAGTATTAAAATGCAAGTATTTAAAAAACAAAACACAACAAGATATTTTATCCATTAAGTTGTGCTGTTACCAAGGACTCGACTACTAATCCCGCTTAAATTATTAATTTTATTATTAATTAATAATGAAGATATTTAAAGATATTTAAATTAAATGTCATTGAATGAGGGGGGAAAGAAAAAGATGAAATAAAAAATATATTCATATACAAATTAATTAATGTGATAGAGAGTAATAATTTAACAACTATATTTGATACTATAAAACATATTATGTAAATGTAATGAAATAGATATGTTTTATAGACTGAACATTGCAACAAAAAATAGAATACATTTTCAGCTTGACTTGAGATATTATAATGCCCAAATAAAAATTAGATAAATGCCATTGTACTATAATCTAGCAAAACGCTTTCGCTTCAAGTGTTTCCCAATATTTGTGAATTGATGATTAGAACTCGCAAGTAAAAACCAACAGCCCTTAATCATAGTACTTTCAATTAAATAAATAAATAATACTTGCCTAAAGTATCAACGATACTTTTTATATTTCCAATTGGTTGACATTTATTTTCCTCGACTGATATTTGTAAATCTTCGATGCGCGGCAAATCAGTAATGTCTAATTCTCCTTTAGTTTTGATTTCTTCTGCTAATACATCTAGGATATTGTCTTCGCCTCCAGATAGTTCATCTATTACTGAACCAAAGGAATGCTCACTACTTATATCGTTGTCATCATCATTGCTGTAAAAAAAAAAAAGAAAGTTTAATTACAAATTTACTTTTCAATTAATATCGTTATGGAATTAATTATACAATACCTGTCTTGGTAATTTGCAGAAATCAAAGACAATATAGATGGTAAATTGCCTTTGGCTAAGACGACAGCAGGACTTTAAACAATTAAAACAACATTTTATCGTTAAATATTTGAAACAAAATACATCAAGGTAAATAAATTATAATTACTTATGATCCGAGTCCACACCTTCGGTAGGTTGACTATTGACTGATTCATCAAATACATTATTTTTCCTATAACAAATATAATATACATACAAGTCATTAACATTTTATATCCCTATTAAAATTGTATTTTATGACATGTTAAATGCAATAAATGTAATAAAAATGTAAATGTAAGGCTTGTGCAAGACATAGGCAACGGGTTTGTTTTTAAAGGCATCTTACAGGAAATTTCCATTCAGACATTTATATTGAATAATAATAATTGTTTATACTAAAAAAAAATATTATCCATTCGTAATCAAATAATTAAGGAGGTATTTAAAAGAAATATCATTAAAAATGATTTAAGAGAAATATTGTCATATTACATGGACTTTAACTGTTCGATAATAATACATTTTAAATCATATTGTTTGCTAAAAGAAAATATTAAATAAAGACATGGCAACAAAAGTTATACTAACAAGATTACATAATTACATATTTCTACATAATTAACTGTCATCGTGTAAGTTATTTACCATCTATTGTACCAATTTGGATTGAATTAATTCGTTTCAATCTTTATAAACTGTTACATTCTTGTCTAGCTCGTTCTGTGTTAAATTTAAAACAATATACACCAAACAGCAAAACATGTAAAGAGTGTGTTGAAATAAAAAAAGAAAGGAACGTTTGTGTCTTTAAACACTTTTTCCACAATAATAAACTCATAATGTATAAATGATAAAAACAAATTATAGAGGTAAGAATTGAGAAGCTGATGTGCAGCGAATTTGAATTTTCGGCAAGTTAAAATTTATTTCAAATTTAATTACTTAAAATAAATACATACTTTGATTTTTCATAATTTTCTGATAAAGTAGCAAATGAACATGGTAGTTCAGACTCATCATAATTGACCAATTTTGAACTAAAACATAAAAAAAAAATTTATTACAAAATACAGAATTTTTTTTTTTGTTAAACTATGAATTTCAATTATTACTTACTTCAATAAAGAACTATTGAAAAAATCGTTACCAATGTCTTTCGGGCTGTTGGAATTTTCTGTATTTTCTTCACACAAAATAATGCAATCATTTGTAGTTTCACGATCATTTTCCACACAACTGAAAATGAACATCAAATTACAGACATATACAGTATGAGATAAAATGTATTTTAAGTCATTGCCTACAGTTATAGGGCTATTGAATAATTGTATTTGTGTATAAAAAGTTGATGAACGTAATTTAGACATTCGTGTAAATTGAATACAACTCTGTTCCAAGTAGAAATTGCTTAAATTTTTATTTCAAATGTAAACGTTGTAATAAAACTCGAATGTGTCGATTAAATAATGTTGAATGTATATAGTGATTAGTAGGAGACATAGATATTTATAGAATACTTAATACACGTCATAATTAAAAATTATGAAGAATATGAAAATAAGTATAATAATTTTTTCACAGATTAAGGCTATGATTGTATATAGTCTATTAAATGAAATAATTCCAAATAGATAAAACTTAAAATGTACACGCATGCTTAACTATTGAAATTAAATGACAAGTGATACGCAAATTAAGTTTGATTTTGTGATGATATTTAAAATAATATTGATTGAAATAAAATTATTGGTTTACTGATTGTAATGTCAAAAATAAAATACGACCATCGCCTGTTATTTTTGACTAGTAAATTTTAAAATTAATTATATTGATTAAAAAAATGCATTATGTTCAACTATATTCTATAAATAATGAAGAACGCTCGTTTTAGTTTTTATTAGTAATAATTGTTACTCGTTTGCCCAATGTTATAAATGACAGTCTTAAACTATTGTCATTACTTATAAATTAAATTATTGAATGTTTAATATTTTGTACTTTAAATGAAAACAACAACTGAAATGTTCAAACCGTGTACCTAGTGAATAGGTAATTTATAGCATAGCTTGAAAATGCTTCAGAAAATGTTTGAATTTTCAAGCAAAAAAAACTTTAATAGATAAATAAATAAATATAAAACCAATACGTACAGTGTGTCATTGTTGGTTTGTACATCATCTCCTTCATCCATAGTAATATCATTAGTGACAGGTACACTATCTTGGTCAATATCCTCTTCGTCGGCAAATTGTGCACTGACAATAACGTGTAAAACATATACGTGTAAAATAATTTTGGTTTCTTTATTCACATAATATTAATATTAGTCAAAAAAAGGAAATTTTCATTAGGTAATTTTTCTTCGACCCGAGTGCATTGAATATAATTAATATAAAATAGGTAGGTACACACTAGGGATGGGCATGAAATCCGATTTATGGATTTGCTTTTTATGTGACTTCAGACTTACAAATATTTTTAATGTATTGTAAAATAAATTATTTTATTATAGTGAAAATTTAACAATAAAAAATTAATACTTGAGTTGTATGATTTACAGTATATTTATCATAATTTCAATGGTTATATATTATTTGTTATTAGTTATCAAAACAAAAAGTTATTTAATCGTTGAGTTTATTTTTATAACTATATGACATTTTCAATTGTTATATTATATCAAAGTTCGTATCATAAAAATTTCAATAAAACCATTTACATACTTAAGTAATTGTTTTTATTACAGCTAAGCGCAAAACATCACTGGTACTTAAAATGCGTTGGAAATTTTGTATACCTATGTCTGAAAATTTCATTATAGAATTGAAATATTATAAGTATATAAAAATGAGTCATTGAACAGCAAAATCGAGTTGAATAATCCCGGATACTCCGGATAAACCGTGAAATCCGGATATGCCCACCACTAGTGCACACAATGTTACTCGGATAATCATTAAATAATATTATATAGAAAATATTGGACTCGCATTTTCTGTTTAATGTGAATAATTGAGGGGCAATTGAGTAGGTAATTCAATAACTAGGTAAAATGGAAATTCGACCGAGTACGACTGTATATAATAGTAATTTATAGTTTCGAGCACATTGTTTTACCATGATAAAGAAAGCATAATAAGTCTGTCCGAGGCAGTACAGATGTTTGAAAATGTTATCGACAGGTCGGACCTAATATAAAACGACCTAACATTAATATTGTTCGTTATTAGATACGTACGGACGTCGTGTTTGACGTTTGTTACGGCACGCCGTGTGATCGAACAACCGCAAGGCGGACGGATACGACGAAACGAGTAGAAGGCTCTGACCGGCCGTGTCGCGCGTGAAAAACACGGCGGCCGAGCCGAGAAAACGCGCGTTGAATAAACGAAAGAAAACGAAATCGACATCTCGTCGGCGAGCGGCGTACTACTAACCTATTATTCGCCGCGGACGGCTTGGCGTGTCGACGGTCGTCCATCGTTCGCGTACAGCGTAGAGTGCTACGCGTTTTCGAATTCGTTGTTGTCGTCGACGCTGTCGATCGGTGGTTCGAGGACGGATTATGCTCGGACGGCGTCGGCGGCGGCGGCGGACATGTTGACGAGAAGACGGAACGAAAGACGAGAAAAAACCGAGAGAAAAGTTCGCGTTACGATCGGCTACGACCACGCGGGTAAAGCGTTGGTTTTATCAATTGTTCGATATTTGATAACGCCGAGCGGGCGCGAGCGCGCGCTGCGCGTGCGTGCGAAAAACCACGAGGATTAAATGATACGAGATTGCGTGCGAGAGGCGAGAAATCGACGCGACGGCGATTGCCTCCGTCGAATAACCAACTATTCTACTCGTTTTTCCGACCGACAATAATTAAAACGATTCGTTCGTTACCATTTCGGCGGTTTAAACGTCACGACGTTTTCGCCCGTCTCTGAATCCGGTCGTTTACGAAAAGCGTTCGGCGACGTTCGTATCGTCGACTCGAATGTTTTCCATTTTTTTCGCCCACAACGCCGCTCGGAATCTACTGCGAGTCGCAGGTTTTCAGTCGACGTATTTGCGGTGTTCTCGTCGCGACCGTTCTCCCATTTTGAAACACAAGAGTCGGCCGTGTCGCCGACGACGAACCGTACGTTCAAACCTTGTAAACACTGGAAAAAGATCTCTCCTACTTTTGAGCAGGACAATAATTTATTATTACTATATACTCGGAGCCTCGAGATTCTTTTCCAAAGATTTTCAATCTGATTTGCTTACGATTAACAGTGAGTTTGTTAAGTATTTAATTGTATTTTTTTCGACACGGTTTTTTTTCTCCAAAAAACTCAAAACACCTTCTTATTGAAAAGGGGACTTTTTTCTCACAGGGTATAGTTATATCCGAGTTCCTCATAATGTGTTGTTATTACCTGTCTAATATTCTTAATATTTTATCATTTTATTATCTAAAAAATTTATGATATATTATTATAATAAATATCAGGCTACGTTATATATTATCTACAATTTAAATATTATTCTATTCACGCATAATATGTTACCCGACTAGGAGATACGTTGTCATTCGATTTAAGTATCTGCTGGTTTGAAATGCCAAATTCGAGGACTACGCCCATTATTTTGTGTATAAATACGCACACGTGGGAGACACTAGAATTTAAAAATCAACTCGGACTCGCTCAAAGAGTGTTCCATTTACAAATGTCAAGTACTCAATGAACAAACGCTGGGAAAAAATAGATTTAAATAAATACAATTAAACTGATAGAAAATATTTTAAGTGTATTGTATAAATGAAATTGTAATCATATTTTATTTCAATTTGAAATCCGCAATGAGTGGCAAATGATCTGAAGGAAACAATAAACTTGGCAGTCCCACATGTTTGATCACATCATCGTGTGGTGGCATGGGCAGTACCTAAATAAACAAAATTGAATATAATTTTACAAACGTATGCGTTTTTTTTTTTTTAATGCGACAAAATTAATACCTGGACAACTTCGAGATACTCTTCAGTAAAATATATATAATCCAGAAGTCCGGAAAAGGATTGCGTATAGTTGCTGTATTCAACGTCAGTACCGTATGCACTCTTTAACTTGTAGTTAAGCATCTTTTTTAGATCATTCAATAGCTCCACGTCACCTGAAATGAAAATTTTTTTTTTAATTAGAAAACAATAACGGACGCTTTAAGTTTTATATATTTACGAGATTTATAAATATGTATCATATATTATCTGACTGGGATTGTATTTCTCGGAATCTAGATTATACGTTTTGCCAACGTTACGTTCGAAATTTGAATTGAGGTTTTATTAAAAACAGACGGTCAACTTAAATATTTTCTCTTACTATTCGAACAACATAAATGCACGAGTAATTGAGTATCAAATAACTCGAGCAGAAACAAATCTAATGTTTTAATTTTTAAACCAAAAATTGTTCATCATAAACGCTCGACAATAAAAACATTTAATTCTTGGCTGTGGATAGATATTCCTTTAGAAATATACATACTGTGAAATATTTACATATATTAAATGGACCAAACAAAAAATGAATAATTTCAAATTAATGGAATAGTTTGAACTATTTAATACTCCTTTAGTTTTATCTCAAAAAAAATCCATGTCTAAATTAATATTTTTTATGAAAAACATCCATACAAAAAAAAAAAAAAATCTATAAAATTAAATAACACTGCCATAAGGTTGGCTGTTTGTCCAAAATACAAAGAGAAACCTATTCAACATCAGTTAAAAAGAACGGCTCGCTTACAAGAAAAAGAAATGCGAATGGTCAAATATTAAAAGGCCTAAGTTGACTTGTTTTAATTTGATAACTTTGTGTGGTAAAATTGTGTTTTGTGAAGTGAATAATTTTGGTTTCTATTATCGTTTAAAACTGAGTAAACGTAATAAATATAAAACGTATCAAGTTTTAATTTAATGAGAATCAGAATCCTTAAAAAACTGAATATATTTGTACAGATAACACAATGTTTATATTACAGATCATTTTCAATTATTTAAAAACATTTAACTTACGATATTTTTCGAGCAATTCTAAACTGGTCGCTAAATCATAAACACCGCTGTCCGGTGTGCTGTTGAAATCTCCACAAAAAATAATAGACATCTTGCGATTTGGGTACTGAAATTAAATATCAACATAATTAGTTCAAATACATTATTTTTTAGTGGTAGACAATTTATGGCTGTTTGTGTAGTCGATAAACAATTAAAAACATACACTAAATACTTTATATTTATATGTTACTGTCGATAATGTTAATTCCTAACATACTAATAAGCAAATTCATTAATTCCTAAGCATTAACAGATAATGTATGCAATGTAACAATTAATGTACAACATCAAAGTCTACGAATAGCAGACAAAAATGATAAATTTAATTCATATATTGGAATATTTATAAATTATTAAAGTTATTTATAAGTTAATGTATTGTACTCATACTTATACACTAATCTGTAAGTCTTGTACATTTTTCTTTTTGCATTTTAAACTGCTCATATTTTTATTCTTATACACAATCAAATTTATATAATGCCGTGTTATATCTTTTATTATTATTCAATTATTAAAATGAGACAAATTACGGTTTAACATACATTGATTTAATTTTCCAACTCTAAGGTAATACTAGTCCAAGGCAATCGGCTTCGACCAGCAATATTGCTTCGTAGTCTAAGCCATAAATGTTATTTCCTAGCCAATATCGTCAACCGTAAACATTTGTTGGAAATATCGTAATTTACCTACCAAGCAATTACATTAATTCCCAGATTAAGTCTTTGCCGATAACATACATTTTTGTATTTTTTTTTTTTTAGTTTTTTAAATAGAATACTTTTACTGATTGATAAATAAATAAACTAAAAGTAATTTATCAACTTTAAAATACTCACTTCTTGCATTACAGTCATTTTTATTCTACTGATCATTACTAGCTCAACCAAAGCTTGAAGCAGCCTCACAGAATCTCCAAGTGGATCACTTATTAAATGTGTATTACATATCATGAACAAATGTTTTTTATCCGATACCTGTTCTAAAATTAAAGCCTATAAAACATGAAACGAATTTTAGATATTTTTAAATATTCCTTTGATTTCTATTTTATTTTTATTGAATACCACATTAAAATAAATCATAGTATGAACTCATTACTAACTTGAAACACAGTGTGTTTTTCCAGTGCATCTTTCCAAGAGGAATCATCCATCATTATTTGGGTTATAATAGGCCCGCAAAGTTCGGTCACAGCTTCTTGATCATTCAATTTGATATTGAATTGTTCTAATAATCTAAAACATATTGAAATTAGATTGAAAACTGTGAAGTACTACAGAAAAAAACTCACTTGAATTTATCAGGAGAATAAAAGCAAGCCAGGCCTTCACTTCTGCGGTTATTTTTTTTAAAAAATTCTCCCTTCATGAATGCGAAATGTTTCAATAAGGGCTTCAATTGGGTTTTGAAAAAACCCAATTCTACTTCTTGTAAACAAAGTATATCTGCTTTGTATGCTGCACATAAAAAATTATAAGATATTAATAAATAACAAATAAATAGTAATAATTTATAAAACTTGCCTAATATCTCTTTCAGGACAAGAGGATTTCGATAACCCGCTACTAACACTTCTTCAGGGCAATATGGATACATTACAGTTTTGGCTTCTTTTGTTCTCGTATATTCTCCAGCTAGTATATTATATGAAACCACTCGAATACTATAAAATATGAGTATATTATTACGAGTACGGCAGTGTTTTATACTTGAAATCATATGATTCACGACCAAAATTAAAAGTCGAGCGTTAAATCGCATATACATAACAAACTAGAATAATTATACTCTTTTGGCTCAAGACTAATAATATGACCATTGAACATAAATATTTATAAATTATGTGCATATTTTTATGTATAATGATCATGTACACATTACCTGTTATTATTAGGTTTTTCTTTTAACCTGTTTTCAAATGGATAGATTTGAACATCATTTTTTAAAACTGCTGATGATGAAATTTCAACAAACGGTCCATATTCTTTATTTCTATTACCAGGAATGCACACCAATTTTAAAGAACAATTTACATCATTTTCAGTTGGCGTATAAGAAAATGTGTTGGCCACTTCAGTTTCATAATTTGAATCCACTCTAAACCAAGAGTATTTGCAGTCTGCCATAGTTACATTATGATTAACATCTTTATCAAATCCAAAAGGATATAACATTAGTCCTTCATAAACAGGCGTGTTCAATTTTAAATCATGTATCAATGGTACATCCATTTGCACTTTTAATGTAATATCCTTTATTCTAAGAATTAAATTTGGATTGCTGATCTCAAATACATCGTCGCATTTAGCATGACGGCAAACTTTATGTCCATTCAAATAAAAATCAATTTCAGACTTTTTAGGCTTTTCTGTTCTTTTGTTACAAACTTGATTTATTTTTACATGAAGACGATCTATGAATGTGGATATTGAGTCATTGACATTTCGACACATGTTTATTTTTTTCGCCTTTGCCGGTGGGTTCATAGGTAACATAAACATGAAATTGAATTTCTCTATAAACTTGGTCTCTGGTGAGATCACATTGTTAACAAACATTTTGTCTGGTTCTTCTGACCAAGACGATTGAAATGTAGACATTTTTCTTTTTATACAAAACGTATATTTTTGTAACTTTTTTAAGTATTTCATAAGATTCTGTAAAACAATTCAAACACAAAAATGAATTAACATTTTCCATGTACCAAATACAATAATATTTGACAGTTACTTCTATTTTAGTAAATAAAATAAATAAGTAATAAATAATAATCTGCATATTTTAGTATTATAATTTGAAAATTCTTTGAATTGAAGGACCGATTCAATTGATTTCAAATTAAATCATTTTATTAAATATTTAAATTCGAACTATAAATGAATCTCATAAAAGAAAAATAATATAAAAGTATCATTTTATCATCTAAATTTCTTTTGATTTAATTTAATTTTAGTGATTATATTAAAATATTGCAGTACAATATTTATGGAAAATAATATTTTAAAATAAATATTCAGTAAACCTAATATAAATGTATTTGATTAATAATTTATAGAAAAAACTATACATCTAGTACTGACATAATTTTTACGTTGGTTAGAAAAAAATTAATTATTTTATATTTAGTCAAAAGTAGCTAATTAAATGTAAAGGGTACATTTATATTATTGAAGTTTAATTTAAAGAAACAACTACATTATTTTTATTTCTATATGGATAAATATAATTTGGTTGTTTCTAAATTTTTTGTACTTTTATTAAATAAAAACCCTGGCAATACATTCGATTAATTCATAAAAATGCAAGTCATTTGTATTTTTTATAGATTATTATTACTTATTATTATTGTTAGAGCAGTTACGGTTTCTCAACCGAATTTGTAGCGTGAAGTACTAATATTAAATGACACAAAATGTACGAAAATTGTAAACACAATTTACAAAAATCAATAGGGATTTGATGATATCATTTCTATGATGAATAAAACTAGAGTATCAGCTATTGACATAAAATACATTTTATCGTTATCTTAATTCTAATTGATAAACGTTGGTTTATCAATATTTTCATTTATTTTCAAACAGCTTATAGTATATTATTTATACTGAAAACATGGTCTCTTGAAAATATTTAATAAGGGTTGGAGTATTACATACTCTGTAGTATTTAATATCTTACATTCATACGTTATATATTTAATGGGCAGTTTTCAGGAGTATAATGGAAACAAATATTTCTTGAAAATCATTGACCACAGGCTGACTAACTTGAGTGAAGTTCAGACACCGATATTTGAACGGTAAAGCATGATTCACACTAGTGAGAGACACCGTTCCGGAAAATATTTGTTTGAATACAGTAATTCACATTTAAACGTTTCCGTCCATACACGTAGCGAACCGACAGTGTCCGTCCGGCATTCCGCGCGAGAATGTTTTGTCGGGACACGGCACGTGTCTGATCCGGTCTGAACAGGTCTGTATGATAAGTGTGAATGAACAACAGACATAATATTATAATAAATTTAACAGAATATCATGAACCCATGTCCTTTGTTGTACAATTCCTTTGTTCTTCTTCGTTATTGCCAAATCGCTGGTAGTGAAATTTTTAAAACTTGAAATATAAAAAAAAAGGGGAAAACTTGTGTAGTCGCTTTACTCGTGTTGTAGCACAAAACGTAGGTATGGGAACAATGAGTAATACAATAAGTATAGTATATTTCAACGGTACGGTGTCTGTCGGTATGTGTCTGACTAGTGTGAACTATGCTTAATAGTAACCGCGTTTGGTATAGTAACGAATCGGTCTTTGTCGTTGAACAGTTATATGGCAATGGTGTACTACTTACGAATCCAGCAGTTGGTTCGGTAAACGACGGACGGAGGCGATCGAAGATTTCGAAAATTCGATTTTCACCAGGAAAATCGCTCTGGATCCCGACGCCGGGCGGAAGAAACTCGTAAACTTAGCCGCGCGGCGCGCAAAGCGTTACGACAACGATCGCACGCACGCTCGGTAGACGCAAAAAAAAAAAAACTCACGAGGATTAGACAAAGAACGGAAATCAGTAGCCCGCTCGGAACGACCGAACAAAAGCAGCAGCGCGCGTTCGAAACGGTCTCTGGAATGCCGTGTTGACACAAAGAGCCCCGTTATCACGAATGCTCTTCGAGCGCCGTTTATCACAATCGCTTGTACCCGATTGTTATTATCATTATTATTATATATACTATTGTACCAAACGATACGTAACGTTTCGATTTTCGTATTCGATCGTTTTCGCTTGAAATGTGAAACGTCAAAATGTCACGGAAACGTTGTTTATTTACAACATTTGCGACACTATTTTGCGTACACGAGGGGGTGTTGGAACACCCTCCGTGGTGTTTTTTTTTTTGGTTTTTCGTATAGTTATTTTCACGTTAAACTTCAACAGACTGGTTAACGATATTACATCGTTTTTGTGTGGCAAACGCCGGCGGCGAAAGCGAAACAAAACGCTTGCAAATTTTATATTTAAAAAAAAAAAAAGTGTCCCGACCTTGGCTGATTTTCATAATGACATTTCGTACGCTCCGTCGAAAACAAAGTTCTGATTGTCAAAAACACGTCCCTCGCGCGTTTTGTCGAAATACAATATTTTCTAACGAATAGAAGAACAAATGAATTTCGAAAAACGCGCCATAAAACGACGTCCCCCCGGCCGGAGCGCGATATTTTTACGAGTTTCGGCGTTTTCGGTACTCGGCGATTACTATAGCTATTATTTAAACGAAAATTTTCGAAAAATTATTTTTATTCTACAACTTTGGTCGACTTTGGATCGAAAACTTTGCGGTTTTTTTTTTTTCTAGGTTATGGTCGAATCGGTTAAAATATCACGTAAAATTCACAAAGAAAAGGGAAACGGTCTCGCGCTCGTTGAAAATGAGTTATCCCGAATGTTAACGTAATGGACAAAAAAAAAAAAAAAAAAACAACAACGGCGGACCACCCGCGGCGGGGTGGCCTTAGTGCACCGCCGTTTGACGTGCGGTAATAATCGACGATTTATGTGTTTTTTCGAGATGTTCCGAGTGCGTTTCGTTTTGTGTAATTTTTCCAAAACCGATTAACGTCGTTCGTGCGTGCTTTGAATTCAACCTCAATCGTCGTTTTACAGTGGCGTAATTACTATTCGGAACGAACAGTTGGACGCGTCGTGTTCGTGTCCTACGATCGCGACTTTTTTTCGCCGAGGAAAAATTCGGTCCACACGATTCGGACGCGATGCGCGCGACCAGGTCAGTCGGATAGTTACTTTATTCTATGAAAATATAATACATTTCAATCAAACTACTATATAGATACGAACGACGACACTCCGATCGCGCGACGTTTTCGTCTGATACTGTGTTCATGACGATAATAATTGTACGGAAACGAGTTATGACTAGGGATGAGAAGTTATAGGATTTGCATATTTTTTTTCTATATCTTCTATCCATAGCTAGGTGAGCTGAAAATCTGTTTTATAACCTAATGAATTGAAATTCGGTGTTTAAATTTTGCATATATATCGGTAGTTTTCTTAAAAGTTGCATATTCGTGTTTTTTTTTGTGCATAAAAATGCATATTTTTGTAAAATTATGTGCATTTTACAATACAATTGACATGAAAAAAGGAATTATTTTATGGAATTTTATATGTTTGTAGTCAATAATCAATAAAATAAAAATGCAGATAACAAATTTGACAGTTATTATTGTAGAATTTTCAATGTAAAATATAATAATATGTAAAATAATTATTAAATATATTACAAAACTTATGAAATTGTAGTTTTTTAGATTAAATCATCTGATTATCAAGTATCTAAATATAATCAATACACCTACCAATCATTTTATCATCTCATATTTATACCTAGTATTAATTTTTTATCACTAGGTTAAAAATTATTCAAATTTAACGAAATATTATTTTTATTGTAAACATGTTTTTTATTTATAGAAAAAATTGCATATTTTCAAATTTTTTATGCATATATCATAATTTTTCCTTGCATATTTTGTCTATTTTAGCTCCTATAACTTCTCATCCCTAGTTATGACATATTATGTTATATTATTATCATCATGTTGGGCGTGTAGATACTATAGGACAAGTAAAACCGCGTCCGTGCTCGTGTTAGTAAATATTACATGTTTTCAATAATTTCAACAAAACCAATATACATATCACGGCAATTGTCGAAACGAATTTCAACGCGTTTGAAAACACATTTAATCCGTATTATTATTATCACACCGTCTTACTTGGGTAAACTTCGTATTCGTAGGTAGGTAGGCATTATATTCATTTTGCGCCATGTTTAGATATTGCATATCGTGTACCCGTGTGTACATCATATCATTCCAAATCGCAATTATTCACAATTCAGTTGTACAGCAGCTCAATCGAAAAGAAAACGTATAATCTTATTTTTTAACAACTTTTCAACTAATAACAACACTTTTCTTTATTAGTCTACTTAGATTAACTGGTTAATCAGTTTGAGGTAGTTGTGTGTGTGTGTGTGTGTATTTGTTTAACACATTTACTAAACGGATTAATTATAATATTATGTTCGTATACTAACAATAAATCTTAATAATACTAACAGGAAAAATATTCGACGATTAAATAAAAAGTAGGGCATTGATATATTATTATAATGTAATCGTAATTGTGTCTATCATAGTGTTTAATATTATAAATAAACATAAATTCATTAATTATGGTTGCGTTAAAAAGCCTGAAAACCGTTTTACGTAGTGGTTTTTTGTTTTTTTTTTTTTTTTTTTACCGCGATTTGGACGTTGCACTAGAATGTATCGACGATAAGACTTAAGTGGATTAATTAGTACATAAATTATGACCTAATATATTACCAACTCTGGTCAACGACCTGCTAAAATGACCTAATAATTAAAAGTAGGTACGTATGCCTAATATTATTTAATATAATAGTAATTAATCATATCAATATATTTCTAATTTCTATGCATACTTACATAACAAATTGTTTTGCTTTTACACTATCTACGTAGGCACTATACTATAATTTGATATTATTAACCTGATAAGTAGCATTATTTATGTGTTACATTCAACTCCTAGGAATTAAATTGGTCCGTCTCAAACGTGTGATAAAATATTTAAATTTCCTTCACGATTTTTCAGAAGCACAATACTACTAGTGTGATGTAATACCGATAGATTTTTATTTCAATCGCTTTAATATAAAAGTACGGTGTGCTAGAATTTTAAACGCTAAATGTTAATAGTACCTTATTAAATATAATACAATAATTTTAGTTTCAATACAATCATTAAAACTATTAACACCATATACGTATATCAATAGTACCTAATATATATAAATAAACACGTATATTATATGTGTTTTCAATGTATTTATAATAAAATTGTATTTTATCAATTCAAACTATTAAGTAGGAAAACAAATTATTTTTAATATACTTCAGAACCGATCGGTACTTATTTTATGTCGACGAAAATAAGAATAAATCTAATATCAGAGCCAGAAGAGTTTAATTATTGTGCCAATAGATAAAATGTCAATTTATAAATATAAGTACAAGTATGTGATTTGATATATTTTAAGTCCCAATAAGTGATGTGCTGTTGACTTCTATTATATAAGTACACATATAAATTGTTTAATGTGCCGGTTTAAAAATTCGTCATAAATATTCAATAAATAATCGTCGTACACTGCAGACACGCGGTTTTACAAAAGTCTTTAAGATTAAAAAATATCAAATAAATATAATGTTGTATAATTAACGTAAATCATCGTAATTATAATTTTGAACGCTATTAGAAACTATGAGTCAAGGTATTCAAGATTTTTTTCAATATAGTTAGAAAATTAATATTCAGTTGACCTTGGTGTAACATTTTAAGTCATTAAAACTAGAAACGCAAATCAAAGCCTAAAAATTAAAAAATTAATTTCACCGCGTGTCGAGAAAATAATGTCACAGAAAATAAAATATTTTTTTTATAGTAGGTACGTATCGACAAAAATGTCATAAAAAAAGCTTTGACATTTGAATAGTTTAACTATATTCATTATTATAATATTATATCAATAGACGTTTTGCTATTTATCTTGTTTCGAAAACGTTAAAACACAATGTTATCTGAAATAATATATTTTATCTAAAACAATTACAATTATAACTACCGCAAAATGATGACATTTATTTTGTAAACGGTTTCAATGTTTATCGCGACTTTTTACGTTCCTTACACCAAACTTTATAGTTTTTAATAAAATTTAATAAAGGAAATACGCCCATAAAAGTAATAGCATAATAATATGTTTATACAATTCATTACATAACACGTACAATTTCAGAAAATGATTAATCAGTGCTAATTTACGTTTCATAAAAACAGCCAACATAAAATGTATTGTATTCGTCATAAAGGTTTAAAAATTTATTCATATTTCTATGCCATATTTGTCTTATTACTCGGATTTGTTTTATAAATAGTAAGACACAGTAAGTGTACACACAATCAATAATATTATAATATTTGTTTAATGATACGGAATTTATCGCTCAGAGCTATTATGGATCTCTTTTACATTATTATATTTTATACATAAAAAGTTTTTATAATTTGTATTATATTAAATTTTAATTTCCATCATCGAGTCGACGTTTTATATTTAAGTGCCTATTACGAACACCGTGTTTTTGTTTGTTATCATACACACTTTGTAGGCCATTTAAAGTTAATAAGGATGACGTGGGCCTGTGGGCTATTTATTTTAAGGAATTGTATTGATAATAATTATCGATGACTATATATTATAAATATATATATGACCTAAGTCTAGTTAAGTACTACGTAAAAATATTAGATGCCCGTAGACTTGCGGTAATTATTATTTAATATAAGATACTATAATATGTGCCTGTAATGTACATATATATTCATACACGGAGACTAAATTTAAAACCATTCGACCTTACTAAAACGAAGAGATATAAAATAATATTTTAGAAAATATAATGAATATAAAATGTACTTATCTATAATATGCTTCGTGTATTTCCTATTATGTTACAATACGAATTATAAATTACTCGTGAAAGCTATATAGCAGTGCCATAGGGTGTACGAGAAAGAATTATTTACCGGACAGACTGTGTTTACCTAGTTTTTACTTTAAAGGTTAAAAGGGAATCGGAGACGATGATTTGTCGTAACTGTCTACTCGGTTGTAAAAGAATACGTTTGAATTATTATATTATGTTATAATGTAATAATTTAAACGTATCGTTTTGTCTTTAACACGACAAATAATCTAATAATGTGCAATAAGAATTTAAAAAAAATATATTTTGATTTATTATAAAATTATTAAATACTCGAGGTCGACCTTCTTGGTTTAATCTAATTTTCAAAAACTAAACGTGCCATTTTTTTTTTTTTTTACATATATATTAATTCTGATGAAATCTGAATCTTTGTTTACCATTTTTTCATCTAATGAACGACATTAATTTCATTACCCACGTCAGTTGGAGCAATAAATAATAAAATGTATAAACGTATTAATTCAGTTTGCTCAAAACATTCCGTACTTACTGAATAATAGGTATTTATAATATATAATAAATCGATATTCAATGAATAATAAATTATTTTAATTCTAATTAGCGATTAATACACTTTAATCCACTTAATACGAACACCTATTAAACAACTTTTTCTTTACAGTATAAAATATCAATATAATATTATGATGCTCATTATATTCAGTTTCTCGATATGAATGTTTACGTACACAGTGACAGTATACTCATGTCAACTTAATCATTGTTTTTTAATATATATCAACTACCCTCGCCTTCTTTGACACGTTTAGTAAAGTTTTCCTTCGCACCATGATGGTTATTGTTGCTTTTCTTATTCCTCCATCAAAGGAAAAGGTACTAAGTTATTATTTTATTACTTTTTTTTTAATGTCCTCTTGTGCATGTCTCTGGCAAATTATAAGGTCTGATAATGATCAAATATAAGTTGGAGCGTTGCATTATATGTCACTTTCTTGTATTTACTGGTATTTTACTATTATTAGGCGAAAGCCGTTCAATTAAAAATAAATAAAATATTGATCATAAAATCAATATTGAAAATTCGTAATATTGTTATTATCTATTTGTTTGAATTTAAAAGCGATGCTGAATCATAGCATTCGAAAAACTATTTTGAATTCCGTTCCGAAGGTCGATAATATAAATATTAAATATTCTATTTTAATTTTGTTTTTTAATACAAATTTAGTTTTGAAACAAAAATGTAATATATTCTATAAAAATTGTAGGTAGTTACATTGTTTTATAAAAAATAAAAATTAAAAATATATACACAATTATTTAGAAAAATAACATTTGTTACAACAATAATGTACTTATATATAAAAGGTTTTTGAAACTAACGAGTTGGAATAAAAAAAACTAGATACAATCTACTAGATGGAGTTTTCAGGGTTTAAAACCAAAAATCGTATTAATTGTCGTTTTTTTTTGTTGTTGCTTTTCGTCATTATTTACGATACAGTTATACTGACATACCGTAACTCAAATTTTAAGCGCTGAGAAGAAAGAACTGACTGAGCCAATTTTTTATAGTAAATTCTTTTACATGTGGTTAGCCTTGTGTTGTGTTTTATAAGCATGTTGCGAGTATTAACATTAAAACCACATTTGTTTGAAGAAATTCAAGATTTTTAGAAAAAACTAAAAAGTGCTGGACGCATTGTGTATTAAATTTTCAATATTATAAATTAATACGTTTGGAAAATCGATGAAAATCAAAATACATAATATAGTTTTAGATAAATATTTTAAACATTAAGTTTTTACAAAACAGATATTCATAATAAATCTCCCTTCATATCAAACGATTCTTTGCAGTATATCTGCGTTTCACCACGTCATATTTGTAGTTCACACATGCATGATATAATAATAAATATATCTGTAGGTTTTGAATATTTTAATTGTTAGTAACGTAGTATCATAATTGACTGTGAACATTTTTGTTCCCATACCTATCCGTTGAATAATAATCTTCTCTATATAATATTATATAACCGTAAGGGGCTTTTTCTTGAAATCCTCCCACAGCTCAAACCGTTGGACGGATCGGGTTGAAATTTGGCATGAGCATAGCTAAGGAGGGATTTTTGAAAATTCCACCGCTAAGGCCGGCAACACGCGGGCGTTATTTTACCGCGCCGTAAATTTACGGTAGCGTTTCGTTAAAATACTTTGAAATGAATGGAGCACACAACACACGAGTGTCGCGCCGTAAAATGAACGCGTGACATTTCTGAAACTGTCGCGCGCACTTTAATAAGAATTCCCCGTCAAAATGCATTTTAATGATTTGTTCAGAACACACACGCGGTAATAAAAGGCGCGAGCGATTATTATTTTTCATTTTTTCAATAATCGTTCGTCCGTTATTTATACATCACTCGATCGCGTCTGATACTTTCAAAAATTAAATTAAATGCATCTCCGGAAGGACGTGTACTCTATTTAAAGGACGTACCCACATCTTTCTATAAAATAATATTTTCATCTGCCGCGATGTTGTTGTCTAGTCGAAACATAGACACATACTAAATAGAAGTAAATAGTTGTAATATATTTATTCTTTATCGTGAATTTCGTAGGTATCTTAAAATAAACGCGCGGTAAAATAACGCCCGTGTGTTGCCGGCCTAAGGGGGTTGTTAAGAACGGTAAAACTTTATTTTGTGAAATTCAACTCCCAAGTGGGTTAAATGGGGTAAAAAGGGTGAAACTAGAAAAATTCGCCTGGCCGGAACCGCGGGAGCTTTGGGTATCAAATTAGGCCAGCAGTATATACCTCGGTTCCCGTTTTTACGTGTTTAACACACACCGACGTCGGTGGGTAAAAATTAATTTGTACGTTTAAATTGTATATCTATACGTTCATTTTGTGTGTTTTTTTATAATAAACTATTCGGGCCATACACATTTTTTATACTTGAAAAATAAGTTAAAAAACTCTTGTAGTACTTACCTATTTATATTTTTTATTTATTAATCATGATAATATGAACTAAGTATTTAATAATAATTATTGGTGCAAATTTAATGAATAAATTATCGTAAAGATAAGTAAAAAAGACTATTATAATTAATATTGGATACACTTACATTATCGTACTATAATGGTGTTTATATTTTACAACATACTCTTTAACATTACAAAATATTAATTTGTTTTCTAATAAGCCTTTCTCCACTACGCGTTTTCTTCGACTATTGTTTTACAATTTTTCAAACGATAAATAATAGATGACGACATTTGGAAAAAAATTTCAATATATTTTCCAGGAGTTTATAATTTTTTTTTTATATATTTTAATTAATTATACCCGTCTTTTAACTATCGAATAATTTTCTATTTAAAAAAACAGTACACTGTCCGAGTCACTGCTTAGGTTTGCGCGGAGACCTTTTCATTCGAACAGAATAATATTTCTCACTCTAGGTTTAACGATAATACCTCACGCACCGTTCCGTTCCGAGGTTAGGTTAATCTAATCGTATCCTGTTTATATCTACTGTTTTCATTATTTATAATTCCAATAAAACCTTGCGATTCAACTAGTATTTTATGTTTAAACATGACCACCGGTATTATACGAAAATAATAATAATTTATACTTATCAATTCGAATAATAACGATTCTAATCGAAACTAGAAATAATGTGTTATTAAATCTCGGCCTCAGCGACTCAAATCTATAATCACACACACAGACATGTTCGCGATTTCAATGACCCTACGCGTCTTAATTTCAAAGCTACCGCGATGCGACTGTTTTACACAAAGATGTATTATTATAATACGTTTGGGCATTATATCATCGCAGTTAAACCAATGTTTTTCCTAATAATTTTCAACCAAATTATACGTATACCCGTGCCAATTTAATTTCTTCGTTTTATGATTTTCAAAAAATATCCCCAAGTATCGGATAATATTATTCACAACGTACGACGCGATTGTTTAAAATTTATTAACACGCGTAAATAACATTATAATAATATGTTCATTTCTACTAAATTAATACATTATAGTCTGTTGTTGGTCTTTGTGTGTATAAACTAGTTTATTTGAGAGACTATTGTTTTGACATAATAAACAAAATACATCACTCGTTTATATTATATACTCACAGCTTCGTATTAAACGAACAAATCATTTTTTTTCAAGCCGAGTTTTAAATGTTTAATTTGTGAAATAGGCGTTTGAAAACAATCCAAGTCTCTCTATATATTATAAGATCATACCGTTAAAACGAAAGTAAACGTATACGAAATACTAGTATTATTAGCATTACTGTTGTGTGCGCCTCTATTATATTTATAGTACAAGCGTTGATTATAAATAGTGTTGATTAACATTTTAAAGTAGTAACTAGTGTTTATTTCCCCTGGCCACATTTCCGACGAAGTACACTGTATTTAAGAAGGATATAACAATAGGCTATATAATATTATATAGTATAGTTTTAAAGCATTAGTATATTATGTAGGTACCTAATTATTATTTTGAGGACAATCGAATTGTGTATTAGCTGTGTATAATTTTTAATCGAGTAAATTATTCTGACGGCTCGATAGTACGTATATTATACGTCGACTATAATAATTGAAATGTGTAAAAACAATAATCGTATAAAACCTACACCTTCGAGACATTTAACAGTCGCATTTCAATATTCGCAACCTACACATGGAGACGACGAATCCCAACCTTGTCGACTTTTTTTTTTCAAATTAATTAACGTAGATTTTCGCAAAACACGGACGACGGATTATTATTGATTATAATTAATTAACGTTTGCGATTTTAATTTTATTCTATTTTCACAAGACTGTATTTATAATATGATATGTAATATTATGTTATAAACAAACACGTTGTTTTATTCGATCAAGATATTATATCAATCGAGAAACGACGAATTTAATTTCAAGTCAGTATAATATTATATTGACGGATGAAACTTATCAGTGGCGTCGGGGGGGGGGGGGGTGGGGGGAGAGTAGCCGAGTAAGTCGGATGTTTCTGTAAAAGAGACCTTCGACACGATCCAAACCAAATATATAATGAAAAAATATATTAAATATAATGATACGCGCGTATAGAAATTCCGTTAGTATAAAACCAGATTTTACGTGATTCAATGCAATCAACAAAGTTATAAGTGTATACAATTTGTACGAACGTAATTCATATATATATATATATATATAATATAAATGTATTATTTTATAAACACATTTATTGTAAAAATAATTACCCATATAGGCACACGATGCTCGCGCACAGACGTACACAATAATAGCGCACGATAAAACAGTTTCAAACGCCGAAAGACTCGTTTTTGCGATTTAACGATTTAAAAATATTATGAAAACCGCACACAATTTTATAAACTTGTGCACACAAGTTGGGTATAGTTATTATTTCCCTGTGCGCGCGAATCAGACCGATTATTGCGTAAGTTTTGTTAATAGTTTCGAAAAAGAATCGATCCTGCCGAAATACCGCGTGACGAAGGACGTGTAATAATAATAATAATAATAATAATAATGATATCTGATGGTTCTCACCGGACTCACGTCCGAGTAACCTCCCCTAGGTCGTATCCAATTGCACGCGGTCGGATTGTGAAACGCGTGAGCTGGCGACGATATACTAACGGCGGCGGCGGCGGCGGTGGCAGTGACGGCGGCGGCGGCGGTCTGGTTTTCTGACACGATCGTTGTCGCGACCTCCGATGTCCAAGACCTTCGTGAAATTGATAAAAAAAAAAATCCACGCGTTACATCTCTTCTGTTATATATTTTTTTCCTTTTTTTTCTTCTTCTCTCTTTTATTTGTATTCGGGAAGGGGTTCTCTGGTCGACACCGGATAGTGGGAGTTCCTGCGATCCGACAATCCTCGGTGGCCCACTGCACTCGGGCGAGATTATTAATCACACATATACGTGCGCTAACCGCGCGATTAACGATATTATAACAGTCGTTCATTAAACGAAAATCGTCTGACGAGTGCGCGAGTACCTCTACCGGCGTTGTTTGCGACCGCGTACCCGCGGAATTATTTATTTATTTATTTATTTATTTATCGTTTCGTTACACCGCGATCGCCGCGTATCGTGCGTGTCTAAATGTTCGTTTCGTTTGCCGCCGGCGATTGACGATAGCCGCCGCCGCCGCCGCCGCCGCCGACGACGAGGACTTGTCCACGACGAAATCCTCGCCGGCTATAGGTCCCCGGGCGACTTAAACGCGCGTTATCCGTGCTCGCCGTGAGCGGGAGAGGAAGACCGATATTTGACCTGCGCGCCGTAAATCTTAAACGCACGCCGGACCATGAGGAACTTGTTCAGCATATTCGGCCTGTCGTACGCGCCGGCGCCCAAAGGCGACGCTCGCAGGGCTAGCTACAGCGCGGTCCCCGTGGACCGCGGGGCTTCGGGCAGACGGCACAGTTATGGGGCCAACAGGCGTCAGAGTCTGGACCCCGCGGCCGTGCTGGGCCGACACCTCTTCGACGGCAGGTTGGCCGATCCCCGGACGAGAAGCACCTGTAAGTCGTACACAATAATTTAACAATATATCGTCGCGCGGTCACGTCGTTATGTAATATTACGTATATTTCACTCGATCGTTGTAAATCGTCGAAATCCATCCCGTCGTAACACACTGGAGTGGCGAATCGAACGTTTTTCGAGTCGTGTGCACTTGCATTCCGCAATCGAAAGAAATCCGCGTTCGAAAATAAATCACTTTATAGTTTCGTCTCGTTTTCCAAACGATTTCGCCTACATTCGGCGTTTCTGATTTACGGGGTTTCGTAATACCGTACACCACTGGTATACTGGATTCGTGTAGACATTGAAAGTTGTCTTGACATTTCACTGTTCCTCGTCAAACATTTTCGCGGTAGCGATTAAACGATAGTTGTCTTTTTTGTCTAAGGATATTGTCGCTCGGTGTTCGCGCCGAAACTGGTACGTCCAATGAAAACGCTTTGTCCGATGTTCAAAAATATCTCAGCCGGTTCTTGGTAAATAAATAAATAAAAAAAATCTGTAAATTATCATAAACATTGGCGTTTTACACGTTATTTACTCGCGCGTATCCGACTACTTTGAATTGTATTTATCAAAACAACACGACCTTAACGAATACTACTACTACTACTGTAGGCATCGTCTGTCGTGTTTTTTACCGCGTACGATATTTATCGAATTTTACAAACATTTACCGATTTTAACACGTATGGCACGTAGAGATGAACCACCGAAGACAGCAGTAGGTCAATACGACCGCGAGGAAATGAAAACCAATAATGTAATGAAAAAATTGGACTGTTGATATTTTCAAGTGCGTTAACGTGTGACGAGAGCACGAAAACGTAGAATAACCTTAAAATTTGACGTCCATACCGAATCTTAAATTAATTCATTCACCTCGTTCGTATTATTGTAACTTAAATGATTCTGAATTAATTATTTTATCATATATATAGAGAGGTGTTATTAAATACAATCTCGATGGTTAAAAATGATATATTTATATTGTTTTTTTTTTTCGCTTTGAATTTTTGCACGCCATCATTTCACCGCTACTCTAATCCTTGGACATTTAATCGTTGTTTTTTTTTTACCAATATTAAATTTAATAATATTATAGTAAAACGAAATACGATATATTATCATATTTATGTATTTAATAAAAAAAAAAAACGTAACGAAACAATTTCCAATATAATATCGTATTCGCTTATTTATATTTGTAATTAATACAGCACGTTGTTCGCTTCACTCCGAAATCTACGAGTTTAAATAAAATATATATATAGTTAAAAGCCGAGCAAAGTGTATTGTAAAAGGTAAAACCAATGGAATATTTAGTTTAAATCATTTGGTAAATTTAGTAAAAACACTTAAGAATATCACGAGCACCACTATATGAGATTAAATATTCGGAACGTAACGCTCGTTTTATTTAGAAAAAAAATACACAATACGAGCACATCTGTACATTTTAAAAACATTCTCTATATCTCCGCGCGCAAACAATTGTCATTGTTTTACGGTTATTATCGTTGAAAATAAACAGACGGTTCACGCCCATTGTTTATACGCCAAAATAAAATCTAGACGAGTGCAAAACTATAAAATACACGAGAAAAGACCCCCCGACCGCTGTTTATACTCCTACATATTTGAATATTTTATCGAGTCAAACGCGGCCTCTGTACACCTGCACCTCTTGGAAATATACGAGTGGGTTAAAAAGCCTCTAGTGGTGTAAGTCGTATTTTTTTTTGTAAAAATGAGTTATTTACTACGTAATATCGCGGGCATATTTTTGAAAGGAAAAGTGAAGTAAGTCACGACTCAAACTTCTACCACTTATACTAATAATTTCATCCGCGGCAATTTTGTTTTCGAGTTTTTATATTATGTGAACCGTTTTGTTTCTCCGATTAAGGTTTATACGTCTATGACTTACACCACTATGGCTTTAACCCGTTCATATATTATATTATACGACAATTATCCGTATGACGCGCATAAAGTTTAAAAAAAACAAAAAAAACCGACCAAACTCGACCGCCGCGCCACGCTCGGCGTTACGACGATTTCGTAATCGCCTACCGCCACTTCCGATCGATTTACAAGTGAGACCACCAGTGAATATTAATCGTATTTCGATACTTTCGACGCGCCCCGGGGGCAAACGACTACCGCTCTCGCCGTCGCGGCTTTGCCGAATTTATCCGACACACTCTAATAATAAGCGTGTAAACGCATTCGTCCTAAACGCGTTACCGATCAATTATTACCCGCCGACGACGTGTGTAATTTACAGTATATAGGGTCGCCGGCATTCCGATCCGCTTATTCGCATCTCGCTCGTATGTGTGCCCCAATGTAAACATAAAAATAAAAAAAAAATCCGGAAACGACCATTATTATATTATAGGAAAAACGTAAAATACGACGACGACGACGATAATAATAATAATATGGTATAATTATGTGAGATTAACGATTTCTGCCGGGGATAGGATATGTTGCGGCCAGACCGGAACATCGAGCAAGGATAGCCTGTCCCATAGACATATTCAAGGCAGGCAACAGTATAATATGTTGGCCAAACCGCAGGGGGACACGTTGATTATTATCGGTTAAACTGTGTGAGCACATATTACGCACGGGTATATAATATAATAATATGTGTTTACAATATCGAATTTATGAATATTTTTACTTTTTATTATCGCCCTTTTATTTTGTGTGTGTGTGTTTTTTTGTTGTTTCGTATTGAAATTTGAATATAATTTCCTCTTTCGTCTAACGAGCTGTTAATTAACTGCCGCCGTAGATCCGAACGAGAATTCGTCGCTAACTATATTATATTGGAACGCGTTTCACACCGAAAAGTCCTTGCAAAATGCTATACAGAAGCGCAGCAGCTACTCGTGTGTGTGTGTGTGTGTCGATAGCAGTTTTCAATAATTGACCTAAATAATTAGTTTATACTACACGCATATTACTCGACGGATAATAATAATTTATATAGATGAATAATTATACATTTGAGTACATATAATCAGTCTGACCTAAATATACGTGTACCTCTACAATTTATTGTTACCTATTGATCGACTATTGTGTTGGATTAAAAACACAGTGCAACGGTTGCTAATGTTCGATTATTAGGCATTATATTATTATAAATTACAGTTGTGTGCGGTTTATTGTTTTTTACTTTCGATGTTTTCGTCACGTTTCTCGCGCAAAAACTCGCGCGTCCATGATCCGTCGAGATTATTTCAATAATTCGATTTTAAAAACTGCACGCCGCCGCCGCCGCCGCCGCCGCCGACTGAAAATTAAAAATTGTTTGCGTTTCTAAAAGTCCTATTATGTATACGTATAATGTTACGAATACGTTAACGAAAACATATTATTAGACGTTAAATAGGTGAGATTTTGCTCGACGACTTTTAAATCGGATAAATTCCTAGGGTGGTGAAAACAACGAAATAAAGATAATTCGTTTTTAAATGTATTTTAAACGATTTCCGACGATTCGATTCTATATCATACTATTACGGGTTATTATCGACGACATGACGTTTCATATAATGTCGTAATGTCATTTTTGTTTTCGGTTCGCTAGGAGTTTTATAAACCATCGCGCATAAAATGAACGGGCTTACAAATTCTTAACGTCTAATTTACACCGAATTTCACCCATTTATTTTATAATATGTACTACTAGGCGTCGAGGTAACGCGCGTTACGTCGTTCGAGTCAACAGTCGTTTTCCGCAAACATCTAATTTAATAACCATAATAACAACGAAAACATCACGAGCTGCTCGTCGTAATAATATCTATTTACCAAATGTGTAGGTATAAGTTATTTACGCGTGGACACCGCCATGATGCGCGTCGTGGGCTATAATTATTCGGTCTGGTATTATGACGCGTAGTGTCTGTATTCAAAACAAAAAAAAAAAACCATCGGTTTAACGTCGGCAGCTGTTGGTCCTGCATAAATTAAACATTACACTTTACGAAATCGCCGCACTTGGAGTGATTTGCGCTGCGCGGTAAAGGAAAATCTCCGTTTCGTCATCGTCCTTATTATTATTATCGTTGCTGTTACCGGTATATTATAATAGCAAGACGGTTTTTTTCTTCTTTTTGTGGTCGTCCGTATCTCCGTTGCTATTACATAAACATACGACGACGCAGTACGTAAAATATAATACGATTTCGGTATTACGATCGAATTCCCATATCGGCCTGTACTTAAAAAATGTAGATTTAGATTGACATACATAAAATATATTTACATGCATAAATTTAAAATACATAGAGAACTTGGATTATAAAAATGAAACGTATGAGACTAAGGACCACTAAATATAATCACACTTAAATCGATTGCCTGCTGCCATTAATAGATTAGCAGGGCAATTGATAATAAAAATTTTTAGTGGAATGAACTGGGTAAAAAGGCTTATGATCTCTTGTGTTTTTTTGGGAATTTATATTGAAATTAATGAGTGAGAGAAGATCCGGACAAATAGTATTACCTAAAATTAAGTTGATGTAAAAATTTTGATATAAAGAGAGAACGTCTGTCCTTAAGTGAGGATAAATTAAGAAAATTATAGACATTATTATATTATGTCCCATGAACGGGTCTTAATATGTTAAATTTAAAAGCAATAAAACGTAGGAAATTGTTTTGCACGGACACGATTTCGTCTATACTCGTTGTTGTTGTTGTTGTTGTTGTTGCCGTAACTTGCATTTTATATTTCGGCACTAGTTCTAGAATTCCCACGCGTCGTCTTATTTAAAATCCTTTTATTATTATTATGCGATACTAAAAAACAAGTAGTACACTAAATGTGTCGCCCGGACGGTCGTAAAAAACACACACATGCGTATGGAAACGTCGTCGTTCAAAGGATTCGCACCGGCGTGGCGGCGGCGGCGGCGATAATCATTATTGTAATAACTAGGGCAGAGGACTTGTAGCATTTGCATATTTTTTTTGCACAGTCACAAAAATAGCAGAGTGCGAAACAAATACGTTTCATGCTTACACAAAGCTAGTTTTGAAATTTTATTGTGCTTATAAATGCATATTTTGCGTTTTTTTGGTTTTTAGGGCATATTTTACACTTTTATACGCTATTTTATACTTTTTGAGACATATTTAACTTTAATCGATTTTTTCCACAGTGACATTTTTATTTCAAACAATACAGTCAAAATGTATTTATTTTTAATTTTTGTCGTATAATATGGTTTTTTACTGTGCTCGGGCACAAATTTTTTCTAGAAACGATAACTATCTAACGTAAACTATACCTACGACATCACCACTACAGACGTGTGCGCACCATGCGGGCTTTTATTCGATTAGGATTTATTTATAAAACGTTTCTAGACACGACAAGAATCAATATATTTTTAGTATTTAGTCTCAGTCAGTTCTGCGGAAAAATTTTAAGTGCATATTTTAAGTGCATATTATGGGGTTTTTTAGTGCATAAGTGCTTGCATATTTAGAGCTTTTTTAGAGCTACAAGTCCTCTGCCCTAGTAATAACCGTATCGTTTTATTGTTATTAACATCTTTTGCTCCGGCAGTTATTATTATTATACCGACGACGACGCGTCTATACGTTTCGCAGTGATATTATCGAGCCCCCCCGCGATATATTATCGCTGTTGTTGTTGTTATTATTATTACTATTACACGATTATTATACGTATGTGTGTTTTTGTTCGCACGCGCATTGCTCGCCGAACTGTTGAAACACGGTAATTTCGACACGAAAAACGGACGACGACGACTCGTGTGACAACAAGTCGTCAGTTACAATAATTTATCATCGGCCGTGTACATAATATTTCATACGTATATGATATGAAATACTTAGATATAAATACACGGCCTCGGAGCCGGTTTTGTCCATAGAACCGATTTAGCAGTCTCTCGGTGTGCACTGGAAACCGCGCGACGAATACAAAAACACGGCGTTTCGCGCGTGATACCGTATGACGGGCAACGACGACGAGTCGCACTGTTCGGCGGCGAAACGATATTATTATTTGTTTTGCATACGTAAAATCGGCGCGGCGGTGCCGTGGTTTCCGCGATAGGCTCATGGGGGGACGAGGACAGATCCGCCTAGAGAAGGGGGGAAGCGGGCGCTTAAAAAAAAAAAAAAAACTCCGTATAATATAATATTATAAATACATTTTGTCCGCGTATGACATTGTACGAACGCTATTTTTTTATTTTTTTTCGTTGCGAATTTATTTTCGAGTCCAATCGAAACGTGTTTCGAATACGCACAGAATATTATATCATACGCTCGCGGTTACTCTGATTTTTTTCCTCTCCTTTTTCGCAAATAACCGTTACGGGTTTTCCACGTGTCGTCGTCATAGTGCTCGCCATCCCGTTATACGTGTCACGTACAGTAGAGGTGCTCGTATTTAACGTACCGAAAACGCAGAAACGTCCTTTGGAATCCTACCCAAATTGGGCGCTTATCGAATCACTCGAACGGGTCCAAAGAAAGTTTTCACGCTTAATTTAAGAGAAAGAGAAAATTCCACGGTGATGTGTAAGCCCATCTGGGGATGTACGTCTTTATCATCGATTCAAGTATTAATCTTGAATCTCTCGATACTAGACGTAAATCGATTGATATTAGACTTATGACTAGGGCTAGGGACTTGTAGGAGTTTGCATGTTTTTCAACAATCATTCGAAACATAGCTAAGTAATAAATAAATTTGTTTCATAATACTAAGAGTTCAAAGCAATCGTTTTTATTTTGCATATTTTGCATATTCAGTTGTTTTTTTCCTATAAGAGCATATTTTGTTGTATTTTTTTTATCTCAAGTGCATATTCCACACTGTTTTTATTTAAAAAAATATCGAGCGTTCGTTTTCGTTGACATTTGAAAATATAAGAAAATCGTCAGTGACACAATGCAATTCATTTAGGTGAGATTTAAAAAAAATATTAAATTATAAAACCAATAATATGCATTTAAAATTGAATTGAAAATTTTTTTTTCCGGTTAAAGGTCAAAGAAGAAGCAATCAAAATAATAATTAATAACACATATATGATATAAGTTTGTAATTTTTTAGAGCATATTTTAGCACTTTTGCATATTTTAAGAGCATATATATATATAATAATTTTTAAGGGCATAAATGCATGTATATTTTAAGGTTTTTTAGGGCATAAAGTCCCTAGCCCTACTTACGACCAAACTAATAAATGGCGTTACATCCTGTCCAGATTTATTGAATCAAATCAATTTCCGTGTTGCCCAATATTTAAATTCACGGCACCACTTTCTCAGTTCCTTACCACCGTACTTCCTGTGGTTATAATAATCCCTCGGATTGCCCGAGCGTGCAATGAACTGAGAACTGTGGATATTTTGTTTGTCGCTTGAAAGTTAATTTATATTATGCCAAGTCTCTGTGTTTAAGGTAATCGTTTTCTCATTTCTATTTTTTATTGTTATTATCAAAGCGTTTATAATTAAGTTCTAAAGTCGTTTTTGTGGATATAATAATATGTTGTAAATAATATAAACTTACTGTACTCGAGCCTAACGGCGGCGTATATATTTAAATAAATAAATAAATAAATAAATATCATATACTTTAATATTATTACGTTGTGTTTGTGGCAAAATTCAAATTAAATACTAACGTGTGTTTTTATTTTAAAAGCTTTTTGCCATCAAACTGTCGAGGATCGGCTGAAATAATGTTTTTTCCCGCTACTTTATATGCCTTCGGAACTCGGTAATAATTGCCATTTAATAAATAATTGTAATTTACAATGAGAATAATAATTGTTCATATTATCAGCCTCGCGTTCCACGCAGTCTTCAATAATTCGAACCTCAAACTATAATAAAAGCGATATTTTCGTTCAGTGTCCTTATCTGTCCAATCTGTCCTCCGGTTGTGCCGCCGATCTATCTCGTGTATCATACGTATTATCGTTTCATGCGCTCGAAAGAGCGAATACATACTCGTATTCGTAAAAACTACGTATTTTCAGAGTGTTAATTTTTACAATTATTAAACGTATGAAAATAACAAAATCGTAAACAGTTATTATAAACGCGGCGCAATTCGAGTCGCATTCGGGCGTAGTTTTTTTTATGTGAAAAAACAAAAACCAACGATTGCGATCTCGCTATAATATTATTATCTTTATTGCGGTCTTGATGCGATGACATCAATATTCCTGGTCAAAAGCTTGTGTATTATATACGTAGGTACCTTACAAGCAGCGCTGTCGATTATTATCGAATTAATAACCGAAACTTTAACCTCAGGCCGAGGGTAATCTTTTATAACAATCTCGGAAAACCCAAGACGTACACGTCATAGTTCATTATTTCCGAAACTGCTCGATAAAAAACCTGTTTTTTTTTTTTTTTTCACATCCGCAAATTGTGTATGCATTTTGCGTAAAAAATTATTATCGAGCCGTGTATTTTTTTTCCAACATGATTATACACTTGTGGACCACAGACGATGACACGGGTATTAAAATAAAACGGGTGAATTCAACAGAACGTCCTGCAAGTCCGTCGTGTTATTATTTTAACGACCTCTTCTCACGTTTTGCCGAACGGAACCAGATGGCACCACCAGCGTTTCTCGACGACGTGTTAATAATCGTAGTGTTCATCCGAGTTGTCGTTAAAATTGACGTTTCTGCGGGAAAATATAGCGTTTTTAAATACGAAAAACGTAGACACAGAGTTTTGCAATTTTCACGTTTCCACTGGCGATACTTTCATACTGCGAGCCATATATAGCTTTTGTTCTGCACGCTCAAATCGTTTGGCTAAAAACGCGTAACGTCTTGTAATAACGTGCGTATTATCGAATCGATAGTAGATAAAAATATTAATTAAATTATTTTTATAATAATGTATAATTAACGAGTGGAAGAAAAGAAAAATACTAGAAAAATAACAAATTAATTGCTCTAATGTGATAGTGTTAATTTACAGAGTTCATTTTTAGACCTAAACGCTGCATCACGTTGATTGACCTTTAATCAAAGTCTATTCGATAACGTGGTTTTCGGTTTCGAACGAAAAGGTTCTGACCGATTCTTTTTTTTTTTTACTATTCGCATACACAATTAATATTATAATAATATTATCCGCTATTCGAAACTATCATTCCTACGACGGTGTCGAAACTATAATGTTAATATGATTTATACGAAATATAGTTTCGCGATCGCCAAATAAAGTCGTTGGTTATTCTCTGGCAGTTTTCAGTGATATTCTCGTAACTTTTTAAACATTTTCAGAGAGGATTTTTGTTGTTGACATTTTTTTAAAAGAATTACATATTTTATTATGTTGGTCACATAACCAATCGTCGAGGAGTTTTATATAGGCAACTTTAATGGCGTGCACAAATTATTTTATCTACTATTGAAAAGTGGATTTCACGTCCTCGCTACTTTTAATCGTCGCGCACGCGTATTTCATAACTCGCGACGTATTTACTTGTTGAAACTACAACGATGGCTAAAAAGACCGACTTAAAATTCACCAAATATAATATAATATTGGAATAATTACATTTTACTACCGATCAATCGACACAAACGTTACTCGCATGTTTACACATTATGCGAGTATAAAAAATCATAAAATTCGTTTCGCTTCTTATCGATTCGTACGTGATACGTCGCAAGTGCGACGTCATCGAACGCTCTCTGCGCTACGATCGTGACTTTAATGCACTAAATAACGATGGTTTTTTTTTCCTTTAAATCCTTTTTGAAAACCGGCTCTCTCTCTCTCTCTGTTTTCATCCCGCCAAAATCCAATAATCGTTTTCGGTAATAATATTTAAACGGCCCACGGTGGTCGAAACAACGTGTCGTATACGTCGATCGAATCGAACGTGTGTACGTAAGAGCCCTTGTTATTTTTAAACCTACTTAATGTTAACGATTTGTTCTACTTAAAAATTACTTACCAGACTAAAATATCGTTCACGTTTCTTACGGTATTGACTTATTGCTCGATAGATTATTGAAACTCAACTACGTGTACATATAAGCATGAATTTGTTTTAGAAAGAATAAAACGACCAGAATGTACTACGTGTACGTAAACGTAAATTTGCTATATGGAAAATATGACTTATGCTTGAATAAAATGAATTAATAACATAACACATTAATTGAATTTCAGTTTTTTGTAAATTAAACTGCGAGTGTTCAGAACAAGTCTCTAAAATATTAACTATATTATCATGAATCATTCAATGTTATTATCGTCAACACCGACACGAAAACTTAGATTATTTGACAATAGTGGTGACGGCCAACTGGTAATTATTTTTAGCGCAAAAATATTGCCTTTTCTCGGAAACCGACACCGCGCCGACAACGACGCGGTCGACGTCTCGACGATTAACAAAATAATAGTTTGATAGTTATTGGTATTTACTATTTCATTTAACGTTACGTGTCGTGATTCGAGTAACTCACATACATTATGTAACATTTTAATATTATTACGTTAACTTTACAACAACCTCGGACGACGAATTTTTAAATATTAAATGTAAGTACTATATTTTTTATGATAATCATTTATCTCAATAATTATACCCATAAACGGCATAAACATTATACACATACGCAGTGGTACCTATACTATAAATTGAATGTTGATACTTGATTATACAATTTAAATTAAAAATCTATTTTGCGTTTTCCTCCAAATCAGTTCAAATTATTAATTTTTATTAAAATTTGCTATTGAAGATAGAAAACGGATAAATTTATATTTAAATGCAACAAAAATGAAGATCTAAACAATACTCCAAATATTGCTTAAAAAAGGCCGGGCACACTCAAATGTAAGACTCTGGGTCCGCCTCTGTCTGACATTGTTCGGTCGACAGTGTCACGAGTATATTTAACATTTGAGCGGATCGATTGGCGGAACGACGGAAAAACGAAAAGCCCGGCGATTATTTACCCTTCCACCCATGGGAAAAATCTCGACGCGGATCTCGACGCGAACGGTATTCGTCAAGGTTGTAGGAGTAACGCCGCCGCCGCGTGCCGCTTTCCGAACAGTCATAATTAAACGCATAATGGAATTTCGTTTTTTACTGCGTTTCGTCCCGACACAACCGGTTATTAATTATCAAAAATGTGTTTATAAAACGTACAATGTCGTAAAACTATATACCTATTTTTATTTTTGTCTTCCGTCGCCGCGGCGGCGTGTCGTCGTCCAAGAGCAATCGATACATTCGAATTCAAAGGTCATCTTAAATTGCGTTTAACGAGTTTATTTTATTATATTATATAATAAAATTATAAAAACCTAATGGGAAATTTGCCGAAAAGTATTATCGAGAACAAAGAATTCACCGGGATTTTAAAAAAATATACACCGATAATAATTTTAGACGATATTTATTTAGTTTTAACGATTACCCAATAATATTGTAATCATACGTGAAATGTAAAATTGGCGTAATTCGATGCTATTAGCACGTCAATTTTTAATTTCGTTATTAATACATTATTGAAAAATGTTATTGGTATGTCATAATAACTAGGGAACGGATTTGAATGCAAATTGCATTTTTTTCCGAATGTCAGAAAACATTGCTCTCCAAGCACAAAGTTCATTTCATACATCAAGGAATTAAAAAATGTAACTTTTATTTTGCATTTTTAAGACTTTATTAAATTTTTAGAGCATTTTTTGACATTTTAAGTGCATTTTTTATGTTTTCAAGTCATTTTTATATAGGAATGGATAAAATTCGATAAAAATGTATGAATAAAAATAAAAATAAATATTTATTACGTTACGAAATTACGAAATTATTGTTGACACGTGTATATGGACACACGTATAAAAGATAATTGAGAAGACAAGAGAAGGTTTTATTGTATTTAAATATTTTTTAAAGGATACGTTTTTCATAATAATGTGTTTTTTTTTATAAGTTTCAAATTCGAAATTGTGTTTTTATTGATTTTAAATACATTTTTAAAGTTTTTAGGGCATTTTTTTTATATTAAAGCATTATTCCAAGGAATTAAGTCGTATTTTTTTAGGAAATTTTTCTTATTTTTTATGGCATTAAAATCGGTTCCCCAATTAAAATTGTTATTTCGGTGTGAATTCACTTTTGAAACGACGGAATTTTCCCGAATACCTGCAAAATAATGAACCGAGTGTATTTTGTTTGATATTTATATTAATAATTTTACGAATAAAATCACGCACAAAAGTAAATCGACCGCCAAGTATATATGCGTAATATGTAATAATATGATAAAATCAGATTTTATGTAATACAATACACGACGTGATCGAGTTAAGAAAGAAGAGTAAAAGTAGGTGATAATAGGTCAATTTTATTGATATTATAATGTGTATGTATAAAACTACTTTTCTTTCGGTCACGTCGTCGGTGACCCGCGATAAACAGAGGTTAGAAACATTTACGTTTTCGGTAGACGTTGAAAAAAAAAACGTTTTTTTTCTTCTTCTCCTTTTTATCGTCGCGATTTAGATATGGTATTGTGTTGATCGTCACAAACGTCTGCTCGTGAATTCTCATTATAAAATACGAACGGAAGTGCATTTCATTGCTTCCGGGGAATTCTCGCGAGTATAAACACGATGGACACGGAAAACGAGCGAGCCCGCCGGATAATCAAATCGCGCGTTCAATATTTTCGTCCCGAACGGGGGGTTTTAGGTACGATATTGTTTGCAAACTAGAAGTTTATCGATACTCGTTTGACTCTACGCGCGCCGCAGCCTACGCCTTGATTCCACGAGGAGACTCTTGGATAATTTCTTTCCGATTAAATATTAATTTAATATTCTACAATAATTATTATCGTGTGCAGATTGCGTCATTCGTACGTACATATCCATTTGTCGAGGAAAAAGACGTGTTTCTATCGTCTTTCGTATCGTACGCCTTATTTTAACATGCGATTTTTTTTTTTCATTTCGCAACGTTTTATTGAAATGGTAATAAAAACAATAAGAGCTCTCCGGGTTCGTCGAGAGCTGTTGATTTTACGTTGAATTCGTCCGCTGCCCGCGAGCGGAGATTTCAATCTGTCAGTGTTGTGTAAACGCGTTTTCTGTTTGTTTTTTTGAGATCTCGAGCGAAGCAATAATAATATAATGTACTCGTAATTGTCTGGTTGAAAGAATAAAAATAATTATAGTTTCTCCCGACAGTTCTTCCGGATGATCGTAGAAAAGTTTATACGGAATTACGAAAAATTGGTAAAACTTTTACGGAATACTATTTTTCGACAAAATCGAATTTGGATACGAACAATATTGTAAAAACTTGACGTTTTCATAGATTACTTGTATTATTATTCTCTAGAAGTCGATGTCGTTTTAAAAATATTGATTTGGGTGTCTGTTGAAAAATGTCAAAAATTCATAGTCACGATTTTCATAATAAGCTTAGTTTTATCAACACAATCGGGTATTTCGACCAAATGCTTTATTTTTTTTTCACTACGATTTGAATAAGTTTATCTTCCCTTCTAGTTCGGAGTCGATTAGTGGCACAACGTAATAATATAATGCAATCAAGTTTATGCGCAGCGCGTATTTTTCAGAAAACGTTTTTTTTTTTTCTTATTTTTTTTAATGATGATCTCTACGCCGACGAGTTTATTAAGTTTATAACTGTAATTTCTCGGCGTCTCGTCATTACAGTTTTTCGCTATACGTGTAATTTCTTTTGAAAATAAGTCTAATACGTTTTATCAAGTTATAATATATTTTTAAGTGCTATAAAAAGGATTGACGTCAGGATAATAAATTCAATTTAATAGCATAATAATTGTGGTTCGAGTTGATTGCACGCGGCGGCGGTAAAACAAAAAAAATGTCTTCTTCGGGCAAACGTCGTTATAACAATAACGATTGTAACTACTATTTTCGGCCGTTTATTTATTTTTTCGTTTTTTATAAAAAATTGTAAACTGTTTGGATTTCATATGTTACCTCAAACAATTCATTATTAAAAATAACGTATTGAATATTATATAAATAATTATTCACGACACGCAGAAAAAATCGTAGAAAACGCTTTTGATCATATACATAATAATAAACATACAAAACTAGAGTATTGCTAGAAATCGAGTTCAGTATTATCGCACAAGTACAAAGGTATATTATAGATATGGTTGATATAAATAGTTTTACTATATAAAAGTGATAAAATTATTATTATTTTTGTACGGAATCTTACACAATCTGTACAATTAGGCGGTAAAACGCTTGTTTTACTCGTATTAAATGATTTACTATTTTTTTTATTAAACAATATTATTAACGATGCGCTCGTTATTACATTTTCACGAATAAAATTAATACAATATAATATAAATAAATAATAATTGTCTTTTCGATAGCGTTTCTTTGTCGTCGTTTCTCGATTTACAAAAAAAAAAACATTGTGATTACGACTTTTTAAAAAAAATAATCTTTCATCGCTCGTAATTATTTCTTAACACGTTGACGGACAATCAACTGCTTTAGCAGTTATATGTTTATAAGTCGTAAAATGGCATAACCGCTATAGCAGTCACGTTCGTTGCGGGTTTATCGTATTTAACACAGATGTAATGTCCATTTACGACTTCAGTAAGTCTGGTCAGGCAAAATATCAGTTGTGAACTAAAAACACGTAGTTTTTTCATTTTATCATTTGAATTATACCCGTTTAATGAGATATAAAAGTGACAATGAAATTACAGCAAGATATGCATCTTATAGCAGTTATGTCTGTCAATAATATCGAACGCCGTAGTCGTAGGACGAGACGACGTGGAAAATACGTTTGGGGAAATTTTTTTCTCCGAAAAACGGCGCCTTGTCCGAGACAAAGTGCGATTTTCGGTAGGACCGCGTTGAACAAGAAATGTTACGTTCAAAATTGTTGAATTATTCGGTCGTGTTTTTATTTAAACGAGCGCGATAATATAATAACGAGACGAGTAATAATAACAAAGACTCGCTGCTCGTGTAAACATCGATTGTCGCGGTGACATTTCGTTCTCGGTTTCGCGTACTGTACAGGGTCGTCGTTTTTTTTTTTTCAGTATGCATAAATATCGAATAGGCCACTGGTTAGTTTCCAATTTTTTTCACATCGTTAATGGCCTATCGACGCGATCGAGGAGGAGAACGCGCAAGTTACCCTTGACGAGTAGAGGGGCAAGTGTTGTGATCATTCGAAAAGCCATCCTCGCGTTCATCGCTTTATTTCGCTCTCGACACTTTCAGACGACCCGAAGATAATTTTTTCAACACATACTTGGCACTATAATCACAGTTCGTGATTTCCCCAGTGGTTATCAATAATAATCTAAAGCCTAATTTCTCATCGAATCGTTGATTTGGGTCGTTCCCCGGACGGACGACTCGCGGGTGTGTGTGTGTGTGTGTGAATTAATTTCAAATCATTATCGCGCGCGACGACGTGTTTTAAATCCGACAAGACATTACAAGATGATTTTGCACGCGATTAAAAATCGCCGAACAATAGCGAACAACGAACCGAGCTGCTGAAAATACTGGACTTTTATGGTTTTCTCGACGATTTAAATGAATGTACCTCGTAAATACGTCGTTGCTCGCTATAGTTGTGCCGCGCGCGTAAAACGTTTTCGGTGTACCTACACCTGCGCAACAGTAACAACGCGTTGCACATACGATATTCTACACGTGAAAAAAAAAAACAAACTGGTTTGATTATGGAAAAAAAAATAAAAATACGTTAACCTTTTATATAATATATATGTAATGGGCCGTGCCAAATAAACTAAACTTTCAAGGGCGATTCGCACACGCCGAGTTAACAAAAAAATAATCGTACGATATTCGTTGCGTTTTGTTTATACCGATTAATAATTAGATCTTCCAGTATAATAATTATTCGATATAACTAACTCGATTTCGATCGCGCGTTCGGCATAATGTATAATATTACAAACGTCGTCGTCGCCGCCGTGGACTCGCCGAAAACATCACCTTGAGCGTTCGCGTCTCGTCTCGCGTCTGTCTTCTTGTTGTGTTTGTCTCTCGCCCGACACGCGTCTGAAATACGTACTTCTTCTCGCCGCCTGTTTTTTGCAAGCGCACAGTCCAATGCGATGTCGCGAATAATTACCTTCGAGTCGATTTCCGCGCGCGCGTTTGATCATATTATATTTCTACGGGTTTGCGCAAAGAAATAATATGCAAAACGTTTTACGAAAACAATGAACAAAATTATTGTCATGACGCGTTAAATATACGAAAAGTGGGCGAAAAAAACGTACTAGTCGTTACGAGCTATTTTTTAAAGTTTTACGACCTCTGGTTTTTAAAATAACTAAGTTACTAAGTTAAAAACTAGTTTTTCGATCGACCGTGGTGTCGATGAATCAATTTCGGTCATCGGATTATTATTGATTTGATTAACTACTATCGAAACAATAAAATACAGCGGTATTATCGATCGAACTCGTGTACGTGCGCACGCGAACTGCATAAAAATGTCTTATCGTCGACCTCTGTCTCCCGTCTCACGTACCAGCAATATCGTTATGGTATGTCTTCGTATTTAAATATTTCACGAAAAACTATTTTCGTACGCGACCGTTCTGATGACTTTTCGAACGCGTTGGAATTCCAACGACAATAATTATTATTATTTTCGTGCGTCCTTCAAACCCCGGCATTCTTAATGGAACACTTAACGATCGTTGAACATTTCGGCCATGTCCTTTGGCACATTTGTTTTACGAGAACCATAATATATGAACGTGTCTATTACAATCGAGTCATGATGGCTTACGATTTCCGAGTTGCGAGTTTTTTTCAATCTCAATACGGGTTTGCGTTAAATAATATTATTCCGTATAATATTGAATTACACCGTCGAGTTTGTTTTACTCGGCTTACGCGGTCTGCTTGAAAAAAAAAACAAATTTTTCGTTTGAACAAAGCGTCGCGTCGTCCCCCTCGTACATTTCTTTTCGAATTATTTCGTTTAAATCGGTCGTTACTCGTTTTGCTGCTGTCGAATTAAAACCGCTTTTCGTATAATTCCGTTCTAGTCGACGATTGTTTACGCAGAATATTAATCGACGACTCGATGTCACGCGCGCGTTTTAAATACAATCTCTTTTACCAAAACTTTTATTCTCTATTAAACTAAAATTATCTCTGCGTAAAAATAATTATTTTCGTTCGTACTCTTTCGTTTCGATGAATTTTATTCGAAACCGGTCGTAAATATTTAATTTACATTCATTAACGATTTTACATAATACTCCAGGCAAGACCTATTTTTTATTTTTCATAGATATTTTATAATTTTAATGAATTAAACATACCTTGAAACATATATTTTATTTTCCATTTTTTTTTTTTTTGTAAAAACGTCCGAGATACCGTTTGTACTAATTATTATATAATAATGACTACTCGCGCGCGAGTTTTCGTCACAACGGTTTTGCACTAATAAAAACCTATTGGTTTTCTCCGAGTGACGCGTGTTTTTATTGTTCGGCCGACACGGTTTTAATGGTTTCTGTTGCATTTCCAGTGTGTCACAATATACTGTCTTTTGTTTTAAATGTTTCTGTTACACGAATATTTACGTTTTTCACAATCCGTGCGTCACACTCACAGCTGCACACGAGCAAACCGTGTAATTTCATATTGTACGCTTTTGAAACATTCTTATGAAGCGTGTTTTATATACGTAGATTGCGTCTACTTTGTAAACATGATCTTTATGCATATTCTTTATTATTGAAAACAACAATATTACTGAAAAATATTTAAAAAAAAAAAAAAGAAAGGAATTATCACGAGAAAAGCGTAGTAGCGTAATGAATAAAAATATGATTATTACTAGGGATGAGAAGTTATAGGATTTGCATATTTTTTTCTGTATCTTCTATTCATAGCTAGGTGAGCTGATGGAAATCTGTTCTATAACCTAATGAATTGAAATTCGGTGTTTAAATTTTGCATATTTTTCCATATATATCGGTAGTTTTCTTAAAAGTTGCATATTCATGTTTTTTTTTGTGCATAAAAATGCATATTTATGTAAAATTATGTGCATTTTACAATACAATTGACATGAAAAATGTATTATTTTATGGAATTTTATATGTTTGTAGTCAATAATTAATTAAAATAAAAATGCAGATAGCAAATTTGACAGTTGTAGAATTTTCAATGTAAAATATAATATGTAAAATAATTATTAAATATATTACAAAACTTATGAAATTGAATTTTTTTAGATTAAATCATCTGACTATCAAGTATCTAAATATAATCAATACACCTACCAATCATTTATCATCTCATATTTATACCTATAGTATTAATTTTTTATCACCCGGTTAAAAATTATTTATGTTTCAATAGAATCAAATTTAACGAAATATTATTTTTATTGTAAACATGTTTTTTATTTATAGAAAAAATTGCATATTATAATATATTTTTTGCATATTTTCAAATTTTTGATGCATATATCATAATAATTTTTCCTTGCATATTTTGTCTATTTTAGCTCCTATAACTTCTCATCCCTAATTATTACCTACTTGAAAGTAACATTAATATGCATGATAGTTGTGCCGTCTCAATCTGAAACCGTTTGATGCTCCTGTTCTCGAAAAAGTGAATTTATTACTAATAATTAGGGCTCGGATTTTGTAGCAAATGCTTCTTTTGAGAGGTGTGTGGTAGAAAGATAATGCTCATAGATAAATACGTTTTGAATCGTTCTGATTTCAATGAAATAAACTTTTTTTTGCTTTTTTTTGCTTTTTCCCCTATTTGGTTCTTTTTTCTTAATTTTTACATATTTTTCTTGAAAATTTAACTTATTTTTATGTATATTATACTTGGACTATAAATCATTATTACCAGAAATTTTAAAACCAGTAATAAACGTATGAATGATAAAATAACTATCGTTATTGTGCCGAAATTGTAATGAATAATCATAACAGTATGATTTAAATCATAAATAAAGGTTAATCATAAAAATTTATCTTTGAAAGTATCTTGACCAAATGTGTGGTCGTAAATTCCTTTTTTAATATTTAATTATATGTGTAATTGAAATTTGTTTTTTTTAGAATTAAATTTAATAAATGCTTTTTTTTGCTTTTTTCGGCTACTTAAAATGCTTTTTTAAGGATTTATTTTGCTACAAAATCCGAGCCCTACTAATAATCTATTAGTTTGCCTATTATTGTGCATCATCGCGCGCGTGACGATTACAATTTCATTGAAAATTCAAATCAAAAAATAAACTTTTCGACGGGCTTTTTATCACATATACATACTCTTAGACGAGTGCGTTGAGCCCGATAACGATTTCGAAAGAGGGGACCAACCCTAACTGTTGCGAAATCGTCTTTGTCAAATGCCAACAACGACGACGGAAATCTTGTCGTCCGTCCACCCGTTTGTTACAGGCCTATACTCCGCCACGTCAAATCTGTTGAAATTTCATAGGCAGTTACTGTGTGTCGTCACCGTGCAATTGTTATCGTCGGATGACGTAAAAATAATTTAAGGGTAGTTCTCCTTCGATAAGGGATGGAAAATTGAATGTTCTTTAAAAATCCATTAAACGTTTTGTTGTTTAAGTTCAATTGCTGTGGGCGGACGCTATCGATAGTGTTTCCCTGGTCATATATATATATCGGATTCGATAAGATCGCGACGCGTAACGTTTACGATATTATTAAAATCGACGAAGAAACTGAACGTTTCGCAACGTCCAGAGTTCGATTTGGAAAAAGATTATGAGGAGGGACGAAACGTGATAAGAAACCCGTAGAATGTGTTAATTAACGTTTTTTTTTTTTGTTTTATCAATGGAAAACGTTTTAAACACGTGTTTTGTCATTATTATTATTATCATCATGACATTATTTTCGTATCTTTTTATACCGACCGAGTCGCGTTACACCTCCACCAACGGAGGTCGCTCCTTATTTATAATCTGTTATTTTCTTATTATTTCCCGTTTTTTCTCTCAATATTTGCATGGATCGTGTAACGAAAGTCCGAAAACGCTTCTATCGTTGAACAAACCTATCACGTCTCGTCTCGAACGATTCCAAACGTTTAGCGACGAAACGATTTTACAAACTCTTTCGATTCGCAAAACCGTCTCGAGCGTTATGCCTGACTATCGTAAACCGTCGGAAGAGGAACGCGAAATCACATTCTTTAGCCGCTCAATTCGAACGAGCTTCGGCCGCACAACCGTCGTCGCGCTCGAGAAAATTAATTTATCACTCAGAGTGGGCGGTTTGTTTGTTAGTTGTGCGTCCGCCGCCGCCGGTCGTTCGTCATCCATAAAATAGCCGTCACGAGGAATAACACACGATGGCCGATTAGCGTCGCGTCCGTCGTCATTTGCATACACACAACGGTCGCGAGATCGATGTCGACGGATAAATCGATTTTATCCCGTTCGTTCGTGACGACAGCTCATGCATATTATGCACTCTGTAGACGATTTACAAAGTACGAGTGTAATAATAATTAATGTAATTGTTTTGGCGGCGGCGTGACGGGGCATTATCTCGATCGAGTATGAAATGAAAATAGAAAAACGTGGAACAAATCGCGGCGATTTCGCAATGTCGACACGGACGAAACAAAAACACAAACGTAATAGTAAAGTATTCGTTAAGTATTTAGAATACTTTTTCACGTGTATTTAACATTCAAATACTCTTTGATTCAAATTAACATTTCATTTATTTTATCCATGTCGTTTTATTATTTAGTTCGTTACATTACTTTGGATAATATTTGATTAATATTATTAATTTCATAATTAAACTTGAATAATATGGTAAACAGTAGTATTTGAAACGTATTCTAAATATTTTCGAAGTGGATTTTGAACTGTAACCGATCGAAGCGAACGGTATTGTTTCGTCGGCGAAGGATTCGGCGCAGGATCCCCGACGAACCCCCCCTCCCCCCGGATCTCGGCGGAGTAGGTCGCCGCGGCGGCGATCGCGTACAGAGATCAATCGAGCGAGGAGTAGTCGTTATCGTGTTATTCGTGTTTATTGCGCGTTATTAAAGAGCATAAGAATACGTTATTAATAACGCACTAGAATAATCAATAATAATAACGTTATGTTTATCAGAAGTCTAAAGAGATTACGCTATCGGCGGCGGCCAGTTAAAAATTTGCTGATTCGTAACTTCGTCGTTTTTTAATAATAATCTCGCACGCCGCCCAAATATTGTTCTCTTCCGGTAATCTTTTTCAATCATAAACAACTGCAATAACTCGCGCGTTCTTTGTTCGTTTAGTTCTCGAAACTGTTTTGGCGCATATAAAAATTCGCGTCAAAACGTTACGTCGTCGTCGGTGACACTCGCGAGCAGAACGCGCGCGCGCGGTTAGTTATCTCATATTGTATTGTCCGTCGTCGCGAAGAGCCGGTTTTTAAAATATACGACCGCGTCATTCCGTTTTTAATAATGCATTGTAATAATTATCCACCAGACGTCTGGCAGAGTTTTAAAAATATTTTATTTCTTTTCCACGACCGTTATCGTTTTCGTAATCCGCTGCGCGCGTAATATCGTATTCTCTATATCTATCATAACCTTGTGAATTACATTTTAAATTAATAATAATATATATGAAAATCAAACGAATCGCCGGTTGAGAAACATTACGCGTTACATTATAATATAGACTTTGAACGGAACACACGAGCCGGTGTGGTATTACTACGTACGTTCAGTGTACAAATCCATATCGGCCAAACGTTTCGCTAAAATCACTAATTTCCATTAGGATTTCTTCGATTCTATTACTGTCCTGCTCTCCGTTTTGTTTTCTTTCAAATTTTCCCACGCAGTTGTCTACATTTCTCACGACAAACATCGCCGAAATCCTTTATGGTTGCGCTTTACCATCGTAATACAACACAATTACACAACTACGCGTATTATTTTGGTGACGTCGTTTCGCACGTGTTTTGTTCGCGACACATTGAATTCTCGTTCTTCTCCGTCGTCGTCGTCGTCGTAACAGAAGAGAAAGAAAAAACAACGTCGCATATGAATAAAAATTCGATTCGTTTTCGTTCTCAATTAGCGCCGAGTTATTACTATTATTATTTTGTCAGTCGATTAAATTAAAAACACCGATGATAATAATTATTACGGTCCGTTCGGCATACGTTAAAAGTCACGAGCCTATTTTAAACCTATTACGTTCATTCATGATCACGTGTACACCGTCTTCCTCGTTCGATCGAATCGACGCGCGCCGCATGGTCGAGAAGACCGAAAAAAAAATGTTTTACTGCCGACACCCTCGCCGGCGAGCTGTTTTCCAGTCGTTTTTTTAGGATTCCAGGACAGGATCGGTCGATTTTCTATCATGTCCTACGGGAGATCTGACAATTATAACTAGTTTCGTTCGATATTTTTAAATATTTTCCCTTTTTTTTTTTTTCAGTTATAACTATTATCCTACAAACACCGTGCTACCTATATCGTTATTATAATTTGTAATATTCGTTTCAATCGGAAAACGTTCGTTTCGATTTTTTGAGAAAAACATAATATTTCAGCGATAAAACGCGTACCACGATTAGTGGTCGATTTACAAAAAATGTTTATCGATACATATTATATATATCGTTTTTTTTTTTTTTCGTTCGTTTTAGCGGGCAAAAAGTCATTAAAATATATCAAGGGTCATACAATATCGCAATAAATTTTTTTTTTTATTATTTATAAATTAAATCCACAATCTGTACCTCGAGCGGCACAACGAGTGAATTGAGTTGTGATTAAGGTTTTTTCCTTTTTTTTTTTGTTACAAATTATTAGAGAAATACCTAATATACAATAGATCTAACCTAATATAGAAACTACCTCTTGTCGCGTGACATTATAACGCGTTCAAAATAGGTTTTTAAAATCCGTAGCCTTCAAATTTAATTCGGCCATTGATAATCATGATTATACACAAATCAGCTCTTTTCTTAACATTCCAGCTTTATCCACCAGACGTGAAATAGCTGATATATCCTTTATAATATATAAGTTAATTAATGGTATCACCGATGATCCTGATCTTTTAAATTGCATCCCCTTTACTATTCCAGCCTACAATAATCGTTCCACATCTCTGTTTTACATTCCAGTATATAGCACAAACTATTTAAAAAACTCACCTATTCCTAGGGCTACGGCTCTATATGTAATACACTTTCGATGAGAGTTGACTTTTTCTTCTATCCCTTGAAGGAGATAATAAACGCTCACATGAATAATGTGAATACGTGATGCTGGGTTTGCCTTTCAAATTTAACACTTTTTTCCCTTTTTAGATTTTTGTAAACTTTATATACCTATAAGATTATATCTGTTTGCTCTGTACTATTGGGCCTCGGCCCGTTTTATTCTACTGAATAAATTATTATTATTATTATTATTATTGTGACGAAAGCAGCCACCCATTAGCGGGACTTTCGCGGGACTTTTCTTTTTTTTTACTATTCATAAATTGATTTTTTATTTTTTTTTTATTCGCACTCGCTCTTACTGTTGTACGATATAGTGCAGAACTGCAGAAGCCAGTGGCGTAACTAAGAGGGATCAGAGGGTGCGGTCGCACCCGGGCCCGTTCGTATAGGGGCCCAAAGAAATAAAAAAATTTTTCAATTAATTATTAATCGAATATTTGTTATTCAAGTGTATAATTTTTTCAAAATTTGTATTTTAAAATAAGTAAACCTATGAGTGGAGCACAAAAGCGCAAAAAAAAATAATAGAACAAAAATTTAAAGATGCTAAACTGCCCGAATTAGACAGTTTTTTAAAAGAGACAGTTGAATTACTTCGGGAAATCCTACTATAACTACGTCTGTTTTTGAAATACCACATGATGAAAACTCCGAAAAAAATAACGTTACCGATCGATTTGTCAAAATATTAACAATACTGATGATTGTGATATTATATTGTTAAGTAAAAATATGGCCATCATTTGCACAAAACAGTATCCTACTACTGATATAGTTAATTTTAGTAAGGTGAATATACACTCCCCCGGATATATATACTCGGGACGATGGGGGGCCCGTTGAAAATTTCGCTCCCGGGCCCAAATTTTGAAGTTACGCCACTGGCAGAAGCATTTCGATAATAATTTTATCCGAAGAGGAAGAATAGAACTAGTGAGACACCCTGTATATAATCCGCCGGCGCGTGCGTTTTTTTTCGGACCGATTAGGTCTCGCGAAAGGCGATGACCGGCAGACTCGGACATCCTTATCGGCCGCGTCCTATATCTAAACGGTATTGGCCTCCAACACACGCACTCTTTGTTCGCGTACGCCACGCGCGTTAATAAAATAAATATACGAATTAAGTAAAACATCACAAACAACAACAACAACGCTAGGTAATAATGATGTGCGCGCGCAAAGTATAGTTACGGTGCTCGAATTACTATTCTTATACTCGTCGGTCGTAGGACGAAATATTATTCGCGGCGCACAGTGGGATGAAATCAATTCTAGCACGCCAAAATTGTTATTTTGGTAAACCGCCGGAGCTTTGAGTGTGAAACTTGGTCGGCGGTTTCTTTTTATATAATGGAGTCCACTTGAGAAAGGATTTTCCGAAATTCGACCCCTACCGGGGTTAAAAGGGGTGAAACGGGTAAAAATGAAAAAAATACATCGACTTGGAATTTTTTTTTCGCAATTGTTTTAACGATAAATGTAGTTTAATTTACGCACTAGTAGTAAGGAAAAAATTAAAATTGATGATTTTATAGTCTCTAATATTAATATCCGATCATGTATGTCCTCCATATGTTGCTTTTAAAATATCGAAAATATATTCCCTACGTTTTAATGAATTAGCTTTAGTTATGGGATTTTTTTCTTTCTTATATTTTCAAATAATTCCATACGTGAATATTGGCTATTTCGATACCCTATCACAGAAAATAATTAATTTAAATTAGATCGGACGGTGTCGGGACACAAAAATAACAAAAATAAAATCTCAACATCCTATGCCATAATGTTAATTTCATATTTTGAAGTTAAGTTGTGTTAAAAAAAAGTACATCAACTTGGAATTTTTTTTTCGCAATTTTTTTAACGATAAATATAGTTTAATTTAAAAATTTACCTGGTATATTATTATCGGCCGTGTTGATGAAACAATAAATTAATATGAAAAAAAATATAACTTACTTAACTAAATAAAACTTTAAAAATAATGTTTTTACCTTTACACGGTGAATATCAAACGATAAATAAGCGTATTTTACAATATTCTTGATAAGATAAACATTTTGGGACCATAATAATGTATACTTATTATATGAATAATATGACGTATAGAAGATAAAACTATTACAATATTTCGTATTTTATACAATTTTTATTTTTGAATTTCGGCGTGCTAGAATATTGATTTCATCCCACTGTGCGCGGCGTGGAGGTGAGACGGGATCGGGTGCAGACGCCAAGAACGTAGGAAGTACGACCGACATCCATATCCGGTCAGCGCGGTCGTGAAATCATATTATATGCATTTCGTTTTAACCTACCTTACGTGTATAATAATACGCGGAATTTCGCGTGTACAATCCATATGTCTCTGTTTTGCGAATGCAAAACGAAGAACTCGATCGGAATATGTAATGAGCACGCGAATTCTGTTATTATTATTATTAGAAGGTGTACGAGCGCACACGTGTATCCTGTCCGTACGCGTCTATTATTCTGTACGTCTCGCTTTTGCATTATTACAACGCTCGGACGACGGATAAAAATAAATAAAAAAACCCGTGAACCCGTTACATAAAGGAAACAGCATGAGTTTCAGCGACTAATAATAGACACCGAATTGTATTAATAGACGCACACGTCATATTATTGTCACGTATACGAATTTTATTATTATAATAATGTGTATTCGATCCGCGTGTGTCCGTTTTGATGTTACGGTGGTGTGTTGTTCGGGTACTGTAGACCAGTGTTTCTCAAAGTGTGGTCCGCGGACCCCCAGGGGTCCGTGAGCCCATACTAGGGGGTCCACGGAGCCAGTGGCGGTTCTGAGGGTGAGGCGTGTGAGGCGGCGCAATAAATATTATTCCGTGTTTATTACTAAAAATAATAGTGATAAACCGATAAGAAATGTACGAAATGATTATTATTTTCAAGTCCTGATACAAAAAAAATCAAAACAAATAATTTTTATCTCTGGTGTTTCATCAATTCAAAATTAAAAACAGAAATTATATATTTACACAATTTACACATAACTAAAAATAAACAAAATAAAGCAATTCTAAAATTAATTTTTTTTTTTTTTTGCATGTTTTCTGAAAAATAAAATAATGATGAGCAAAAAAAAAAATTACACCTGGAACCCAACCCAACCTAACCGGGGGTCCTTGAAGACTGTAGGTCTTTAGGTAGGGGTCCGTGATTCATTTGACTTTGAGAACCTCTGCTGTAGACGACGAATACGATTTACCGATCGAGAATAATATTATAAGCGCACAGATATACGCGTACGTCGGCGTCGCGTCGGTTGTTTTTCCGCTCGTCATCGACAATTCGCCACGTATAAAGCAACGGATTTAAATCGCAAAGACTCTTCCAGAGCCAAAAACCGTCGGATTAGTAATGAATAGGGCAGTGAAGTTATTGCATTGAAAATCACACTAAATTGATTGCATTAAAATATAATGCAAAAATTGCACTTATAAATTTAAAAAAATTTAATTACAATCGATAAAATTAAATATGTTATAATACGTAATAATAATAAAAATTAAATATGAATATCGCTTACATTTTATTGCATTGCACTAAAAATGATTTTTTTAAGTTTTCAAAATCGAATGATCGTCTGTCATCGCACGACAAATTTTTGTACCGGGAGAAACTTCTTTCTACGTCAGTAGTTGTTATTGGCGCGTACTTGAAAAAGATTAAATCGTTGCTGGTCGAGTCTTCTGGCCAGCCCTGCATTGACTGTATTTCTCCACTTAAAATTTTTGATATACGAAAAATAGACGCGACAAAGTATAACGAAAGTACGTGCCACAAAAACGTGCGGATGATTCTTGCAACCCCACTACTGTTAGGATTTTGGTATTTTTAAATATAACTGAATAGACGATAGTATATGTTATTGAGGGATAAGTTTTTATCCAGAATCGACCAAAATACGATAATCGCTCTATAGAAATAATAAAAAAGGTATTACAACAAATATAGAAATATGTTCACTGCTACGTTTAGTTACTTTTATTTTATAGTTATATAATCTTAAAAATGTAAACGAAAATTATGAAAAATAGTCAAAATCGCCAAAATTGCATTTATTGCAATATTATTAAACATATTTTAAGCTCACTCAGCAATAAATATAACCATTTAAAAAAAAAACATGCAAACGCAACAACTTCACTGCCCTAGTAATAAAGTATTCGTCAGATACCTCTTTTTTTCTTCTTTTTTTTTCTGAAATTCACTTCTATTACGATAGATCATATTATTACGCGAATCAAACTTTGCGTTCCAAAGAATTCCAAGGCACGGCCAGAAGTTTTTTCCCCGATACGTTTCGGTGGAAAACACTGGCTTTGGTAAGATTTTCTTTAATTATTAGAAAAAAACGCGCGCGAGTTCCGGTCTACCCGCCGCCGCCGGTGACGCCATCAGCTACGTTGCGACACGGTTAATATCTATTTAAATTCATTTTTGCATACTAATTTAATTACCGTAATTTCCCAATCAACGTTGACGCTGCCAGCACGCTCATTTCGGTGTATTTATTTCGCTGTTAAAATGAAAAGTATTTTCAAACACACAACAAATATATACAAATATATAGTCGTAGTGATCGGTGTCGATTTAAAAGTCGTAAGAAAACGAAAAACCGACATCATTCGTTATTTCTACGATTGTTTCTATAATTTTATGTATACGAAATATATATAAAACGCGCGCGGCGTGCCTTTTGTATTCTGTAACGTCGTCGTTATATCCGGAGAATACGACTTCGATGTTATACGAGATGGGTTTTAAGGAAAATCGAATTAAATAAATTCAATACGGCGTAAAAGAAAGAGAGATAAAAAAAAAAGCAATGATCAACAAGTGCCTGGCAGTACAGTGAACGACGACGAAACATTTTTTTTTTTTTTTCCCATCAAATATTCCAATACGAAATACAAAGTATTCTCTACAAGTCTGGATATCTTAACCTCGAGGTCGTTCGAGCAATTAAAATGTTTTAAAAAGAGCCGGTACGACTATTATTCAACAATATTATGTATTGTAAAACTGAAACCGCCGCCGCACAGACGTTCGTCCTTCGTAAAGCGGTATTCGCCCCTCCCCCTGCTCGACACGTGCTTCGACCCTTGTGTCGTCGGTCGCCAAACATCCGCGGGTGTTTTGGCCGGACGTATTATTTCCGAATACGAAAAAAACGGTCAGATCTAAGATCGTATTGATTTTATATTTATACTTTATTTCAAAAATAAAGTCACTCGAATAGTGTGTATGAATGAAATAAAACCTTTAAACGTTTATCGTAATTAAAAAAGTATGAAAAGTTAATAGAAATGAAAAGTCTTTGAAAATAAATATAATATCGCGATTTTAAAATATTGAAAAATATATATATGACGCGTAACCTCGTGGAAATGCACAAAATGCATTGCCGACTCGAGTTCTCGGGTTTTTTTTTTCAATGAATATTATCGGAATAGTTATTTATTTTCTTACTATTTTTCCCGTCGTCTGTGTTACTCGCATTGTGTTTTTCACAAAAAATAAAAAAAAATCATACACCGAAGAGTTGAATAATCTTTTAATTACGATCACGCGATATTATTACATAATTAATTAATACATTTTAACGAATGACCGACTATATTAATATATATTTATATGTGTATGACGTGCACTGCGCGTTTATAACACGTTGTCGTTATAATAATATGTTTTGAAATGTTTCGACTTTTTAGACTTGTCAGAATTTTGTTATAGTAATTAAATAAATTGTCGATCGCGAGAATTCGTCTCAATGTTACTTAAACATTCCAATCGTCGACGGTCGTTTAAATGCGTTTAAATATTATTTTCTCGGGTTTTCGCTTCTGTTTACGTTGCTGACTCCACCACGTCCTTCTTGTTGTTGTTGTTCTTCTTCTCTTCCGCGTTCACCTTTCCACCGTCCTCTTCTCTTTCTCTAATTGGGACCGATTTCTGACCTGCAAACGTCTCTTCGCAAGCAACTGGTTGTTCGTTTTTACGACTCGAATTCATGTTTACAGAGAACAATATAATAAAAAAAAAAAAAACGAAATAAAAAAACGCGAGTAGCGAAACTGGCATGCTCACCCTGCCGCCATTTTAGTGCGTGCGCCTATTTGTCGTTGCGATATAGTATATATATATATACTGTCTCTCTCAGTTGTCGCGCAAGTCCAAGGCCATATGGCGAGATCGATCGTGACCCTGGCGACCGCGACGGTAAAATTCTTTACCAAAAAAAAAGAATTGGCTAAATCGGTCCGGCCGTTCACGCGCGACACATAATCTATATAAAGGGTGAAAACTCGCGACGGCGGTTTAAACGGTTTTCGAAAAAACTGCAAACAAATCTCAGCGTCTTACTATAAAACGATTTCGCGATGGAATTAATTTATCTTTATTATTAACTTAATTTATCATTAGGACTAGGATTTATATGCAATAAAAATATGCTTAAATAAACCAAATAAATATTATTTAAAAAAACACATTTTCTATAAATTTTTTTTAAATACCAATATTAATAAAAATAAATAAATGTTAAACTCTTAAATATAAAAACATTAAAAAAATTCTAAAATATTAATTGATATAGAATTGATAAAGCTACTCGAATGAATTACATGATGTTTTAAATTTTCAAAAATGAACGATCTTCCGTTTGACCTTGGTATGTTTTTATATTTGCTAAAACTCCGTCCGACATCGCATGACGTAATTTTTGCATATCTAAATTTTGCAACTTCCCCAGGAGTTAGATTTGGAAAATCTTCATCTACATTGTTGGCATTTAAAATATTACGTATCGTAGACATAGCTTTTAGCCCGGTATTTTTTTCCAACACATTTTTATATTTTTTGTCGATTTTTTCAGCGATCGGTCCTTTGTTTCGGCCAAGTTTAGATTTGGTGTTTTCAACGATTTCCAAATTCTCATCGAGTAAAAGTGATGCATTTTCTAATAAATTTCAAAATAGATTGAGTGATAAAGCCAAAGTTACTTTTGTATAGTTCTATTTTCAAATAAAGCTATAGCATTCTTTATGGATTTTGCAGTGTTTTCGTCTGAAGACAAAAGCACCGATTTTATGGAATTGAAATTATCAGTTTTTGTACTGCGATAAAATGTATTGTAATGAAATATACTATAAAACGTGCACTTTTTGTGTTTTTGTTGTCGAAATATGCAAAAATATGCATTTTGTCCGAAATATGCAAAAATATGCATTTTGTCCGAAATATTCAAAAATATGACAAATAAAAATACCACCATTTACCTCAGCTAGAGCTAATTCGTGGACATTACTTACAAAACGAGTAATCAGAAGTTGCAAAAAAAAAACATACCAATGCATATAAATCCTAGCCCTATTTATCATATTACATTAGCGTAAATTAAACGATAGGTATGTTTATGAACAATGTACGGGACGTGTGAATTGTAAATCACGAATATCAATAAGACTATTATTCGTCTCGGCGCGCGAGGTGACGCGTGGGCGGTGGCGAAAAGCGATTAACAAAATATCCGTTTTTCATAATAATACGTAATAAACAACGCGCGCGCGTTCGGTACGTAAAACCTACGTCGTCGTCTTTTCGATAGATTTATATGATATTATAATATAATGTATGGTTCGAGCGCGGTAATATTACTACACGGATATACGAGTGAATTCGCCTTAGGTAGAGGCGCACGAGAGCTCTAGAGGACACACGAAATTATTCAATTATAATATTCGTTTTATTATTGCGTTTATTGATAAATAATTCCAACGAGAAACGTTTTAATGTCACGGCCGTAACTCGAATGTGTGCGCGTGTATGTTTTGTTTTTAAGGACCGAACAAATTATAATATGCTTCACACGCAATATAATATGATAAATCCCAATAACTCGAAACAATATTGTAATTAGTGGCGACTGTGAAGATGGACCGAGGGAGGCGGTGTCTCGTTTGAATTTTCAGTGCGAATTCAATGCTCTTCCTAGTTCGTCGATAAAACGTTCGTTTAATAAATTTTTCAATTTCCGTAACTTTTTTCCTTCTTAATTTGACGAAAAAAAGAAGCGTATCGCTCGCGAAATGGAATATAACTTGGTTTTCGTCATTATAATAATATTGTAATAAACGCAGTCGTGTTTAAAACACAAAGAAACCACACGAAATAGGCCCTGTCGCGTTACTATATTTTCGGAAGGATAACGGTATACTTGGAAATGGATTCGGGTGAAAATCGTCGTCGGATAATATTTCCGTCAGAAACATTTAGTTTATTCAGTTTCACGCGTGCGCGTCGGTTTTCTCTCATTATTCTCGATCGATTTCGTTTTGAGAACAGCGAGTTAATAATATCGAGTGTTTTTCCACGAGATTATGGTACGAAAAACGCCGCTAATCCAGTCGGCGGAGAGCGTTTTTGACAAAAAGCCCAAGAATCTCATCTGAAAACAGATACTTTGCGTACTTTTTAAAGTACGAGGTGTGTTCAATAAACACCCAGACTAAAATTATTACAGAAAATCTTTTAATGTTATCGGTAACGTTGTTATACCAAAATAAACTAGAGGTAATGACCATTATTTTAGTATATAATAATAATCATAATCTCAAATCAGTCATTGACAATACGCGTCCAAAGTTGATCGTTTTGAAAAAAGCTAAATGCTATGGAAACTTTTGAATTGATTAAATTGGCTTTTGGAGATGTTTCACTGATGTTGTGTAACTTTTGACTGGTTCAAACGTTTTATAGATGGACAGACGATCCATTGAAGATGACCACCATCGTCCTGGGCGTCCATCAACATCAAAAACAAATGATACCATTACTCTTGTTCGAAACAAAATTAGATATGACCGACGATTAACTGTCAGATAAGTAGTCTACAGGTCAGACAGTAAATCAAGTGTTTTATAAACAAGTACTAGAAAAAGTACGCCGTAAAAGAGACCAGAAGCGTGGAAATCAAAATCGTGGTTTTTTTGTCATGGTGCAAAAATGTATTGAACACACCTCGTATATGATATTTGTAGGCCGATTAAGTGAACCGCGCGACGTTTTAGGGACGCGGCGAAATCGCTCGAAAAACGTGTCCTCGCGTTTCACGAGCAAGGACGACGCGGCGCGACGGGTCCGGAATTTCGCGTGACGTTTTTTACCGTAACCGCGCGCGCGCGCGTCTGTGCAACCGATGATTTCTCCATGGTTTATGATAATTAATATTATATCACACGCGGTCGTGAAATCCCCCGCCCGGCCGCAGGGCGGTGGCAGACCGCGAGATTGGCCGAGCGCGCGAATATCGGGGAAGGGGGCGGCGGCCGTTCGCGTCGAGGTTGAAATCGCGCCGCGGGTCCGAAGTGAAAAAAAAATAATAAAAATAAATACGACCAGCGCGGATTGCGGGAAATCAAACGCGCGATTCGTACCGAGACCCCGCCGCCGCCGCCGCCGTACCGCCGCCGCCGCAGCAGCAGTCGCGACGTGCAGCAGGTTCGCCGCGACCGTCTACGCGAATCAGTCGACGTTTGGATCCCGGGACCAGTCAACTGGCCGATAGAAAACGCTGACCGCCGTGCTATCGACAGTTTTTTTCGTCTCTCTCTCCGTGTCCGAAACGACAACGAGATATTATTATATTTTCCGATCGGTATATATGTAATATTTCGACGTTTCGATTATTTTTTCCGAGCTCGTATTTTTCGTCGAATTTTTTTCTCGTGTTTTTTTTTTCGGTTTTCGCCCGCGTCCACGCGTACGCGATATCCACACACACACACACACACGACGAATTCGCACGCCAGCTCTGCACTAGCCGCGATAGACTCCTCGGGCGTTTCGTTTCGATTCTCCTCGTCGATAGTATCGCGCGCCGTCGCGCGTATTCGCGCCACCCTCGAGCCCCCCGGAGACTTGGCGCTCGCGACTACCCGGCGCGCCCAATACAGACGGTCCTGCAGCATGAAAGTCTTTACGATGTTTTCGAGACGGTTCCGACACGGTAAGTGTGCTCGCCACGTATCATCATCTCGCCCGTACAATAATCGAAAACGAATCGATTTTGAAACGTCGTCGACGATATTATTGCGCGCGTACGAAATGTCATCCAATCGCCCGCATTTATTTATATTTTTCCGTCTTTAATTTTAATTTCTCCGCTATCAACGGGAAAAATGAAAAATCTCGCGCCATGTCATTTCGTTCGTTCCGATCACTGTCGAACCACATACGTATTATACATTTCAACGAAATTAAATGAACAATGAAAATGTCTGTGTATAAACTATAAGTTTTGTTTTAGCCATTGTTCTCTTGCATGTTCGAAATGTGTGTGCACCAGTACACTATTGTGTTCGATAGAAATGGCGTTTAAAATCATTTATGACTACAAACATAATTTTTTTACCTATAATATATCGTATTTATTTATCATCGTCGAATCTCCCGGCGGCCGAGTGCACTCGTTGTTCTCTTTGTTAATAATAATAACACGTTTACCCACGTCGTCGTGTTTTGTTCAGGGAAATAACGTCATTAAATAATATTAAGTAATGAGAATAACGTAGTACTCGACTCCTCCGCAGAACCAGTCGATTCGAAACGCGAAATGCGTTCCACATATAGTGTTTATGTAGATGTGAAGATAGCGACGCGCCATGAGAAACGATCGCGTGAATTCGGCCAACGATTTCCTTTTGTTCGCCAGTCCAAAAGATATTTTAATTTCTCGTTCGGGTCGCGATAAAAGCGACCGACGACGACGTGTTATTGACACGCCGCGCCGCGGCAAAACTAATAGGTAAAACCGACGTCTCGTCATCGCTCCATTACCGATTTAAAAACCGATATTCGCTTTACGAATATGATCCGAGTTTGGCACTCTCGCGCTCGAAACTTCGTAATAATAGGCACACACATTATTCAACAACCTTGTTGTTCGCCGTAATGGACGCGTTGTAACGTTGACCGCCGCGCCGTCGCGGTCGTGTCATGCTGTAATACCATTGAACTTGAAATACGATTTCAAGTCAAACAGGTTTTCAAAGATAAGTAAATATTTTTATTTTTAAATCGTAACAGAATACGTATATGCAAATGCGGCCGCTTTGTGCCGGTCGACTAGGAACTTTTGAAAATTCGCGTATTTCGCGTAAACCTGCTGCTAAACGTAATCATTTTCATTATAATATTACGTCTCGAAAACCGTATTATAGTTTCGGCAAGCACCTTCTTCTTCGGTATCGATAAAGTTTCTAAAAGTTACGATATTTTGGTAAATAAATAAAATAATAATAATCGTCAAAATCGACATTGTTCTTTGGAAAAAGAAAAACTTTTCCATCTCCAACACCGTCGATCGCGACAGGTTCTCGTATTTTTTTCCATTAGTATAATATTATGAGTATGGATTTTTATTATATTCACGTGCGTCTCGAGGAGCAACGCATATTATTTATGGTAATTCCCGACGACGTTTCGATCGCCGTAAAATGTATCTTAACGAGTGATAATTACGGTCAATTAATAACTACTTAGCTATATTATATACGTGTGGCAATACACCGACGCTATATTATAGGCATACAGTATTACCGGTTACGCTCGGCCATCACAGCCATTATGACGGATTTCAATATTATTGTACTTTTCTTTTTTTTTTTCCAATCTGGGCGGCAAACAGGCCGCGACAAATATCACCGCGTATTGACGGCAATAAAAACATCTCCTTCGTCGAGTTATGTTTTCCTCTCTCGAAAACCGCTCGCCCGTCGTAAACGCGCCTAACCGATATCTATGCCGAACGCCGCCGCGCGCGTTTTATCATATTTTTATGTCCTCGTTTTACGGACATACTTTTTACGGACGTTCGATGCGAATTTCGCCGCGCGCGCGCCCCCACGTCGACCGTGTCTCGGACGACGACAATCTCGTTTGGTCGTTTCGATCGACCGCGCGTGATTTATTCGTCGCGCGGTCGGGTTACAGTCACCTTCGGCAACTCTGTGTATCGCGTACGTAGATATTTCGTATTCATATCCCGCTCTCCGCGAACGCTCGAAAACGCTTTGAATATCGTACTTGAAAAAAAAAAACGTTGAGTCACACGCGCGCGAGCGCGTATTCGCGGAAACGATTTTACTCGCCTTTTATTAATTAATTTGTATTATTAGTATACAATATTACACATTATTTGTATGCAAAACGCGCAGATTATTAATATTGTGCGTCCACACCTAACAAACATTTTGGAAAACGTTCGTCGAACGATGCAGACGTGTTTCCAAACAAATTCACTCGCTCGCTCGCTCACTGTGAGCCAACATTTTCCATGTCCGTGTTTGTACTTATATACCGATGTACCTCTGTTTAAATAATTATAAATTTAGTTAAAAGTAATCAAAATAGTTTTCAAACATATAGCGAACAGCAAAATTATGAACAAACGTTTGTTGTCATTCGAAAAATGTTCGGCAAACGTTCGACGAACAATGTTTGCCCAAATGTTTGTGGACGTTTAATTTTAAATAATTTTGTACTTCAGTAATTTTATTGTATTTTTAACCGTTCGACTAGTAGTATACCCAATAATATTGAAAAAAAACCATTTGATCGGATTTTTTGAGCTTTTACTTATTTTTTACATAAAATTGTCACTATATCTGTTAGAAATTATGTAAAGATAACAATAGTGACATTTTTTTGAAATCGTCATAAAATTTCCTATCCGAAACTTGGAGTTTAATGTTTTTTGGTTGAAAAAAGAAAGAAAGTTATAGTACAATATTTATTTGTTTTTCCTTAAAAAAATAATAAAACTACTCTACTTCAAGTGCCCCCCGGGGGCACGGCTTAAAATTGAATGATTGATTTCAAATTTTGAAATACTTATTTTTTTAGGTAAAAATGGACGGGTGCCGCAAACTGTACAATAAAAAAAAAAATTTACAAGAGTAAGCTAAGGGCCACCCTAGTGTACACATTCTCCATGTTCACTAAATTTACTAAATTTTCAGAGGACCAAAAAAACCAATTATAACTTGATCGAAAAATGTTTTTTCTCCCAAGATTTTGACTTGATTCCGAGAAAAATTTTGTTTGGAGATTGTACAGTATATGAAACTAACAATAGGATATTTGAAAATAAGTTATCATTTACCGTATGTTTTTATGAAACAGTGATTCGAAAACAATGTTTAGTCGTGGCGATTGTTCGTAGACATAATACGAGTAGGTGGATATTATATTTCGATTGGTTTTTTGTACGAAACTGAGACAAATAAAGCGGTCGAAAATCTGCGGCCTGCTATCGAATTACGGACGAGAACGTATCATTCGAAACTCGCGTTTTGACACTTTGACCTGAAGTGCGTGTTTAACGCGATAAACGCGCGGCCGTCGAAACGAAAACAACGGAAATAAAAATCACTTCCGCTCTATGCCACACGTCAATCGCGATTGTCGAATCGATACGAATCTCGTAAACGCCCATGTTCGCATATACCGAGGACCTACCCACTAATATAATTTCTAAGGAACGCGCGAGATTTTGTTTTAAAATTAAATATTCGTAATCAGTAGGGCTCGGATTTTGTAGCAAATGCTTCTTTTGAGGGGTGTGTGATAGAAAGATAATTCTCATAGATAAATATACGTTTTGAATCGTTCTGATTTCAATGAAGTAAACTTTTTTTTGCTTTTTTCCACAAAACTTTTACATATTTTTCTTGAAAATTTAACTTATTTTTATGTATATTATACTTGGACTATAAATCATTATTACGAGAAATTTTAAAACCAGTAATAAACGTATGAATGATAAAATAACTATCGTTATCGTGCCGAAATTGTAATGAATAATCATAACAGTATGATTTAAATCATAAATAAAGGTTAATCATAAAAATTTATCTTTGAAAGTATCTTGACCAAATGTGTGGTCGTAAATTCCTTTTTTAATATTTAATTTTATGTGTAATTGAAATTTGTTTTTTTTAGAATTAAATTTAATAAATGCTTTTTTTTGCTTTTTTCGGCTACTTAAAATGCTTTTTTAAGGATTTATTTTGCTACAAAATCCGAGCCCTAGTAATCAGGTATAAACGGGTATGATATTATCCTCGTCTTTTCACACCCCGCGATCTACTACTATTCTTTCGCGTTTGTTTATTTCAAATATTTTATCGTCGATATTATTTTATATATTACGATCCCGAGTTTTGTAAGTCGGGCTTTTTGTTTTTTTTTCAATTAAACTACATTTCAAATATCATTTTTTTACGTTGTTTATTTTCGATTTCATAACAATATAATATTCAATGACGTTTTCCGTTGGAAATATCTACCCAGAAACAAATCTCCAACTACGCGCGCCGCCGCCGCATATGTGAATACGCGCGGGCCGGGTAGGCGGACACATTTTTTACCGCGTAGAATTTCGATAAAATATCAAACAATTACAATTATAAAACGTATATAATAATATATATTCTATGATGAAAGCCGATTCGAGAAATGGATATTGTCAATTGGCCAATGCGATCCGCGCGCGCGCGCTCGCGTCGTCGGTCGTGTAAAAATTAAGTAAATCCAAAGTACCCACGTACATAATATTTTATATTGTGTATTTTACGCATTATAAAATATAATAATTTTTATTTCGAAAACCCCGTTGTAAAGTTATTTGTTTTCAAGCATAAAGATAATATTATTTTTAATTCGTCTCTCTGTAGGTGAGAAAAAAAATCGTTTATTTGTAGCTCGAATCGACTCGTAGGCGATTTAAAGTGTCTATTTTATTTTTTTTCTCGCCTAGAAGAAAACACGACGTCGATAATTTAATATAATCGTCTTACCTAAATATATACGTGTTTTAATACGCATAATTATTACACACACACACACACACACACACACACGATAATATTCATCTTTTCGAATTAATTACGAAAACAACTATATGTATGACTTATCGATAACAGATTCATTTTTCCTATAGGTGTTCGGATGTCGTAACGTTTGATTGATCTTTCTTAGCGATATCCAACAGCGACAGTGTCGTCCTTCAAGGAACACACGCGCGGTTCGTTTAAATAAAGTTCCTACTTCCCATAGTTTCTATACGCATAAAAAACGATTATTGCTATTATTACATTTTTGTAATATATAAAAGTATATTGTAAGCGGCACGCGGTCTTGTGTGTGTATAATTATAGTACACACAAACGGCGCGGCGTACCGTATTTGAGCGATGCAAATTATATACACCGCGTTCACCATCTCGTTTTATGTGAAAACTTTACACCTATACGGAGGCGTTCACAATTCCCGTGTTTTCATCGACGATGCCTCGTTTTGAAAACAACTTAATTGACGTTGTTAAAGTACTTGTTCCGGAAACCCAGAATCGATCACGACCGCCGTCGATATCGGCGAGTGTAATTAAAAAAATAAATAAATGTTATCGTCTAAGGCCGATCGATCGGAAAATTTCTCGGCCGTCGAGACGGCCAGTCGATCGTCGTTCGTCGTTATCGAATCCGTAATCCACACGACACGCTCGGCCGCCAATCGTAAAATCGGACGCTTTTACGAGCGTGTCCTTACTATAACGTGACGACGAGTAGTCTCGACGTGATGATTTCCGCGTTTGTTGACCACCCGAAACGATCAATCGTGTGATAAAAATGTGAATCGAGACGCCGTTTAGACGACCCGCCGCCGTCGCCGCGAATTTGTTCGTTTCCGTTGTTGCGAAAACGTTTCGCGCGGTCGAGACGACGACAAAATCGGCATCCCTCGTGAAACGCGAGATAAATAATAATAATAAAAAAAAAAATGGTTCCGCCAGACCGGTCGACTTCGAGGACACGAGGCGCTCTCGTCGTAAAGGAGAACAATATAAGGATTCTCGGGCGGCGCAGAAGCGAACATCGCGTAGTACAAACAATAGACCATGTAAACACGTCGTTTTCGCGTCCAAACCTAGTCTCGTGACCACAATTTTAACGTGTTTACTGTGATTTCGGTACACTTACTCGGCAATAGAGGCGTTCGTATAATACTCGCGAAATCGAATTTTTTTTCTCTCATCACTTCGTAGTAATCGTCTCGATTTTATCGTCGTTTACTATTCAGGAGCGTACCTTGATCTCGAGAATTTACATTGTCCGCCTAATCGATTTCTCGACGCGCGCGGCTTCGTGAGTCACAGTTCATTCGAAGTAGTAAACGACGACGCGAGTTCAGAATAATTATTCCACACTATACGATTATTAAATTCGTAAACTTGAAATTGTATTTTTACGCCGCCGTTTTCGTCGAAATGGATTTATTCGTATTGCAAACGTATAACTGGCGTTTACGGTTTGGAACGACTCGATTTTCGTCGCGTCCGGCTGATCGGACGAACGAACACGGGGAAAAACTCACGTTTTCCGCAGAAATAAGTATTATAAAAAAGTTTCCTTATTCGAACGACACTTTCTGTCGCGCCACGCCGAAAAAGCCAAATGCCAGTCGATCTCGAAGCGTTCAAACGCAAACCGTTCGTTTGTAAGTTCAAAGTCCAAAAAACACAATTACAAAACAACCAAGTCCTTTTAATCTCTTCGTTTCGCGTCGTTTATCACGAATGTGATCTTCCCGAGGTGTGGGGTCGAGTGTCTGTCTAAACGTGGCACCGGTCGCGTCGAGTAAAAACGTGGTTTTCTTGCAGCGCTCTGGGTAAACGCGTTCCATGTGCCGCGCGACGACGGAACGTTTTTTTCGAAGATTTTTACGAAACTAAAAAAAAAATGTCATGGAATGTGGAACGCCGATGGCGGTCCGCGCGAAATCTCGCCACATTAATTAGAATACAAATGTATTATTTCTTTTTTGACAAATACCGGTATTGCCGGAATAACAACGTTATAACGCGCGCGACGTTTTACCCAATCTGGCACCTGGGTCGTCTCCGGCGCGACACGCAAGCGGAAATCGTTGGGTTGTAAACGCGAGCTGACGACGTTTTTCTCGGGCGGGCAATGGGATAGTCAGCTAGAACGTCCAAAGTGAGATACAAATATGTTTCACACTTCTCCGATGTCATCCGCGAAATTTCGCTATTTTTCGCATATTTACGGTTTTCATTGCTATTTTGCTAATTTAAAGGTTTTTAGGCGCTATTTTCCGGTATGTTTTCACATCATAATATAGGAAATACAGTTTAATTTTTCAAACATATTTAATTAATTACAACAATTTATAATTTAACCGGTCCCCGACCGACATCTATGAACCCAACATTTTTGTAAAATCACATTACATTTTTTTTTAATAAATTTATAATTTTTCAAGTTAAACGCATATTTTGGAGTTTTCAAGTGCACGTTTAAAACGTCACATTTTTAGTGCTCCGAGCTCTAATATAACAGTCGTGCGGAAATCTCATCTCGTCCTCCGGCGGCGGCGGCGCCCGCGCGTCACGACCGACCGTGATAATATATAAACGCGTGCAATAATTATAATCGAGCGAAATAATTTAAACAAATAGGCGCTTTATAATATGTATTATACTAGCTGAATAAGCCGGCTTCGCCCGTGTGCAGTTATTGCTTTCTCTAAATGAAATTCTTAAATCAGATGTTTATTATTTACCTTCTTTCTTTTTTCGGTCCCCTAGCAACATTCCTTAAATAAACGACTTAAATATATCGAAAAATGTTATTATTATTTGGAAAATGGAAACGCAATCGTTTAAAAATTCTCGCTAATTTTTAATTTTATTCAATAATATGCTTCCAATGTACTGCAATGAGCCGGACGATGAAAAAATAAAAATAAAAAATGAAGTAAAGAGTGTTTTCTAAAAAGAGAGTGCTGCCGCATGCACACGTATTGATATGGCATTTAAAAAATAAATACAAATGAATTGATTTCCATCGTAATTGCACTTTTTACTAAAAAATCCATATGAATTTTACAATCGAACGTATTAAAATGCGACGGTAAAAAAAACACTGACAACAACAAAAACAAAAACTGTAAAGAAAGAAAAAATTAAACTTTACATGTACGTAATCTGTATAATATATAAAAATGGAGACAAAAAATTGGAAATTGAATCAGTTGAGAACGGCTGGGCCGATTTGGCTCAAATTTTTTTTAAATGATAGAGAATGTCGGGGAGCGGGTTTATAGCATAAATTATGGAGAAAATTAACCCTATGGGGGTTAAAAGGGGTAAAAATGGAAAAAATCCTGAGTCAATGGAGCTTTGTGGTATTAAATTTTGTCAATAGTTTCATTTAATATAGCAGAGGCCCCATGGGAAAGGATTTTTCGTAATTCGACCCCTAAGGGGGTTAAAAGGGGTAAAAAGGGTGAAACTAGAAAAATTCGCCTGGCTGGAACTGCTGGAGCTTTGAGTATGAAATTTGGGCAGCAGTTTCGTTTTATATAGTGGAGACCCCATAGGAAAGGATTTTTCGAAATTCAACACCTACCGGAGTTAAAAGGGGTAAAAGGGGTAAAAATGAAAAAAAAACTGATAAAATAAAAAGTTATACTGCACACGGGCGAAGCCGGGTTATTCAGCTAGTTTACGTAGTAAAACTTAACTTTTGATACCATAGACGCGCGTGCCACGGAAACAAATAATAAAAAATAACCACATAGAGTGTATATATACTCGTATCTCCATGGCAAAACAATAATTGTTGAATATCGTGCGTGATTAATATTGTATACTTAAGAGGCCATAACTCCGGAACCACATATCGCACAACGTACAAACTTCACAGAAACCATGTACAAATCAATCTTAATATGCCCTGAAATTTTTATCGAAATCGGTTCGGTGGATCTTGAGCTATAAAATGTATTCAAATGTACATCGATTTTTATATATATATATTATATTGTATTTGACCCCGCGCGCGAAGACGCGTTTGACGCGGCCGGGCCGGATAAGTAAATTACACGGACACGACGACGCAAACAATAATTATAAACCGACTATAATGATATCCGGAACGCGGAGTAACATGCGTTTTGTGGTGTGTTTGCGCGGCAGAAGAAAACCGTCGCAATTTAGAAATATTATATTCATTATGTTTGATAATTATTATTATCGTACGTCGACGTGCCCGGAGCGACGCGCGGCGCGGCGGAGGTAAACGACGACGACGGCGGCGGCGGCGGTATCGTCCTCATCGTAGTAGAGTCGTAGTGTAAAATGGAAGGACGGGGCCAAAACCAGTTGGACGACGTAGAGGTTTTTTGTTGTTTTGACCGGCGACCGTTGATTTCGAGCGGAATACGTATATCGAAATGACGTGTATATTTTTACACGCGCGCGGCTTTATAATATTTTTATTTTTTTTCCATATATAATCGCCGTAAAACTGACTATTCCGCAGTCGTCGTGCAGTATATGTCGTTTCCATGGGCGTATGTTGTATACCCAGTCCGGCGGATTTTTTACACGAAAAATCTAACAGCGAAACCATAACTTGCTATACCTACGCGTGTATAGGCGTCGAGTTTATCCAATCGCTCGACATCCGGGTCACCGCCGCCACCGGTGTGTGTATATAGGTGTGCGAAAGCGGTTTTTCGAGTTTGCCGTGGTTTTTTTCATTTCTTACAGTCTTCTTCTCCGCGAGTAGTTTTCATCGCGGTTTTCGAGTTCAAGTTCACGTACACTCTTATCGTTATCGACTCGTTTCCGCGAAAACTATCGTACGTATTCCGCGACTTCTTCTTCTTCTTAGTTTGGCGATCATCATCGATACACGAGTTCTATTAGTTGCGCTCCGGAATAGTTCTACTGAACTTTTTTCGAACCATGTTCTGAGCTTGGCTAGCCATCATGTTCTTCTTCTTCCAGGAGATCTTTTGCTATTTATTTTCCCTTGTAGGATACATCGGAGAAGTTCATATTATCTACTCTTGTTCCGCACAATATGTCCAAAGTACTGGAGTTTTCTGCATTTGACTGTTATCATTAATTCTTTCTCCTAAATTTTCTCAGTCCATGATATTTTCAAAATTCTTCTGTGTAACCATAGTTCGAATGCTTCTAACTTATTCGAAGTGGCTTTGGTCCAAGTTTCAGCACCATATAACAGAGTTGAGAACACGTAGCATCTCAACGTAGACGTATTTTTAATTGTATAGATAGATTGTGGCTCTTAAATGACGCACTCATTGAATTAAATACATTCCGCGACTAGGAACGGAAATAATATTCGTCACGCGTCATCCTCGCGTTTCACCTCGACGACGTCTCGAGATACGACGCCAATGAGATTCGACGGGCCCGAGACACGAAGGGGAGCAGCGTATAACCTCCCGTCGTCGTTTCTTATACAGTCGAGTCGCGATAACTCGAAGTTGAAGGGGGATAAAAATTCACCTCGAGATATTATGTATTATTCGAGATACAGCTAACTCGAATTTATCAAAATAAAATCAAAACTTCGAGTTACCCATGTAATGAAATATAATACATTTATGTTTATACATAAATGCTATACAAAAACTAAATAAAATTAAAAAAATAAATACAATAAAATTATAAGTATGTATTGTTTATGAGATACAGTAGAAAAATAATTTGTTATTAATTTTTGCTTTTTTGGCTGTTATTATTGACAAAATCTTCTAATTTGCCTATGGATTCGATATAGCAGATATAAAAATATACTTGGACTAAGCTATTCATCACGATTTTATATTCGAGTTGACAAGACTTATAATACATTGAGTGTTATTATAATTTCTAGGGGAATTAAAAAAAAAATCGAGTTGTCGAGTTTTTCGAGTTATCGCGATTCGACTGTAGTTTACGATATGAAATATTCATGAATATTTGCTATGCCCGTTGTGTTTTTCGAAAAAATCACTACCCGTAACACCCTGTTTCTCGCGTTTTCTTCAACGGCTAGGTGTTATACCAGTAAAATTAGAATTTTACTATAGTAATAATTAAATATCATTTAAAAAAAAATTAATATCTGGGGGGGGTGGAAACCCCTTACCTACCCCGTAACTATGCCACTGTATTATACCATTGATAATTTCACGTATCACGTGTGTGTGTGTGTGTGATCTTAGTTTCCTCAGTTCTCTGGCAATTGAATTGCAGAACCGAGGCGCGGCTCACGACTTATTCCTCAAATAATCGATAACGTGTTCCACTTCGGTGTTAAGGGTGTATAAAACGTTCGATCGCTGTGCGAGATTTTCGATCTACGACGATAAATTCACACAGCCCGATCGTTCCTATAGCGTTAATCGTGAACCCGCCGCGTTCGGCTCGGAACGTCGTCGCCATAACACGTACGGCACCCGTCGAGTATAAAAATGTATAAACCCGCGGTATTATATGGCAAACTGTTCGACGACTGCCGGCGATTGAACTCTCAGCGCGTCGTAAATCGTTAACACCTCGTATTTACATAATATATACAAACCGCGAAAACCATTGCGGACGGTTATAATATACGCTATATTATTATAATTATCGAAACGTCGAACGTGCGTGGGTTCGAGTTATTTATTCGATCGTTTTCACGGGTTTTAAAGTCTCATTAAATTTTAATACACGCGTTTCCGTTCCACTGCAACAACCACCGTCGTCGTCGTATCTTGTCCTTAAATCCGCTCGCGCGCGCGAAAACGATTGAATAAATCACTTGGACGCTTCTTTTTTTTCGTTAATAATTCGAGCCCGTGGCTGTCAACACCGCGAAACGTTCCAATTAGTAACACGTTTGTCATAAAAATGAACAAAATATACACCATTCGTCCATAATAACGCGATGAATATTTGTCACTATTGCGAAAACCAACGAACGACCTGCAGTCTCGCACAAAACCGGGAGAATCTATTTAAAATCTCAATACGTGTAGTTAATATTATTATTGCGGTGCCCACGCGTGCGCCGCGCCGGCCGACCCGTCGTGAAATCCGCGCCCGGGTCGAGACCAGCTTTACCTGTTTCCAAAAGAAACGATTCCGGATCGCGTTACCGTTGTACGCGATGACCGATCCGCGCGCGCGCGCGCGGGTCTCGTCCTTGTTCGGACGATTCCGTTACGCTGGCTCGCGTATTATAATCAATAATTATTATTGCACTGTCCGTGGTGTTTCGCCCGCGAGATAAAGTTGCCGCTCGAACCGAGTTCGAAAATCCGAACGGCGTTCGTCGAACACGATCGTTCGCGATGTTTGGACCCTTGAAATCGTCGTCCAGGATAGAAATAATTTCATTTAAAACAACAACAAAAAAAACACACACAGTAAAGGAGTCGCATGTCGCCGCAGATTTCCTCCTCGAAATAATCACGTCTCGTCCAAAAATCGTCGACGACCGCGACGGCGAGATTACCGTGTTTGCGTACACTGTTATTACGATAAAGCGACGATCGGTACGCCCGGGGGGGGGGGGAGGGGGGGAGATATCGGCGTGCGGTCCGACGGAGATTTAAACGCCCCGAACAGGGTGGGACCGAGCTGGAAGTGAGTCGAGCGCAAACGCTTATATATTTAGACCGTGTCGATTATACCGCGGCACAGCGCCCCGCCGCGTCTGTTATTATTGTAATTTATAATTATTGCGATCCGATTACGGCGTTTCGCAGTTCGCTCCGTCGTATTTATGATATTATATTATGCTCCGTTAAGACGACGATAATATTTATTCGAAAACCCCCGTTTGACACGGCCGCGATTTTCGTCGATGAAAAATAATCGAGTCCGCGCTTATTTCGATTCGATACGAGTTTTCCACGGCGTCGTCGGACGGGTTTTCAGTTACGCGCACAACAGATAACTATAGGACTGTGAAGTTGATGACCTAAAAAACATTAAAAAAATGCAAATATGACGTAAAAATGACAACAAATGTCCTAAAAAAATACAATTTTTTTAAATATTTTACTATAAAATTCTATATTAATTTATCGAAGCTTACCAATATATCAAAATATGACATAGAAATGACAACAAATGTCCTAAAAAAATGAAATTAAATGTATTAAATAAAAAAATTACAAATATTATAAATAAGTATTATAAATTTCAAAAATCAAAATCAAAACTAGTGTGAAATCGGTAAGAATGACTTAAAACGTGGGAAAATGACCTAAAAATGTCAAAAAATGACTTGTAAAGTAAAAAAACACCAAAAAATGCAAAATTAAAAATTAGTTATTCAGATCCACGTGCTAATGAAACACATTTGTGGCTAGCAGAGCATCGTCTAAAACAGCGGTTCTTAACCTGTGGTCCTCGGCCCCCTGGGGGTCCGCGGCAGCCTTAACACCTAACATAAGTCAATACGTGACATGAGTGCATTGCTACAATATTTTTGGATTATTATTTTATTTTTTTTCATATAAAATTATAAAATTCGACAAAAAATTGGTAGGGGGTCCGCGATTTGTAACGCATGGGATTTTCATCACGACGAACGATCGGTTTCGATTGGAGACTCCTTCGTTCGGACCCGACAGACAATAATCGTCAATACTACCGACAGTGGCGTACATTATAAAATATTAATTATATAATCGTCGTCGATCTGTTTGGAATATATTATTCCAAAGCGTTACACGCGAGCAATCGATTTATAACGTCACGCGTATGGCGCGTGATTTAACGATCTGCAATTAAGACGTAATACCTAACGGTAGTGGCTTTATGCGCTCGTTTATTTATTCACTTTCGGTCTAAGAATGTGTAGTTCATTAACTCTCTGTAAACTCGTTTTTTAACGGTCGCCTCGGATGAAATGAAAATCACATCGTATAATTAATTCGTATTTTAAGTATTGGGGTTTTTTTTTTCTTCTTTTTTATAGAGTATATCGTATCGTGCGGAACGATACATGATGGAATGTTCTCGAATTTACACACCGTTAAAACTATTTAATCTCCTTAAAATTTTTTTTTCTTATTATCCAAACGGATCGTCCATCTTTGAAACGTGTCTCCAAACATTTCGCCACAGTGATTGTAAATCCAAAAGACGTCCGTGGACGCACTTACAGAGGGGTTGTCCGTCAAGCGATATACGTTTCGTTTTATATCGATTCGTTATATATTCTAGAAACAAACGATCGTTTTTCCGTCCGCTCGACGCGTAAACACAACTGCAGGTTGTGAAAAATATAACGCGCGATATTCGTATCGAAAAAGTAATTTCGATTTTAAAACAAAATCGCGACCTCGCGAATATCCTTATAGGAATTTATTCTTCGTCGTTATTTGTTTTTTCCTTTCATACCTGGAAATGCGGAGGCGAGTACCGATTCGATTCGATGTCGCGATCGTTTCGTCAACATTGTGTTTATTGTATTTTCCGGAAAACGTGTTTTCCGTTACTCCGTTTGTTTCCGATTGTCGTAATCTAGGGACGATATTCATACGGACCGCCGGGCAGTCGCGTTTTAAAAAAATGGCCACGCTTAAAACACCATACGATACGAACGCCGTTGAGTTGCCTACGCGTGCTGTTGTCGGGCGTTTTCCTTATTTCTACCAAAATAAACGCGTTCGGCTGTAGACGCGTCGCAATCACATTGCGTTTGCGGTAGTCGCCGTGAGGTGTGCTCAACGCGAGCGCGTCTTTTTTCACGATCAATACGGGTCAATACGCTGAATATTTCGTGCACTCTGTTTTTGAGTACAAGTACACGCGCGAAAGACCCTTTTTTTCCCCCTTCGTTTTCGCTCGTCAAAAAGAGCAAGTTAGTAGTGAGGGAAACTACGATCTCGACGAACCGACGACGACGGTCCGGTCGCGCCTAAAGTGCCCCTGTACACGGTCAAATTATTTGTCAAATTTTTGTTTGACAAACGTGTGTGCAAGCTTGTTTGACGTCTTCGTCAAACAACGTAAAAGTTTGACGTGTTTGATGGAAATTTTGATTGACGGTGTGTTTGTCAAATCTGTTTGATAGTGTGCAACGGGTAATTATCAAATAAAATCTCAGTTATCGCTTTGAAACCGTGGAGAACACGTGTGCGATGAATGACAACAATATTTCTGAAAAAGAATTTCTTTTACAATTTATCTCCATACATCATGCCAATGCTTTGGAGAATAAAATCAAAGGAGTACAATGTACACAAAAGAATCAATGGAATTAAAAAAATGACGCCTTATCTGTATCACTCATTATTATAATTATTATTATAACGACACAAAGAACGTCACACGTAGGGCTCGGATGTTTATGCACTTAAAACTACTGTAATATGCATGCATTTATGCACTAAAAAATTACGAAATATGCAAACAAAATATGCGCTAAAAATGATAAAATATGCATTTTCAGTCAATAAAAACACCAAAATATACACGAAAAAATTTATAACGATTCATAAAACAAAAATATTATATTTTTATTACCCAGTAGTTATTTTTATATATTATTTTTTTTACTACAATTTAAAATACATTTCTTAAATTTACATCAGCGTTTTATTAACTTTAATTTAAATTATTTTTTATTATTTATTAGTGACTAATATTATCATTTTATTACATTCTTAAATTATCAGCGTTACACTGTGATACAATAGTTTTTTTAATTTGATCAAACTTGTAGCTGCGTCTGTTATCGGAAAGTAAATTTTTGTAACGTATAAATATTCCAGACAAGCACGATATAAAAATACCTAATAAGGAACATTATTAATATTTTACGTTAAATTGTCTTGAAATATGCATTTATATTCTTAAAATCCAAAATTATGCATTTAAAATACAAAACCACTAAATATGCAAAAATATGCAAAATAAAAATAGTATTATTTTATTCAGTAGAACATGAATCAAATTTGTATCCAGGTTAGCAATAAATTGGATAAATAGAAAAAAATATGCAATTTCATAAACATCCGAGCCCTAGTCACACGTAACACGAACGTCACTTCACGGCAAGGCGAAAACCGAAACTATGGCCAAGTTTAACATATTTATTTGATCTATTGGTTTGATCGTATGCGCTTTTGTTTGATGAAAACATGAAGTTTGACAAACAAAATTGACCGTGTACAGGCCGCTAAGTTACCGTGTTCAGTCCGCGGTTTTTAGTCGTCTGACGAAACTCCTCGGGGTCACAAATACGCGCTCGTAAACCATTTAGAGCACGTGCCCCCGGTACGTTCGGCGGGAGTATAAACAACGTTTTTTTTTTTTTTCCTTTTCCCCATTCACCTCGTATTATGATATTACATATCGATCGCTGCTTGGAAATAATAATATTATTCTAGCGCGTTACATAATAATTATAGTTGTAATATTATGTGCATATTTCACAGTGCGGTTTTTTTTTTTTTAATAAATCCCACATGGGTTCCGAAACCAGTTTTTATTTCCGGTGTAAACACTAATAATAATAATAATACGTACGTATATCGTGTTTCAATGACACACGGCCGTCGATTTATTTCTTTCGATCGGTCCGATTCCGTTTCAGACTAAATCGCGCGCGCGGTTTTTAGATTTAACCTTACGTATTTATTTGAGCGCGATCGTCGTCGGTGCTTCCATGTCTAGTCCGTGTTTGAACAAACCTAATAATTGCGCGGTGTGTTTTTCAAGAACGGTATGATTATAATATTATGCGTACTACTAATGGCGATCGTGAAATTGAAATCTCGTTTTCGTAACGATTCGTCCGACGGCGCGGCGTAGTAGTTTAGCTACCGTGAAAAATATAATTACGATTTTGACGTGTGTTTTTTTTGTTGTCTTGTTACAGGTCTGATATCGTTGATGCTAATCGGTGTTTCCGCTCTCGTTCTGGGCACGCTGATCGCCGTTTTCGATCCGTTTCAATTGATACTCAAATGGGTAAGTCGGAAGCGCGTCGAATACTGCTGCGCGACGGGGCCGCTCGGTTTTTTTTTTCAATTTCAAAGTCAAATGTCGTCGTCCGTAACGCACTGCCCGGTACGTGTTTTTCAAAAGAGCGAGTTGTCCACGCGTGGGTGAGTGCGCGCCGCAAGGACGCCGAGCACGGTGCAATTGAACTCCCGCGTAACGCGATAACAATAATAATTCCTGTATTATATTATTACGTCGTTAGCAAAACGATATTGTATCGAAATAGCTAATTGCGTTTGCGGTTAGGCAAGTAGATTAATGTACTTTGGAATGTGTTTCCATGTGAAAATTCGCCGATTATCCTCGCCGTAATCGATAGAATCCTTTTTGAAAGCCGTAGTTTTGAAATCGACAACGAAACGCGACTTGTTGGAAGAAACCCACCGCCGAAGATCTCTGTCTGACGCTATCTTGTCCGCCGGTCACTATGATTTCTACGTTTAATATCCGCAGACGTCGTACGGATTCATACTTGGGCTAAACTCACACAAACGATTTTTTTAGGTGATTGTCGGCGAAATCGACCACTTTTAAACAACTTTTTCGTTAGAAGGCCCTCGTCAATTTAACCACACCACAACCACACATATGGCGTACGCTCTATATTTCTATTTCACACGTTTCGCCTGGTGTAAAAATGGACTTGAAGAGGAAGCACTATTAAAATAATGATAAAATTTAGTGCTGGTTTAGTCGCACCATGTGTGTTACGCTCTCAGCCACTGTGATACAGTCGACACGATGCAACTAAAGTCGAAACTGACGGCAGAAAGTCTGAGTTAAAAATTGCATTTTTCGATATTATTTTTGTTTTCGCGATTTCACATCAAATCTATTGGATTTGTGACATTTTAAACGGACGTTTTTCCCCGTCTGGCTGATTTTCCCTTACGGTTTTCGTTGGGTAAAAACTCGAAGAGAAATAAACCGGCTAGTAGATTTTGTTTTCGCCAAACGAGTGCACTATTATATTGCGTCGTCGGAGCGATAACGCGGACGTCGATGTAAATACGATAAGCGTGTTTTTCGTTTTTTTTTTATAGGTTTTTATACGTAGATACTCGTATATCGAAACACGCGGCGCACAATGTTACGAGATATTATAAGTGCACGCCGGCAGTTGCGACGATTTAAGGTCAAACCAATTCTCCCGGCCAATTATGCGCGGCCATAAAGTCGGATAGGCCCTCAGCGAGCGTAGATCATACACAAAAGAATACATTCCGTCCGACCAATCGGCTTCGCAGTCGTGTGTGTGTTTGTTGCGGCCGGCAAATTATTATTCTCGCCGTTCGGTCAAACGTGTTTTTTATTTCTCCTCTCTCTCTCTCTCTCTATCTCTATCTATCTCTATCTAACTATCTCTCTCGTGTGGTATCTGGACATTGGCAATAATACCAGTTTTCTTGATCGTGTGTTGGGTTTTCCCGAGACATTCTTTTGCGGACATGCGAAAAAGAAAAGAGCAACAAAAAAATAAAAAACCGCACACACACAGACCACGTCTGTATATTATTATTGTTTCGCTCGTGTAAAAAGTAGGCGACTAATGATTTCGTTCCGTTTCGATTGAAAAAACCACGTCTTCTACGTTTGTAAAATACGACGACGTGCGTGCCACAAACTCGCGCGTGATTTTACGCGATGAGGATTTGACGGTGGTAACTCTACGCGAGAATTAAATAAATTCGTACCCAAACCCGGTTCGTTTTGCGGCGTATCCGATACGTCCGGAGAACAGAGAAAGCCGTTTCTGCCGCGAATGATTTTTCATCTATACGATTTTGTTTTTCGAATAGTCATTAAAGTATGGGAATTAGATTTTTTCATAGTGCGCCAACTCATTTCTCGAATAATTAAAAAAAAAAACCCATAGTCGCGACGCGATATTATAACGTTATTATTAATCGTAAATATTGTAAAAAAAGAAAAGTTTTACGGACGAGTTTTGCTAAATAAATGATTGAGAATTGAAAATATTATGCTTCTTTTGATCTTTTGAAAAACGAAAACATATACGTAATCGTGCGACATAATTTTCGTCTACCTATATCGCGCCGAGCTTATCTACTAAATGTTGGCAGATTATATTATATTGTAGATATAAAAGGCACAAAACCTGTTTTTAAAACTTCTTTCATAGAAAAATTTTCAAAAAACACCAATGAGGTTCCCTCATAAATATTGTTCTCTATAAATTTCATAATGGGCATTTTTACCTACTCTAAAACCACTTTTCAATGGGATTTAGTTTGTTTTTCGTGGACGTGTTTTTCACGGTTAATTTTTCAAAATCCAAGTATATATGATTAACGTTTCCAACAAGAATACTTTTGAACAAACGAAAACTCGCTCGTTGAAAGTTTAAACCTCGAATATTATAAATATTTCAAATAGCTCAGTATATAGTACGTCGTCGTATATTTCAATATTGTTCACGTCACGCGAAACGAACTTTTATCCTACTGTTGTTTCGACGAAATGCCATAAAATCCGGGCAGTAGTCTCATCCGGGAGTATGTGTGATGTTCGATACTGATAACGCCGCCGCGCAACGATATGCATCGCGACGTTTAAATTATTCTGCGAGAAAATGTACCGCTCGCCAATAGAGATATCACACGAGAATATTTTCGGACCTTGGCTCGGGCAATTAAGACGTCAAACCGCCTGCGAATACTCTTTTGTCGTATAAACGCGGTAGGTTGAATTCAGACGACAAGAATATCACTCGAAACGGCCGAGTCGTTATAATTAACGCGTAAAAGAACGAAAACGATTATACAACTCGAATATCGATTATACGACGACTGGGTGGAAATCGATTACATACGAACGCAACGCGGCGTTTACACATAACGCCCGCCCGTCTAATTAAATATTTTATCAACGGCGAAATTACAAACATAACGCTCGCCACTGTTTGTCTCAAAATGAAATTAAAATAAACAACACCCTTCGGTGCATACATATAATAGTCGTAATTATCCGTATTATAGCAAATAATTCAGAGAACCGGAGAAAAAACAATTTCTCGGCTATAAATAAATAAAAAACGACAAAAAAAAAAAAAATAAATAAATTCAGAGTATAAACCGAATCGTATTACACAATAACTCTGTGTTGACCTTCGAGAATGTTTTTATTCGCGCCGCTTCGTACGATTTTTTTTTTTTTTATTTCACCGACGACGTTCGCGCGACATTTTGTTTTTTTTTGCAAAAAAAACGCCAAACGTCAATATAACACCTACCGATAATTTATTTATACTCGTACTTGGGTAATTAGACGCGATGACGATGTTCTAACGATCGAGTGGTCGACCGAAACACCTCGTCGTCTCGACTTGTCGACACACATTACCAGGGTTCGGATTTTATAGCATTTGCTACTTATTATAGGATGGAGATGAAAATAGCAGAGTGCGCTATAAATTTGTTTTATGCACCAGGGTCTCTAAATATGAAATTTTATTTTGCTATTTTTTGCATGTTTGAAGAATTTTAGAATTTCAGTGCAATTTTTAAAGTTTCGGTGCTATGTTCTGCTAATATTCTTAATTCAACGCTTTATATTATATTTTTCATAAATCTCGTTTATATTGAATGACAAATAGTATTCATTAATGCGAATCGAATGAGAAAAATTCCCACATTTTCGTTTCATATTATATAACATGTAATAAATCTATTTTTAAATAGTCCGACGATGTCGAATTTTATTCTTATTTATTCAGATAATTTCGAATAGTTGCGTACAAACGATGTCATAATTCAACGTATCAAGTTAATCAGTACATACAAATTTTTTTAAACCGTACACGGAGATTTTAGTTTTTTTTATAAATAAATGATTTAATAAAATTTTGATTAGTATTTATTTTTATTTGTTGCTATTTTTGATGTTTTTAGGGCATATTTTAAGGTTTTTTTGGTGCTATAAAATCCGAACCCTGCACATTACGTTATTGTTTATTTATTTTTTTCTGTCGCAGAAACTCGTAATGATCAAAGGCGACGAGACGTTCGAGATGTGGAAAAAACCGGAAGCGGCCGTCTACCTCAAGGTGTACATATTCAACATAACGAACCGCGAAGCGTTTTTGGCCGGCATAGACGAAAAGCTTCGGTTCCAAGAAGTCGGTCCGTACGTCTACAGGTATGTCGAAATAACTCGTAAAACTTGAAATAAATCTTATATTTTTAAATTCAGACCATATATTGAATTAAAAATAAAGGTATCGCCTCGAGTAAGAGAACGCCAAAAAAGTCACGACCTTTATTTTATTATTGTTTAAAATGTATTTCATAATATTTTGTCATTGTAAAACTCGTATAAAACGCAAGTCGGGTCGACGAAACGGCGGCGCGTTCGCGTTTTCGAACAAAGGTTGTCTGTTTTTTTCTCGTTTTCGGCGAATCTTATAATACGTATGTCGTCTACGTATTCGACGTGGACGAGACGAATCGTAAAATAATCATTTTCGTAGGCAATTTACATTGCTTTGTTTCACGTTTTAATCCGTGCGACGTAAACACCCCTATTAAAAAACACGACTTGAACAATTTTTTTTAGGTCTTTCATACGTTCAACAGAAAGTTTACATAATTCGTTACCTTTTTCATAACAATTGTCTTTGAATTCGACGAAGTTGTCGTTTTGTATTTGTTTTCTGTTTTGTCGGCCTAGTGTATTTTACCGAATAAAGGAAATCGGGGGCGGGAAATATTCGAGTTTTCTTCCTGGCGCAAGTAACATTTTCCCCGGAGATCGTCGAGGATTTTTTTTTATTTTTGTTGCGATGTAATATCGAGATGTAGTAGTGCACACGTTCTTTTATTAAATAGAGTGCACCGAGAGAATTTTAAAAATTCAATTTTGAAATAAATTTTCAAACGTAATAATCGCGGTGAAATCAAAAAAAAAAAAAAAAAACCTCGAAACGAATAAAATCAAACGATACGTTTGCAACTGTAGATCGTATTCAAATTAAAATGACTGTAATTTCGTCTCCTTTTTTCTTTTCTCCAAAAGGGCCGTTATATTAGTAAAAAAACGAATCTGTTTTATAATAATTCCTTTGTAATTATGTACGCGATCAATATTATATAATATAGTATAACAAGAGTAACAGGAAAAATGAACGCTCAATATTAATAGAAACTCAATTAACAAACAGGAAAATATTGTGATTAATCGCAGATCAATAATTATATTCGTCCAGATGTGTGCTTGCCGTTGGAAAAATATGTATAATTTAATTACACATATACTCGTATATTATATCGATCCGTAATTATTCATCTATTAACCCTTTTTGACGTCATTTAAATAAACTGGTTTTAATTATTTTCTATCAATAGATTATATTGGCTGTAAATTAAATTTATAAAATATCGACAGAGTCGACTACTCGTACGATTAATCTTCGAAATTCGCCAATAGTTTTTTTATTTTTCCGAGTCAACGAGGTTCGATGCATTTGAAACGGTTTTTACGAGCGTTGTCGTCGAGTCCAGACGTCATGATGATGTTTGGTAGCAATTAATCTCGTCTCGTCGGTACTCTTCATGGGTTCGATTTTGGAATTCTCCAAGCCGTTTTCGAAATGATTATGAAAAACCGACGAAATCCTGACTAAAAATCCGCGCCGTCGTCGTTTATATTTCATTCGAGTGTTTGCAGGTAACTCAAATTTTTTTTTTTTTTTTTAATTTTACATTTTAGTTCTTTTCTCGTCGTTTATTGTGTATATTTGCAGCAGTATCGCGATCGGTAAAAAAAAACGTCATTTTGATCCGTAATCACAATTGTTATTCGGAAACGGCGAACTCAACATACGAGTATAACTCGTATATACAACGAAAACACGCGATTTGAAACCGTTAAAATTTCATTTACACGCCTTTATTCCGTACGCGCTTTGTTTTAGCGTTTCAGGTATGAAAATATATTCTAACGAATTAAAAAAAAAAATAAAAAATACTACAAAATACGACGTATTTGTCGTCGTAACCTTGGGCGATTTTTTTATTTATAAAATAAATATTTTTTAATGAACTACGTACGATACAGAATAGACACACAAGTGGTTAGCCGTTTATGTAATTTTATACGTTGTCGAGATTTCGATCGACGACAATATAAATCAAATAACAACCGACCGTAATTTAAACAACGTAAATGATTAAATAATACAAAATATTAATACCGGTTAGTCACGAGTAACGTGTTTTTTAAAAAAAAAATATTCAAATTAGAAAAAAAAAACAACAACGTACGGTTATGGATGTTGCGGTATTTTCGGTACCCGAGTTTATGATACCGGTATTCTGCGATAAATACCGGTGTTCTTACGCGTCGCCAATAGCGAAGACCGTGCGGCGCAAAAAAAAAAAACCGTTTGATCACCGTAATCCTTCGATATTAAATAATCCTGTGATGTCATTCGTCCTTTACATCGGAAGTTTATTCACGTTGAAGTCTAGGAAAAATGTGATAAATCATAAGTAGGGTTGCGCGCGCGATGACTCCTTGCGACCCTTAGTATATTTAGTGACGTCACTAATCACTTCCATAGACAATAATAATTATTAGTGATGTCTTTTTTTCCTTTTTCTTTTTTTTGGAATAGCGACGAAACAATCAATATTTTTTAATCGGAATTCGTCGAAATTGAATTTCCCTACGTTTGTGAAACTATATCGACGACTTTTCGGTCGTTTTTTTTACCTTTCTTTCTTTATTTACTAGTAAAAGAAACTCGTCTAAAATCTTGTATTATTACAGTTTCAAGCTCCGAGTACCGAAATCGAACATAAAAATTTGACAGATCCGTAATTTATCGAAATTCGATTATTCGAACGTTTATAGAAAATTGTCGTGAAATCACGCTTATCGTTTTTTTTTTTTTTTACTTTTTTCACTAATAGCAATGCGAAACTTTGTATTAAATTTCCGAGAATCGGCCATTTGAAGAAAGTCGAATTAAAAAAAAGTGTTTACCGCGAGCGGACGCGAAAATGTCTTGGAAAACACGACGTCGTTGCCCGGCAGCGTACCTAAGTTTTACAATAACAAAATATTATCAAATATATTTAAACAATAATAAACGTCTTGACTTTATCACGATGATTTCTAATCGAAACCGGTCGTGACTTTTTTGCACGCTTAATTATATAATACTCGAGGCAAGTCCTTTATTTTCAATTTTATTATCGTTTAAATTTATTTAATAATATTTTGTTATTAAAAAAAAAAAAGTATTAATTCGATCGATCGTTTACGATTTCGTCGTCATTACGGTGTCGTTTTTCGAGTCACGCCGTCTTGTGTTATTATTAGGGAACGGATTTAAATGCTCTAAAAAGCAAGAAAAATGCCTTAAAAAAATACGATTTAATGCCTTAAAAAAATGCTTTAACATCAAAAAATGCACTAAAAAAATGCCCTTAAAAACTTTAAAAATGGGTTTATATTCAATAAAAACAAAATTTTTAATTTAAAACTTGTAAAAAAACACATTATTATAAAAAATCTAATAAAAAATATTTAAATACAATACAAGTATACAACCTTAATTAATTAACAATTCAACAGCGCAATACAAAATTACAATTTAGATAAATAGTTTATCGTATCTTATCTTTACCTTAATGTGGGTAATAATCTGTTGTAACTTGTATGTATATATTTTATGTCCACACGTGTCAACAATAATTTCGTAATTTCGTAACATAATACATATTTAGGTATTTTAATTTTTTTTAGAATGAATGTGGAAAAAATGTTGAAAAAATGACTTGAAAACCACAAAATGCACTAAAAATTTCAAAAAATGCTCTAAAAATGCATTAAAGTCTTAAAAATGCAAAAAAATGCAAAATAAAAGTTACATTTTTTTAATTCTTTGATGTATGAAATGAACTTTTTGCTTGGAAACCAATGTTTTCGGACATTCAGAAAAAAATGCATTCAAACCCGTTCCCTAGTTATTATAATGACGTGTTCTACGATCTATATTAGACCGCGTCCGACGACTTTTTTCTCTCTCTCGAGTGTGCGACGAGGAATTTATATCTGATTGTCGATATATACGAATATTAAATATATAAAAAAAAAACAATAACACTCGATAACAACGTTACTATCGCGTCGAGTGCTTTTGTAATATTTTATTAATTCGTCGATCGCTTCGTTTTAAGTCACGTAGGCGTAGAACACTCGAATATTCGTTCGTCAGAGTGTACACACAACAATGAATACCAGTGGCGGAACAACTACACGTAGATAAAGCCTCCAACGATAGAAAATCGCAATTTATAAAAATTCAACTAAAAACATCGTAAAAGTTTATTTTCGATTATAAAATTTACTTGTTGTTTTACTCGATCCAGTCGAATTTTCAACTCGAAACGCGTATGAAAATTAAATGAAATTTTTACCCGGTATAGAATTTAATATATTATGTAATATTCTGTTTCGATTGAATCGATATGCTAATTTTACAATCGATTTAATTAATGAAAAAAAAATTCTTCGACGTTTATCAACAATTCTGTCCTCCAAGAATCTAGTTCCGCCACTGACCCGTAGGCTATCGGGCGTTTTGAATTTCCTCAAAATCGACTCGAGAGTGGTTAAAACGTGTAATAAGGCATCTTCGGCGGGTACCCACTCGAAATCGGCCGCGTGACGGCGCGAACGTTCGGATAATCTACCGATTTATTCGCCACGTTAACCGCTCGTGTGTTTGCTCCGTAATACCCTCGTTTAGTGTCGACTTCCGCCGATTTTAGGCACTCGGCGGACTACATCTGAGACTGTAATCTCAGTGCGTTCGTTTCGAAATCACAGCCACTACAACGCGTTGGCCAACAATAAAAAAGAAAAAAAAAAAAGCAACCGACCATAATCGAATGTGTAAAATAATTTATCGAAAACTATAATAAACATCTCTAACGATAATGTTATATAAAGACGTATTTACGGTGTTGTAAAAATTCTTTATAACCGATTTTATTCGAAACCCGTCGCGTACCGGTCTTTCGTTGGAGTAGTTGTTCGAGCGACACCTATTTAATATATTTTTTATTTCTATTGGATATGTTTAATAGTTTTTGATTTAAACTATATTTTACACCCACCAAACGTTATTTACAGAGCCGCGTTTAACGGGGGGCAAGGGGGGGGGCAATTGCCCCGGGGCGGCAAATTTTTGAGGATCAACATAAAATAAAAAATATATAATTATAATTTTTCTTGTATGACTGTATAGTGTATATCTATCATACATATCGTCGCCCTCATGCCAAAAGTGACCATGTGCAAAAAGTGACCAAGTGAAAAAAATGTTTAAGATGTCTTATTTTGGTCCTATGAAAATACGTAAAAAGTTTCCAAGTGATATCTTTATTAGTTTAGGAACCACCGAATACTTAATTTTGACCAACCAACATTTCAATATAATTCTTACGTTTAAAAATTGACTAAGTCACTTGGTCATTTCTTAATAAGGTCATTATTATATTTCATAGTTTAAAAATAATAAAAAAAATAATAATTTATGATGTTTTCAAATAAAATGAACAAGTTTGTTGTTTGAATAATGTTTTTGTATAAAAATGATTGTAATATTAATGCATTACCCATATAAAACATAATACAAAAATAATGACCAAGTGAATTATACTTATGACTTAGTCACTTTTTAAATGACCAAGAAAAACCGTTTTCACTTGGTCACTTTTTACCATAAAATTTATTTAGTAATTCATAATTTAGTAATCATAGTAATAAATATTGAGTAAAACTAGTATACTGTAGTGTAAAGTATACTATTGCGGTTTCATTGGTACCAAGTTTATAAACATCAGTTAAATTCTCGAATTTTAAAGAAGTGCTCAACTTTTAAACTGACATTACTCAAAACTTTAAAAAACCAGTTGGTCACTTTTGGCACGAGGGCGACGATATTATTTCAACAAATGCAAGTGGGGATAACGATCGTTTTCCGTGTTGAAAAGAATTAAAAATCATGCAAGATCCAACTTAATAGATGAAAAAATGTCATCGCTTTCGATTCTTAACATTGAAGACGATCTTTTAAAACGGACGGATTACAGGTCGGAGATTATCCACCAGTTTGCGACCATTAAATCGAGAAAAAAATCAATATAAAAGAAAAGTAATAAAAAAAATAATGAATTATTTTATTAGTTTGTCACATTTGGTATTTGTTTTAAAATTTATGTGTTTTATATAATTAAATTTTTTTAAATTTAAACGAAAAGAATTTGCTATTTAAAATATACATAATATAGATATGAGTTATATTTGTAAATGTATTGCTATTGCATATATATAGCAGGGATGGCCAACTTTGATAGACCTGCGATCGACCTCCGAGTTTTTCTAAGTGGTCGCGATCGACCAAAAATTTGTAATGAAAATGTAACACACCGATCAATATCGATTTGTAACTGCTCTGTTACGTTTTGGCTCGATTTTTCAATTCGTCGCATTACAGTGTTTCGAGATAGTTTATATTTTTTAGATCAGTTTATACGAACGCGATAAAGGCCATTAATAGGAAGTAATGCGGGCTATCCATCCTACAATTATACGAACTATCGTTAATAGATATCAGTGTATAGTCTTGTTTTTCTTTTTTTTTATTGCCCTTTTTCTAAATCTAATTTTTATATTCGTGGGATATACAAAGATCCACAAATTGTTCAAAAATTTAAGAAAATGCGAAAGGGTGTCGCGATCGACTTGAATTCATCTCGCGATCGACCGGTTGGCCACCCCTGGCATATAGTACCCTTGTATCCTCCCCGTTAATACGCCACTGACTGTAATAATAAATAGTGTGGTAAACTTTATTTTTAATATAGAAAAAAAAATTTTCTTAAGGGCGGCAACATGGCTTAACGCGGCACTGGTTATTTATATTTTGTTTTTAAATCGATAGAGAAATTCGCATACTTTACGCGTTGTAAAACGAATTCGAGGGGAAAACGTCGAGCCAGTGTCGATGTCTGATTTTATAGAGAAATAGTTACGCCGTGAACGCACGCGCGTTCGTATAGATGATATCGTTTATGATTTATAATCGCATGTACACACCTCGCGGTGCATTAGCCGTATAAATCATCAGTGGAAATGAAACTATTTAGGTAGCTCCTGAAACGACTCAATATTAATACGACATCGGCGCGCTAAACGATCCGTCTAGATTTGGACTAATTACACGCTGCCCCGTTCTTAAAAATTCCGCGCACGCGTTCGCTTTTCGATCCGGTCTGTTCACACGATTCGTCGAGATCGTAATCATCGTGCCTCGTAGAAGAAACCAACACGACGGTGTTTAATCAATAATAATAACACACTAATTCTTTTACCGATCACACGGGGGGGGGGGGGGGGGGGGGCGACAGCCGTTTATAATAAAACAAGTATTTGTTGTATAACTGAATGTTTGCTCGTCGGAAAAAAATTACACGTTTCGATTTAAATATAATATAACTAACAAACAATATATTATCCATATTAATATTATTATTAGTGTTGAGAAAATTAAGAACGTTACGAAAAATACTCAATCAATAGCTGTAACTTCTGTTTTTGAACGAAATTTATTTTTAAATTATTATATGATCAATCGTTATGTTGTTTTTATACCGGGGATTGGAAATCAACGATTTTTGAAAAACGATTAACCTAATCAGATCGAAATGTCCAACACCACCCTCGTTCAGCGCGGGCGGCCGTATCGATTTCACTTATACTTACACGTCATAAAAACGCATTTCTTTTTCATATTTTTGCCGATTCTAATCTACATTTTAATTTCGGTTTTTTTTTTTTTTTTATTTTCTTATAAAATATTTAATTTAGAATTTATTTTTTTTATTTATTCTTTTTTCCACACACGTGAGCAATAAGCAGGTTTACGGTGACGACGTTTCGAAGCTCTCCGAAACTCTGAATCGTATATTTCCGGTCCTCCGCTAGAATATTCCAGGCCGAGTCACCTGATCGCGACCACGAACCCTTCGCTCTTAGATTTCGCATCACACTATTTGTCAGTTTTAAAAAAATTTAAAAAATAAAAAAAATAAAACTCCGAAACTAATATTTGCCACGCATAATATTCGGAGCCACTGTCGTTTATCCTTAACCGCGAAGAACGATAATAATAATTATGCCATCACACCTACTTATTACGGTAGTCGAAGGTATATAAAAACCGAGAAAATTATAGGTTACCCTACCCGTCTGTTATTGAAATTTATCAGCGACGACTCTAATGGACGTATATAATATAATTATATGTATAATATATATCACATAATAACGCTTGCAAAAACAAAATAAATTAATATCGTCGTAATATGCGTGCGGCTAGCCCGGCAGAGATAACGTTTCGTAGAATACAAAATAGTTTGTTTTTACTGTCGCCGATACAAAGACCGGTGGCCATGGCTCGTATATTATACGTTTCGGTAAAAAAACACGCGTTTTTTATGCGCGTTTACGCCGTCGTGTCCGTATGAAATACGCGCGCGTTTACGTTTTTACCTCGAACTTTTAACGAAACGCGGTCGAGTAGAGAGGCTCGCTAATCCGAACTAGATGGGACCGGACTCTATCCGGATTTAACGGAATGGCGTTTTTTTTTTTAACTTACTAATAAATATTTTTCAAAAACACAAATCTTAATCATGGGTACTTCCCGAATATTTCGTAGATGTACCTACAATAATTATGCTATACAATCGGCATTGATATAAATAATTTTTATATATGTATGTTATACGTATAATATGTATATATTACTAGCTGAATAACCCGGCTTCGCCCGTGTGCAGTATAACTTTTTATTTTATCAGTTTTTTTTCATTTTAACCCCTTTTACCCCTTTTAACTCCGATAGGGGTCGAATTTCGAAAAATCCTTTCTTTAGGGGCCTCTGCTATATTAAATGAAACTATTGACAAAATTTAATACCACAAAGCTCCAGTGACTCAGGATTTTTTCCATTTTTACCCCTTTTAACCATCCTCGTACTTCAAGGAATATTATAAAAAAAGAATTAGCGAAATCGGTTCAGGGGTTGTTGAGTTATGCGCTTACGACACATTTTGCGATTCATTTTTATATATAAGATAATGTGTCCGGATTAGCGAGACTCTACTGTATTTTCTAGTCGCCGCGATTAAACCGGTGGATTTATATTTAAACACACCTGTTATGGGATTCTAGACAGAAACGATTAGTGTTTCGTGATCTTTATAAACTGTTATAATTTTCGTCGTTCACGCGTTGTTCGAACGAGTGGCAAAAACCAATAAGCGACAACTTTAAAAACAGTCACGATTCGTTACGAGAAATAATAGCGAGTCGAAAAACGTATTAGTAGAGCTAGGATTTTGGTGACTTTTGCATTTTTTTTCTTCAAGTGCTATACAATTCTAACCAAAAACTAAATTTGTTTCGTGATATAACAATGTAGAATATATAATTTTTATTTTGCATTTTTTTGCATTTTTAAGGTCATTTTTACGTAATATTACAAATATTACGTTCATTTTGTGTATTTTAACTAATTTTGTTTATTTTAAGCTTTTTTTAAGTTCATTTTTTAGAGTTTTTAGGTCATTTTTGCATTTTTTTTTTAGTGCATTTTTGTGTATTTTTTAGGTCATTAAAATCCTAATGTAATTTTTATTTTGCATTTTTTGTGTTAAATTTATTTTATTGCATTTTAAGGTCATTTTTACATAATATTACAAATATTACGTTCATTTTGTGTATTTTAACTAATTTTTGTTTATTTTAAGCATTTTTTAAGTTCATTTTTGCATTTTTTTTAGTGCATTTTTGTGTATTTTTTAGGTCATTAAAATCCTAGCTCTACGTATTAGTTTTAAAACAACGATTTTTCGCGACGTCTCGAGACCATTTATTTACCGTGAAAACAACGGTGCTTCTCGAAGTTCGCGTCTGTATCGGACTGTCAGTATTTGTTTAGTCGAAGAGAAATACCACTTTGAAATACGTATTCACGATTAAAACTCGGATAAATCGATGACACGCCGATTTGTGACAAGTCAAACGAATTCACACTTGTAATATATTATGATGTTGAAACCGGTGGTCGACCAGAGATTAAATACGCGTCCAGGCTATGATTTTCAAACGTTTCATATTCGAAAACGGAATTTTAAGCAGGTAGAAAAATTCAATTTGTTTTTTTAAAAATTGTTAATATTAAAATTCATGAAAACCCGTTTAAAACGATTTTAAATACATCAAACGCGTCAGAATTATTTCCAATACCTGCAGAATCCTTACTAAAGTGATAAACAATAAAAAAAAACTATGTGTTTTAAATTTAAAATTCGCCGAGAGTGAAAAAAAGAAAAAGGAAATCGTTTCATTGTGTAGAAATTGCGTGTGTGTTTTTTTTTAACGAGTTTTTAAATAATACGTTAAAATAATAATCAATTAATGATTTATCCGCAAAAAGTTTGAAAAAAAAAAGGTTAGCGGTTAGTCACCTCGGGTGATCGAAGCCTCTCGATTTCGGTATCTCTCTCTCTCTCTCTTTTTTTTTCTAATATCTAAGACCGAGTTAATATTTACATTGAAATATTACGTCGACCGGGGTTATCGTACGATTTATTTTTAAGAGTATTTCGAACGACGACGACGGCGTTAATGGTTTACACGTGTTGCCGTTTAAACTCGCATAATAATTGTGCGTGAAAAAAAAATAATATACCCGAGTAGGTGTGTTACGTAATATTTTCATAAAAGTTTAACTTAATCAAGTACTCGACCGATTTTCAACATAATATCGTTCATTGTTGGCGGACATAAATTCCATATTATTGTCAACTACGTATATAACTATATACTACGGAACGAGAAACTGAAATGAAACGTGTCCTTAAAATTAATGTCTATATTTTGATTTTTTTGTTTTCGCTCTCGATCGAGAGAACGAAATGTCCGATTCGTCGGTGTCTTTTGTATAACATTTAAACCGCCCAGAACATCCACGGTGGAGTAGATATAAAAACACTCCGAAATAAGTACTATTTCGTTGCCGCTCGAGATACGGTAGTCCTAATTAGTTTACATAACTTGTAATAACTTGTACTTTGCTCGACGTGACTTTATCGTCGTCGCGAGTTGACAATGGAAAACGTCGGCTATCTGACGCCAATTCACTTATCGCGCGTTGCGAAATGCCGTTCAGCAGATATACTGTCTTAAATCCGCGCGCTCGTCGAGGTTTGATTTTATTTTAAAAATATTGATTTCGGATGTACCATAATCCGATATCGATCGGTGTGGTGCTCGACGCACCTGCGCGGAAATCGAACTAGTTCAATTGGAATTATAAAATAATTACTTTGCTCTGAGCGTAATTGAAAAATTAATTTTCAACGCAAACGTGTTACTACTAGAACACGACGTAAAATGATAAAAAAATATTTCATGAAATATTCTCGTAATAGTAATTATTATATTACGAGTTTATATTATTTATTATGTTCGCGCAACATTAAAAATAATCGGAGCTCTATTATTATAAAAAAAAAAAAAAAAAATGAAAAAACTCGACGAATTCGCCGGTACATAAACCGTTCGTGACCATGGAATCGGATTTGAAAAGTGATTTTCTCAAATTATATCGTTTTGATAATATAATATAACGTTTTCTAACTACGTATCAGCCGAGAAGCAAAGTAAAACATATTATAATATACCAAACTAACGAATTATATTATGTTTTGCGCGTTATCAATTCGTTTTCGAAAGCCTAAAAAAATTGGTTTATCGCTTTTATTTATTTTTAAGCGTTCCAACGAGCGTCACAGAAAAATGAACGATAGTTAATTTAACAACGATGATAATGGTTTTTTTTTTTCATCGAAACGCATGAATTATTTATTTATTTATATTTCTGAAGCCTGAAAATCCAACGAGTACAATATAATAATTTATATATTATATTATTTCTACCATTTATATTGCTAAAAACGACTCGTTATTATTATACTCGTGGAATATTACAAAATGATTATACACGCACGTCGTTACATAATTTAAAATTCCTATATTACGAGAAACACTCGAGTTTCATACTTATTTTCAAGATAGTAATATATTCAATTAGTATGTAAATCACTTTGACCTTCGATCAGAATCATTTTTTTTTTTTTTTCAAATATCATACAGATAGACAATGGGTTCTCGCGAAGTAATTCAAATGTCAAGGGTAATAGGAAACTCGATAAATTTCAAGCTATAGTATTGGGTTTTCGAGCAGCGAAATTTAATTGAAGTTTGCGTTAATAGTTTTAAAAACAAAACGAGTTAAAAATACAGTTCGAGTTTGAACCGATAAAGACCACGCCGAGTACCTACATGCGTTTTAAACAAACCAAAGAGCTACTGAATATTACTATAAAAAGAAGAAGAAATATTGTCATTAAAACGTGAAAAAAATCATTAAAGTATGACCGTGTATTTTTAATCACGTGTTTGAAAATAATTTTAAAAAGTATCCTATAAAAAAAGAGAGCTTCTGCTATGCGATTTTTTTGTTAATCGTCCCGCGTGCGTTATGATATTTTGTTAACTAATTTAAAAAAAAAAAACTGGTAAAATATCAAATAAAGTCTTTATACAGTAGACAACGAAATAAAATATTACACGTCTTATCTTACACTTCTTTCGCTGTAGTATTCGTAACGACTACTTATCGTTCGAACAAAGATATCTTAAGGCAGTTAGGACTGAAAGAATAAACAATTTGAATTTTACAATAAATTTAATATGTCTGATCCATTGTTTTAGCTTGCATATTATCTTTGTTTAAATATACAATTAAGGATCTTAATTGTATAACCGATTAAGTAAATGGTAACAACATTATACAACGGTGAATCATTTTTATTTTTAGATAATATAATATAATTTTCGTCTGGTCCGGTGTATTCGTTTTTGTTCAGTTTTCGATGATCGTGTTTTAATTCGCGTAATATTATGTAGAGAGAAAGAAAACCTCCCGGAAAAATTAGGTAACCTTTTACTATACGGAATCGCTCATATATTAGAAATATTCCAAAATCGTTTTGGGGCCGTTCGATGCGCCAAAAGTATACTTTGCTCGAACGTGTTTGTTCGACTCTCGGATATTTTTCATTATATCAATCAATAGGTTTTTTATAACGAGTCGGTGATGAAATGATAACTCGACATCGGGGGAAAAAAAAAAAATCAATTCGCCCATCAACACATCTGATTTGTTTTTTATCTGAAACGGTCGGAGTGAATTATTTGGACCTTATACGATCGATTTGAAATACGTAGTGCTCGCCGAACGCGCGCGCGTCTCTTGACGATTTCCAAAAGGAATTTTCGAACGTTCGCGTACGAACAGTGGCGACACATAATCCGCTCGTCGACGACGTAGGAGGAAGTACGCCACACCCAGCTGTCGCGTGCTCGCCTGCACTGACGTTTTGCGCGCGAAACGAGACTCGGAAGGACGAGCTGTGAACGCAACAACAGCACATTGAACGAATAATATACGTACATATTATTATCGCGATCGGACGCGGAATTCTATTTTCGTCCGTCGTCGAAGAAAAAAAAATCTCCTGGGCGGACACAAACGATCGATTACGCCGAGGACGTTTCAATTTACATAATCCGATTTCTCGCGTACGTCGTCGGCAGGCAGTGCGCTTTTTTTTTGGTAATTTCCACTACGATCGTTTCGATCGTTATTCTTCAGACGAATAAATAACGCGCAGAAGGGATTTTAAAAATCCATGTCGATCGACCGCAATGTTATCCGAAACGCAATCGTTCCCAAAGTATTGTATTGCGTATCTCTGTTATTTTACGACTAAAAATAGAGTGCACTATAAAAAGTTCTAATTTATAATCGCCGAGTTCCCCTTTTAATTTTTGTAATCGGAGAACAGGGGGTCCACTAGGTTGTTTTAAAATGTAATACGTTTTCAATCGCAAAACATAGGCCAACTGTACGATTTCCAAAAGATCAACGTATCAGATGGAAATTTTTGAGGTTTACAAATGTTTACTACTAAAAATATAATACGTCCTGCTCGGAGGAAATTTTCAATCGCGCCTCTTTTAACGCGTTATTTTCGATGAAAAAAAAAAAAAAACCGACATACACGTTGTTTGTAACGATATGGTTAATTATATGGCGCCTCTGTTTCTTTCTTTATACATATTATATTTATTTTTTTTTTAGTTTAGAGTTCAAAGTGCTTCGAACGATCTATGGCGTGTATAATATTGTTATTATAATGAAACCGATTCGCGTGTAAACGTGTTATCAAACGTTACTAATTAGATGCGTTTACAATGTTATTTGTGATTTTGCAATTCATAAAACACACACTGTGCATATGTTGACGTTGTGTTGTGTATCAGTAGGTGTCGATAAGAAAACGATTCATTACAGAGCCCAACTATTCAATTTGTTTTACATCGTGTTGTAAAGTGATTGTTAATCGCTTGATTTTTTATTAAAATAAACGTTCCGAATGCAAAATACACGCGGGGACCGATGATGTTCTAACGGTACTTGATTACACGATTCCTAGCGAAACGTTCGTTGCGTCCGAAAGGTCAACGTTTCAAATGGGTCAATATAAAGACGTATCAAACTCAAAACGCGTTTGGGCGCGTTTTATAATGAGCTTAGATTTTCCGAAAGAAAAACATTAAACTAAATTATCGCACGAAACGCCAAAGTCGAGTAAAAGGCAACGACGCGCGACGGTCGTGAGAATAAAAATCGATATTTCGATTTTACGAGAATTGATGTCTACTGACTTTTTTCATTAATAAAAATAGTTCGACATATTATACCTAGTCGATTTGAAACTTTGGTGTAAACGCGTTACACTATTTTCTATAGAACAATCAAAACACGTTATTTGTGTTGACATATTTTCCAAGGGAACCGTTGGTTTTGAGCACCGCGTTTGAATAGGTCGTATTTACAACAATAATATAAATAACTAGCTGAATAACCCGGCTTCGCCCGTGTGCAGTATAACTTTTTATTTTATCAGTTTTTTTTAATTTTTACCCCTTTTACCCTTTTTAACCCCCTTAGGGGTCGAATTTTGAAAATCGGGCGTCGTGACGACACTCAGAAAGGTATTTGGAACAATTCTGTGTAAAAAAATTGGAAAAAAGTTAAATAGCGTCGTCACAAAATGGGAACATAAAAAAGGCCTGTTCTTTTATATATACGAGTATAAAAAGCTGAATAACCCGGCTTCGCTCGTGTGCAGTACAATCCGCCGGCTTCGTTTTGTTCAGCTTGCGTGATGGTATCGTACACACTTTTTCGATGGTCATTTAATTTGGGAACATTTAAATTCACAAATGTTTGCAATTCATTGATATCATACTGTTGTTCTCGTCGCAATTCTCGATCGAACAAATCATGCGTTGGACGATCGGGGCCTATACGTATTCTGTCGTTTTTGTCGTGGCATTTTTTACACCAAAATCCATATAATTGAAATTGAATAAAAAACAAACTCATTTAATCTCAAACTAATTAATAGAAAATGTCATAGACGCACGTGCCACGGAAACAAATAATAAAACATAACCACATAGAGTTTATATACGTAATATATCTCCATGGCGAAACAATAACAATGTGTGATTAATATTGTACACTTAAGAGGCCATAACTCCGAAACCACATATCACACAGCGTACAAACTTCACAGAAACCATCTACATATCAATCTTAATATGGCCTAAAATTTTTATCGAAATCGGTTCAGTGGATCTTGAGCTATAAAATTTATTCAAATGTACATCGATTTTTATATATATAGATAGATAGATAGATAAAAATAATTGCTATACAACCACGTGGTGCACTTTATTGCATGGAAATCCGTCGCGGCGACGAGAATATTATGTAATAATATGTGATTTTGATATTTGTTTCCAGGGAAAACTCGGAACACAAGAACGTGACGTTTAACAAAAACGGTACGCTGACAATGACGCCAGTGTTCCCTTTGACGTGGGTGCCGGAATTGAACGCCGGCAGAGAGGACGACATATTGATATTGCCCAACATTGCGCTCCTGGTAAAATGTCGTTCTCTTCTTGATTTTCTTGTAAAAATATTTCCGAAATGTAACCTGACCGTGTGGGGTGTGTTACAGAGTTTTGCGAGCGTCATGTCGGAGGCGTCGATGATCACCAGGATGGCCGTGAATCTGCTCATACGACAAACGAAATCGAAGCCGTTCATCGAACAAACGGCCAAAGAGTTCATGTTCGGCTACGAAAGCGCGCTGGTGACCATTGGCAATAAGTTCTTGCCGTCTTGGATCGTGTTCGACAAACTGGGACTCATAGACAGGGTGAGTAAGAACAAACGAAACGAAATCGATTAAATCGAAAAAGAAAAGTCGTTACCGATCGAGTGTGGACGATACCCGAAAAACGTGTGAAATCGAAACAGAGTTCGATAATAAAATACAAGCATAATATTTTCCCGATGGACCGCGCGCGAGTGGTGTGTCCGCAAATCGAATCGAAACGTTTCAAAATAAAAATATCTATTCGACTCGATTACGCGAAACACGACGACGACGACGACGTTGGGCGTGTCCTTCTCACGACCAGTAATCAGAAATTAAATAACCATTATTATACCCCCGGTCGCGTGGAATTTCAAACAAAACCATTGTGATTATGTAATTATTAATTAATAATATTACCGTATAAGATAATAATATTATAAACATACGTATGTACGTACCTGGCCGACACACAAAACAGGATTTTTTTCAGTCGCAATTATCGATTTTTTTTTAATCTCGTGTGTGGACGCGATGACATACTCGTATTATTCGATACGATCGACGAGTAAATCATTGTTTCGTTGGTTAATTTTCGACCGCAAAAACACATGCGCCGCCGCGCAACTCTCGAGATATTTCCGGTTTAGAGAGAGAGAGAGAGAGAGACGTTCGCGATCGGCTTGGAAATTACAAAAAACTAATTACGAATTCCCGCGCGGGAACGGTCGCTGAAATTATTATCAATTAAATATTTTAGTCGGTATAATAAGTGGGTAGATATTTTTTTTTTATTTTCTTACCTCAGTAATAATCGGCTTTGTTAATTACACGCCGAAAACAACATATCGTCGAAACGCGCGTCGGATACGCGCCCGTCGAGTCGACCTTTTTCGCGTCGTGAGAACATTATAATCACGTCGGGTTAAAGAACCTACATAACCCCCTCCCCACACGTCAAAGAACCTGCGGGAGGATCGTCCGATTCGAGACCATAGATCGATCCTTATCCGCTAGACCGGATACGCGTCGACGCGCAAAAATCCGAATCGATAAACGTCCTGTTTTTTTTTTTTTTGGTAACGTCACACAGTGGTCGAAAAACTAATAAATAGGTGGCCAAAAATCATTATTTTAAATGTTAGAAAACTTTAATTTTCAAAAAAATAAAATGTTTGTACACATCCTATATCGTTCTTCAATAACATTTTGTATGTCATTATATCGTCTTTGTTGATTTTTAAAGCATTTAAAATATAATTCAAGGCAATATTTTTTTTCTCCTGGATAGTACTATATTTGTGAGTATACATTCATGAAGATTTCCACGTGTTTAAATTTTATTTAATAAAGCCATGATTAAAAATAAATATTATATTATTTCACTATAAAGAAAGATATAATACCAAAAATGGTATACACGCAATTTAAATCACCGGTTAAAAAAAAATGGGGCAAATATGAGCAGCTAATTTTTATTTAATATTGTTCACTGGACTTTTACCAACGAACCGATATAATTTTCATCGTGTAACTCGACGAATAACCTTACTAAATATCTACGTTTTTAATGACATATAAGTTTAATTTAGATTTATCAATAATATTTTATCAAATATATGGTACACATATGTCATCTCATAATGTACTCATATATCACTTTTTATAAGTACCGACGATAATTACTCAATTTAATACCATATTTAACAGAGAACTTATATTTCGACTATTCACAATCGATGTTTTATCAACATTATAGTGTTATGCTATATTATATGGCTTTTATTTACTTGAATTAGTGTTTGGTCAAGGAAAAAAACATTTTTAAATACAATAGGATGTGTACAAACAATTTTATTTCTTAAAAAGTTTTCTAAAATTTAAAATAATGATTTTTGGCCACCTATTTTAGTTTTCCGACCACTGTGCGTCATAATCGTTTTTCCACCGTCATAGTTTCTTTTACACGTTCGACGTGCTGTAAACATTCGTTTCGAATGGGTTACATAAACATATAAAAATATATACCAGCTGAATAACCCGGCTTCGTCGCCCGTGAGCAGTTTTTTTTGTGTTCTCTACGTATGACTTTCTCATACTAAAAGTTCCCGCGCGGCCTTGCGAATTTTTCACCCCCGAATTTCGGAAAATCCTTTCTCGGCCGGTGTCTACACCACGAAACAAAACTACTGTCCAAGTTTCATACTCATAGGCGGCACTGCAATTTTAGTTTAAGCCCGCGAAGCACTGCAAAATGTGCTGCTGATAGTCAATAGTTTGTTAATATTATACAAGTCCCGCGAGGAGAGCGCAGACGACAGTGGCCACTCTCTTCACTTTTGTCGTCTTCACGTAGCTGATGATAGATTCGTTTCGTCTCGTTCGTGTGTTTGTGATGAGATTCTTTAAAATATAAAATGCGGTGTAGTGAAAACTTCCTGTTTTTCATTGTCTCTCGAATAAAACCCGCGTCGAGCCATATTTAACAAAGGCTCGCCACTTGAATCTATTTTCCAGCGCTCGTCTTCGTGGTCACTTATAAGAAAATAGTCGTGTGCACCTGTGTTTTTTCGTTACACGTTTGTTTGACCGTAAAATATAATAATATGTGCGTCAAACCGATTTCGTAGCGTTCGAATGTTCAAAAAACGATCGCTTTTTTTTCTTCCGAAAAATCACAATCGATCGAACAAAAACGGCACACTGTCCGAGTTCGGGTGTGAGGGCCCACACGCCGAGCTTTACTCGCACGGCAAATTATTGTTATTTGTCCGCTCGTTTCGACCGCTTGCGTGGTAGGACGCGTATTTCTAGTCGTACGCGTATATTTATGACGGGCCGCACGTGGGTTAATCGCACCGCAACAGTCCTCGGACGTTTTTTTTTTTTTTTTCGTTTGAAGTTCAGATTTTTTTTTTTGATTTTTATTACGCTCCGACTATTTACACTCGGAAATGACGAGACTGTGATACGCCGATTAATTCTCACCAACAATATTCCGGTTTATTGTTCGCCCGCTCGGCCTCGAGCTATTCGTCAGTTTAATCACGATAATTATTATTATGATCCTGGTTAAACCGAAACTAACTGTTTTTTTCACGTGATTAACAAAATTGATGTTTCCAGAGTCGTGCTAAAAAGTGTGCGCAGGATGTGTGTGTGTGTGTGTGTGTGCGCGCAGGATGTGTGTGTGTGTGTGTGTGTGTGTGTGTGTGTACGAGGCTCTGGAAATTTATTTATGCGAAAACCCGTAATGTTTTTCCCCGACGGAATCAGTCTCGCCAGCTCGCGAGAGCTTAATAACAAATAGTTACATAATAGGTATGCCGAGAATTTCCTAGTAAACAAAAATAATTTATACGCCAGATGACGAGCCGGCCGGGGCCAACGCGTGCGTTCGACGCCGGCTAAACGTGTAATTTTAGTGGTTTGAATAAAATTAGTACCGTCCGATTGACTAAATGTCAATAATAAGACGTATTACATACCTATTACTCGGATAACATCTTTAATTAAAAAAAAACTACGCCGTGCGCCTGGACCATAAGACAACAACGCGTACGACGATTCATTAACGTTACGAGTTAATTATTTTGTTTAATAAAAACACGCGAAACGTACCATTATAATGGTATCCTTATAATTTATTGTACTTAATTTGGATTTAATTTATAATTATTATTTTAATCCGACGTCACGCGGCCGTAGTTATTATTACACGTCGTCGTCGTCATAATAATACAACATATTATTATCAACAAATATGAACTGCGATTATTATATATTGTTAATTACGAAACTCGATGCGGACTATTGTCTGTACTGTAACGACGATTTGCGAGAGAGTTGAAATTTCGTCGATCCGCACTGCAACAAAGTGTCGTTCTAAATCACGCGGCCGATTGTCGTACGAACATTTATCTCTGAACAACTAATAATCCTAGTTGGATATTGTAATGACGTTCTCTGCGTTCGTGTTCCGAACGTTATAACGATTATTTATAGAAAACCAACTCAAACTGCGTATTCTCAAAAAATGCCATATTTTAACTCGACGTTATTTTTTAATATAGGTCTTAAAAATAAATTTCAACTTAAATACTGAGTCCATAAACGTGTAAAACAAAGTATAATTCAGAAAACCTAATCCAAATGATATGAAAATAACATTTGAAACAAATAATAATTGATATTGTACGATTTTTTTATAAATTATTCGTCGTGAAATTTTCCAAAACATTCAAAGGCGTCGTTCCAGAACTTATTTTATTTTTTCGCTACGATTAATAATTGCGCGTAATCAAAGCGCACGACGACGTGGAAATATCATGATCGCGACAACTACTGTAGATTATCTAAGTAGTTTTCGAGAGGTTCCGTGTGAAAGACCAAATATAAGTCTGAAAAACTTTTCGTACTATAGTCTGTCGATTTGAACGCGTCATCTCGGAAATTCGTTTAAAAAATATAATATTTTCGTCGATCGACTCTATACTCGTAGAATGGTCGTGAAAACAATGATCGTTTTCGTTTCGTAATCCGTTGATTTTTTTCGTTCTCGTACAAGTAGTACTATATAGTCTAAAACGTATCATATTATCATAGTCGTGTGCACGACGACCCTTTAGATATTTCCGTCGGAAAAAACGGAAACGAAAATTATAAATCTTCGCCGAATGCGATATTTCTAAAAGTCAGATGGGAATACATTATTATTACAATAATCCGTCTCGCGCTCGGCGCGCCGATCTCTGATTAAATCACTCGCAACGGTAAAAATAAGTAGGCAAATCAACTATGGGATTAGAAGGCATCTCGGGCGCGTCTAGACGAATAATAATAATTATTATTAACGCGTTATAGACGTATTAGATTTTTCTGACGGAGAAGAATTTCGATTTGCGAGTCACGCACGCACGCAGCACTAAAAAAAAACAGTACCCGCCTAGTTTTTTTATTTCGGGCCGCAGTAATATATTTTAGTATGTACGTCCGATAAATCGAGTCACATGTTAGTTGGCTGGTTTCCAAACAGCAAATTTCAGAGTTTATTACACGCATACGAATATACTCGGGGCGTCGTCGTCGCTTCTGATAAAATAATAATATATATATATCCGCTTCGTCTCGTTTGTTTATTTGTTTTTCCTCGGCGGCGCGGCGGCGGTACATTACACGTAAGTAATAACGATTAATAATAATCGTCGAAAACAACAAATAAAAAGAGTAGGTTTACGTACACACACACACGTAATATGGTTTTACGACTAGCTCGTATTTACAACACACAAACATAAATCTCTACCGATCGCGCGGCACGTGGACGGCTTACATATATAAATTAATTTATCTCGCATACGTCTTAGTTCTGAGTCTCTTGCGAAACTCTTGTCCGCGTCACATCATCGTCGTTGATTAGTAAACGTAACGTCGTCGTCCAGTCATATCGAATTCGACGGGTACGTCAAAATGTTCACCGACTAGGTCGAATGCCATGACTAGGGCTAGGATTTTGTAGCATTTGCATTTTCTTTCTTAGTACTCCAGGGCGTTGCTTTGTTTTTGCTTTTTTTGCATTTTCTTATATGATATTCGTAAATAAATGCTTTTTTGGTACTTTAGTGTCAGTTTATTGGCTTTTTATTTAGTTTTTGTTAATTATACGCATATTTGACATTTTTAGAACGTTTACGTACTAATTTATCTAAATTATTATAAATCAATTTATTTTCATTACTATATATTATATTATATTTCGTGATTTCACCTTATCGGGAAATATTTCTGAAAATAAATTCTTAGATTTTGCCAAAGTGATTACCGAATGGGGAGTTGTGTGACAAAATATCAAAGATAATTATAATATCTTATTGTTTTATTGAATATTTATATAATAAACACGGGTACCTACAATTTAATAAAACAGTTTTTAATTTATTATTTTTAATATTTATTAAATCGTATTTAGTTGTTCTAAGAATTAATTTGTTTGAACATATAAAAATGTGTTTGATAAATTATTTTTTGATGTTGAAAATATTTTTCAGCTAAACTTTTAAATTTTGCAAGTCATTTTTAGTTGCATTTTCCTGGTTTAAATGCTTTTTTTTTGGAGCATTATTGGCAATTTTTTAATGTCTTTATTGCAGGTTTTTAGTGCATCATTTTCCTAGCCCTAGCCATGACTATGTAATTTGATTTTCTCGCGGACAACGTTACACGGTTCTTTAAATTTGTATTTTTTACCGCAATCGTTTTTTAACCGAATCAAAGGTGCCCCCCGTTGAAAACTCGAGATAAATTAAAAACATTTTTTTTTCGTGCGCCTACTCTTTCTCCGCGGGTGTCTGTCCGCCTCCGCGCGTGTGTTTTTTGTAAAACCCACCGTCGTCGTTTCAGATGTACGACTTCACCGGCGACAGCGCGACAATATACACCGGCGAAAACGACGTGACCAAGTCGGGCATCATCGAGAACTACAACACGAGACCGTATCTGCCGCAATGGCCGGCCGCGCCTTGCAACAAAGTGTCCGGAGCTTCGGACGGCACAAAGTTCCCGTCCATGTTAACGCCCACCGACACGCCCATGTTCTTCAGGAAGTCGCTGTGCAGAGGGATGCCCATGGTACGTAGTATATATACACAGCATGATACAGCGGAGCCTCGATATTCCGGACGAGTTCGGACCGAGCATCGTCCGGACGATACCGGAGGTTTTTCAACAACATTACCTACTGAAATGACTACAATTTTTATTTTCAACTAGCTGAATAACCCGGCTTCGCCCGTGTGCAGTATAACTTTTTATTTTATCAGTTTTTTTCATTTTTACCCCTTTTACCCCTTTTAACTCCGGTAGGGGTCGAATTTCGAAAAATCCTTTCCCATGGGGTCTCCACTATATAAAACGAAACTGTTGACAACATTTAATACCACAAAGCTCCAGTGGTGACTCAGGATTTTTTCCATTTTTACCCCTTTTAACCCCCTTAGGGTTAATTTTCTCCATAATTTATGCTATAAACCATCCTCGTACTTCAAGAAATATTATAAAAAAAGAATTAGTGAAATCGGTTCAGGGGTTGTCGAGTTATGCGCTTACAACACATTTTGCGATTCATTTTTATATATAAGAGATTCCACCATTCCTTTGTACTCGTTGCACTTGAAATTATAAAAACAATAAATATTTAGTACTTAGACTACCAAGTCGGTCATTTTTTTTTTTGTGAATTCCGAACAAACTACAAAATGTATTTACGAACAAATGCACTTGTCCGGATTACCGCGTTCGTCGGACTATTCCGCGTGTCTCCCTTCGATAAATGATAAGTATATAAACGGCAGATTAAGTTTCGGGAGAATTCCATTGGGTATTTGTTTTTCAAATTAAAATTTGCATTTAAATAGACGCACTGTCCCGTCATAAATCCGAAAACAGACCAGATTCGAGTGTAATTTATTTACGATTTGAACGCGATAAAGCAGATTATCGCTTAGACGAACGCGTCATAATATAATATTATAACTTTGACGGTTGAAAAAATGTAAATAGCATTTATCCCCGACTTCCTGTGGGCGTAATCGAACGTTCTCGCGCACGCTCTGCTCGGTATGTCCTCGTCGCCGCCGTTTCAAATAACGTGACGAAAACGTTGTTTTCGATACAGTAGTATCGTGATATATATTATGTGACGGTTGAAATTCCGAACGTTTTCGAAGAGAAACGAGTCGAATAAAGTGAAGTCCTGTTCCTTTTTTTTTTTTTTTTTCAAATAATTCAATCGTATAACGCGAATGTTTTTTTTAGGTAAGGACAAGCGATCTGATGATACACGACGGCTTGCCGATATACAAGTACATTTTCAAAAACGGCACGTTGGACAACGGAGCCGACAACCCGGAGAACAAGTGTTTTTGCCGTAAAAACAAATGCTTGGCACCGGGACTGATCGACGTCACCGACTGTTATTACGGTAAAATTGTAAAATAAAAATACTACTCGACAAACGCGACTAATTTATGTGTTATTTTTATTTTATTTTCATTCGCTTTGATACTTTATTATAATAATATATCAAAAACATAATTTACTGCAATGTAATTACATTTTTTACCATGCTATATTCTCTCGTTTGGGAACACACACACACGGCGGCGTCTCTAATTAATCGTTTGATTTTAGGTTTCCCAATCGCATTATCATATCCTCACTTTTACAAATCCGACCAGTCATTAGTGAACGCCGTCGACGGGTTGACTCCTAACCAAGATCAACACGAAACGTATTTCCTCATCAACCCGGTAAGAAACGATCTGTTATTATTTATCAATACGAGTCGTACGTACGCGTGCATAATACTGTGCCGGCTCGATTACTGTACGGTTATTGGTTTTCTTTTTTTCCTCAAGACAACGGGTATGCCGACACAGCTGTACGTCAGGATGCAAATCAACATAGCTCTGGGTGACATATCCAATATGGCGAACACGGAACACTGCAGCAACTTGGTCATCCCGTTGGTTTGGACTGAAATCGTGAGTATAGTATTGTTATTGTTGTTGTGGCTGCACTATCACGAATTATAATAAAATGCAATACGGCCACAACTCTAAATATTGCCGTTTTGCACTCTACATGTCACACGATAATTAGTTTTTATTCGGTGCAAGAACGCCACAAGTCGAAATAAGGCAGTCTTGAATTTTGACTCGAGTGATAATTTGGATAAATTAAAACAAGTATACAGCCATAAAGTAAATACGGCTCTCTTGCGTTGAAAATTAACTAACATTTAAATAATTCAATACTGACACATCTCTATATAATAGTGGCTAAATGAAAAACGATATTGAATGTGGCGTTATTGCATTTTATAGAGCTTATTTTTCTCTATTCGACAGTAGTAGTCATAACTCAAAATTGATGAATTTTGAGTTGTGGCAGTTTTGTTCTAGGAGTGCGATATGGTACTACCGACTAAGTCAGTCGTTCCCACCCGGTCTTAAGCGGCCTTCACACGATCAATATTATTGACAGTATTTCAGATACTGACAATATTATTGATCGTGTGAGGTGGGTACTGATGTACTGTCAGTATAGAAAAACGATACTGATGACTGATGGAAAAATCGGATATCGAGTCGTCAGTATTTGTTTGTGTGTGGTTAGGTTAGGTAGATTTTTAAATTTTATAACATTATGTAAGTACATTGAATATTTTACAGAATCATCACAACATTTGCTTTATTTACATTTTTTTTTACAATTAATATTATTATTCTAATTCATTATACATATTATAATTTATAATACATTACATAATTCATTTTTGCACATTTAATTTTTTCTAAAATACATTTTTTGTAAAATTATCAATGTACTTACATAATGTTATAAAATAATATTTATATTTTACTAAATAATACATATGGTTATAATATTTAAATTATTTATAATATATAAACGTATATCAATAATAGCGTTTACCTGTAATATGTATAAAAAACGTAAATATTGCGTTTCTAGTGGACACGAATGCGGCGCGCCGCCTACGCGCAGCCTATGTAAATACGTGTATAGTATTAATACGCGCCGCGTCTAATATGATAACACTTGGTTAAATTTTGCTCTTAATCTGTTCAAGCTACAAAAAAAATAATAAAACCATATTTGTTTAAAATTTTGTCAGCTACATTTTTGCATAGAGGTATTTTTGAAATAAACTTAGTATTTCCAAAGATAATTTTAAAAAACTGAAAAATCGCACATAAAATCCAAGATGGCGGACACTTCCGGACCTCGGAGGGATGGCGACTTTTTTTTTGGTTAATCAGGAGCCTATAACCAAACTTTTTGCAAAGTTTCAAAACTTTCCGATTTAATTCCTCAAAAAATCGTTTAATGACTGGACTACTTGCTCTCACACCAGAATTTGCTCCGCAGGGTTTCGCCAAGCTGCCGGAGAGCATGCTGACCAAGTTCTTCGTGTACCTGCGCGTGGGACCGACCGCGTTCGTCGCCCTCGAGTACGCCATGCTGGTGGGCGGCGTGGCGTTCGTCGCGCTCGCCGTGTTCTCCACGCTGTTCATACCCGAGGACGACGAGCTCAAGTTCGGCGGCACGTCCGCGTGGCGCCGCGAGAGCCAGACGCTCACCGGGCACCGCACGCCCGTCGTGCGCGTGCCCGTGCCCGCGGCCGCCGTGGCCGCCAAGGAGATGAACACGTACTACAGCTCGCAGCCGGACGCGGCCGCGGCCCGGCTCAACGACGACCTGTGCGGCCGGCTGGACGTGGTGCACGAGGTGAGCTCGTTGCGCGGCAGCTGCACCGGGTCCGAGTTCGAGGAGGACGACGAGGACGACGTGTACAACAGGATCGTGTGAAGCGGCGGCGCGTCGGTATTTACACGACCGTGAATATTACGTATTATTATTTACACGCGCGACGACGACAATGAATCCAGAGTTTTTTTTTCTTTTCCGATCACACGATATTATTATAATTATTATCATTATTATTATTATTATTATTATTATTATTATTTTATTATTATTATTTTTAATATAATTTGTCGTCGTCGTCAGGAAGGAAGGAAGGAAGAGGAGGATTTTCAATCAATAGTTTAAGTAAAAAAACAGGACCCGGCCTCGTACTTGCCCGTCACTCGCGAGTTAATTTTTTCTCGAGGACCGCCGTCGCTCTTCACATCCTTCCCCCCCGTCACCCGTCACCCGATCACTTTTACGCGTGCGTAGTGTTCGGGCGTTCTATATAATATATGACACGACGTAATACGAGTAGTATAATAACGACTTAAAAATATCATCGCGATGTGATTCTCCTCGTATTTATTTATTTATTCATTATTATCATTCATTTTCGTCGTCGTCCGTATGAAAATCAAAAATAGTCATAATAGTTTACGAGTGTGCATATTATACATTTGGACCAATCGCGTTTCCGCATGCACGACGATCTCTACATTGCCCGCGTGTATTATAATATACGATGCGATTGCGATAAAATTATAATATGCACTCGTGTATTATGCACGTGTCGTTTGCCAATGTTATCATATAATATTTGTATCGACACGATATGCGAAAATGTGATACCTACTCTAGGACTAAGTAATTTAATAGTAATTGTGATTTTTCTACGTTGTGTACTAATTTTTTTCGTTTTTTTTTTTTTTTCGTACGCCTATCGTAATAATACGTTACGGTGTCTCGAGACGCGTGTCATAAAAAAAAAAATAAAAATATACATTGTAAGCCGTCGATGTATATAATTATATTAGTATATTATCAATATAATTGTATTGGGTAAGTCGCGCGCGTTTTTCGTTGTTTTTATTTTGCGCACGCGTAATGTTTTAATTCCATTATGTTATTATGTAACGTGCGTTTGTGTAAAACAACGGCGTGTTTTTTTTTTGTTGTCTCTCAAAAAAAAAATCATCACGCCGCTCTTATGGAAATGTTCTAGTTTTATTTTTATATTATACAATTATCATTATTGTGTACATGTAACGTATGTATACCGGCAAAGCCACGTTCAAATGTATCTTTAAGGCTGTCCTTAGTCCGTAAGTGTAATATAAAAGTTGTATATTGCAGGATTTATATTTATAATTATCTGAATGTGTATAATATATAAATATATAACCGGAATACAACGACTTGTGGTATATTATTATTCTCCTGCTCGATGTAATCTCGTGCGGTATTATTGCCGTCGACGAGGCGGAGTCTACGGGTCTTTCATCGATGTCCGGGGTATGTAACACGTTCTGTTTGCGGAACACGGTGTCGTCGTCGTTCTCGACGAATTTCGATCGACAGACGACTTTAATCTCCGTAGCCGTTTATCGCGACCGCGAGTAGCGGTTTATCGATGCGAGCTATCCGTCGCGTCGGTCAAGGACGAAGGATAAATCCCGTGCCGTTTTTATCGATAATTATTTGTGTTGATAAAAATGTTATAAATACATAAATCGTTAATATTATACTAAACTAGCTGAATAACCCGGCTTCGCCCGTGTGCAGTATTTATTTTATTTTTTATTTACTTAATTTATATTTCCACAATCTGTTACATAAATTTTGAACAATAAGTGAAATTGATGAAATAGATAACTATGGCGTGAAGGACGGATTAAAGATTCCTTCCAGTGAAGGCACAACATGAAGTGTGCAGTATAACTTTTTATTTTATCGGTTTTTTTCATTTTTACCCCTTTTACCTCTTTTAACTCCGGTAGGTGTCGAATTTAGGAAAATCCTTTCTTTAGGGGCCTCTGCTATATTAAATGAAACTATTGACAAAATTTAATACCACAAAGCTCCAGTGACTCAGGATTTTTTCCATTTTTACCCCTTTTAACCCCCTTAGGGTTAATTTTCTTAATAATTTCGAAATCGGTTCAAGAGTTGTTGAGTAATGCGCTTACAACACATTTTGCGATTCATTTTTATATACGAGTATAAGATGGCGAGTCGGACACGCCGGTTTGTTAAATAAAACTACACGTTTTAAAAGGCCGAAAGCACAGCTTTCGTCAGCACAAAAGCAACGTTGGCGTAACAGTGCGATTGCGTTCGATGTGTCGTCTCGAGTGTTTTTCTGTAAACACGACGTTTAATCGACAGCTTCACGACCACGTAAGATTTGGCGCACGTGGGTGTTTTCGCTCGTTTTCGGGAAAAACACGCGGAACGGGCGCTCAACCCCGGTCCCCTGGGTTGCGTTGGCGGCGACCGGCCGTTAAAAACAATCAGCGGACAAGTGCGCAGAAAGTATAATTTGCAAAGATAAGTATAGGTAAGTGATATTATTATTTCATTTATACCAGATAAAATCTGGCCGGGACGTGTTTTCTTCGCGCGCGCTAATAATATATTACATTACGATGCAGTGTCGTTGGCAATGACGTTTGGATTATTATTTATCGTCTCCGGCGCGCGCGCGCGCGCGAACGCCCGCGGTACACATTATTGCGCCGCCGTCGTATTTTTCTTTTTTGTTTCATATCACGCGAGTAGTATTATTATTGCACGTAGTACACGTGATTTATACAAAACGCGACGCGTTTTCAACGAGTTTGTGTGCGCGGGTAAGCTTCGGTCGTAAATCTGCACGCCGCTGTTGGAGCGCGCGCCACCGTAGTAATAAGGACGAACGACGTCGGACTGCAACGCGCGCGCGCTCGCGGTCTGCGTCGTGTATTATTATTAATGTCATTGTATACGCGAATAAGTGACACGAAACGGCAGAAGAAACGAATCGAGAATAAAAAAAAACCCGATCCCGGCCGGTCGCGACTGGTTTTTTTCTTCTCGTTTTTTCTTGTTCCGTCCACGAGTCGTCGCGTAGATCTTCATCTCGTCGACGTCGATTCACGACCAGCGCTATGAATGCAATAATAACGATTACGAGAGAACACGTCGGCCGACGACGTGCTGCGGCAATAACACGGCGACGATTATATAGTATAGCAACGAAACCCCGTCGTCGTCGTCTGATGTTTACAAAAACGCGCGCGACCGGTTCGCAACGCCGCCGCGCCGCCGGAAAACGAACGAATTCCGTCCGTCGATGTGTGTGCGCTCGGCGTCAAATCGCTTTGTTTATACGAGTATATTTACAACCGTCCGAATTACAGTCGTACAAAGAGTAATGTCGTCGTCGACAACACAAACCGCAGCTGTACGCCCAATTAAACGCGGTAATAAATCCGACGAGGAACTCGATTGTAAAAAAAAAAAAAAAACCGTTAAAACTATCTTCTGGAATTCTTTTTAGATTTCGCGCGGTTTTACTGACGAGTTTCGCTCTTGCGTCATCGTCGACACCATTTAAATCGCTGCTTAGCGATCCCGGAAACGATCACGAGGGGGTTCGACAATAATATCGATATCGTTTTGGATTATTTCTGATCGTCGCGTTCATATTAAGAAAAAACGCGTATATTTATCAAGTACTAGCTGAATAACCCGGCTTCGCCCGTGTGGAGTATAACTTTTTGTTTTATCAGTTTTTTTCATTTTTACCCCTTTTAACTCCGGTAGGTGCTTCGACACTTCGGTGTCTATTTGTATACGGTGTTTTACACGAAATAAAAGCAGCTGCGTCGTTGTTTTTTTATTTCTTCAAAACAGTATATTTATCTCCGCGTAGAGTGGAGACGTTGCCGTCTCGGAAACTAATTTCATTTCGCGTTTTTGTAATTTCAGGACACGATGACGTCAGAGGACGGCGAAGATCGCATTAAAAACGGAATAACCCGAGCGCCACGAACGTGAACTCGTGTCGCATAAGCGTCGTTTGTATATTGCGCAGGTAGATGCGCGATTATAGTTATTAGACGTCGTCGTCGGCGAGATTACTGTAAATTTAATTAAAAAAAGAGTACACAAGATCGATCGACAATGATTATTTCCGCTGGAGAATTTTACGACCACGACATAATAATTAACATAATGCGGCGCGACTATATATTTTTCTCCGCAGTTGGTTTTAATGTCCGCACAAATAATTACGCGCACTCGCAAACGCACAGATATGTAAACATAATATATATTAGTGAATATAATATACATTATAATATATTACACCATTTACTTTAAGTGCTCCGCGCGCGCTTCAAAACAAAACGAGCCGAAAGCACAGGACGAGTTATCTCGGAAATACCCTTTAACAACCAACAACAACAAAACAAAGACTGTAATTTTATTTTCAAGATAATAATATAATTACTAGACCGCGGATTATATGCAGTGAAAATACTCTATTATATGCATGCAAATATGCAGCATAAAATACAGAAATATGCATAGACTATGTTAAAATATGCACTAAGAATTAAATTTAAAAACAATATGAAAAAATTATGATGATGAAATTTATTAACAAAAAAAAATTATTATAAATTATAATTAATAATTATTATATTACATTTATGTAAATTTATTTAGAACTGTAGTTCTCGTAGCAGTATATTACTAAATGTTGCTCCAAGTGGTCCATTGTAAAACTATGGCGCTTGTCATCCAAAATAAGTTTAAATGCAGAAAATGACCGTTCGACATCACAGGACGTCACAGGACAGTATTTAAACTTAGAAGCCTTTAATTATTAATTACGTTTCGTCGAGATTGTTATGCATATTTTTCAAACAAATAAAATATAATCACCGCTTCGAATCGAGTCGAACGAGTCGTGAATCAGTCATCAGTCACTCGGTTATAGTTATTTCTCTGTGACGCGTATGAATTCTCGTCCTGCGACAATTTTATTACGATTCTACTCGGTCGAAAATTTTCGAAAAATTAAAGAAAAATGCGTTTGGTAATATTGCTTTAGTTTTTCTATTACGAAAATACGAGTATCTGTGCAAACTCGTTTGTATTATTTATTATGCGGACGATGCAGAACTTATAGTATTTGAGTTCGAGATTTTTGCCCGACCAAAATTATTTCAACGAAATTTTACTAAAGAAACTAAGGTGGCTCGAAAACTGCGAGTGTTCATAAATAGCGAGAAAAATTACAAATCTTTTGAAAGTCGCGCAGTTTCTAGAAAATGGTAATAAAAGTGTGTGCGTTACGAAAACGTCGAATTCCTAAAGTCATATTAATGTTTAAAAATGTCATATTTTTCGACGTCGTTTTAAAAAACTGTTGGGAGAATTTTGAAAAAAATCACCTCTACTGTGATCCACCGCCGACGCGAGACGTGATTTGCTACAAGAAACTCGTACCGAAGTCGATAGTCGGACAAAGCGTTTTTATCAAAACCGTGTTCACAGACAGAAGAAGAAAAAAAAGAACATTACACATTACCATAATATACACACTAATACACTAATAAATTCCTCGTCTCGTTCGGAATCGAGAAAAAGTCCCAAGAAATTCCTACTGAGAAACGCCCTTGGCCTCGGGAAACGACATTTCATACGCTTCTAATACTGTTTGTCATTAAAATGTACAATAATTAACAATAGTGTTGAAATCTGCGAACAAACGGACGGTTATTTTGTAGAAATACAAAAATGGACTAAAATGGAAACGGCGCGGCGGCGTCGGTTTAATTATTTTCCCATCGACCGATGGTGGGTATTTAAAAGAAACCGACACTCGAAACTGTGTTCGCGAAACCAGTGTCACGACAGACTGAAAAACGATAAATCGTATCATTATTATCCTAACGGAAAAATTAAAACGATACGTTACACAACCCTGCGGTTAAATCGTATACGATAATAAACAGGAAAATCGTAGCTGTACGACGACGTAACCTCCTTAGGCCTCGTGTATAAATAAAACAATCACACGATACGGTATATTATTATCGACGGCGATTATCTTTATATATAATAAGCACACGCATTAGAGTTGATTATTTTATTTTTCTAAAAAACAACAAAAAAAAAAAAAACACGAATCGACGTGTTTTCGTGACACGGCAATCTTTAACTCGTCAAACCTACGTGTTTTAGGCCTCGCGCGAACAGGCGGGCGACGACGGCGGCGCGGCGTAATTAGAAATGTAAAATACTGTTCGATAAAAATAACGCGGCTCGAAACGAATATGGGCAGGTCGAATTTTTAAATAATTTTCTCTCGTTTTCGTTTCGAACGAGTACTTTTTTTGGAAAATATACAATCTTTTTGTGCAACGAATGTTCGACGAGTCGTGTGAAGAACGTCACAAAAGACCACCACTCGTGTCTCACTCGTGAAATTCTCGAATATATCTGACGAATGTTTCTCCTTTTTTTTTTGGGCATTTTTTCTCAACTGTTACGACGTTAAGTACCGCTCGGAATAAAAACGAAACGAATACGATTACCAACAATTATATACCGTATTATAACCGACTTTATATAAACCATTGCCGATCTCGTGTCTATTATATTTATTGCGCGTCCGATCGGAATACGCTTCTCGGGGATATCGATAAACTGTTGTTTACACGCGAAATAATATGCGAAAACACGTCTTGTGCGTGAAAATAAATTTGTTTTCGTGTTTCTGTTCGGGACGTTATTTGAACACGCTCGTTTCGAGATCGAGGAAGCTGCGCGCGCAATAAAGTTCAATTTTCACATAAAAACATGATCATCACGCGGTCGTTGATGGAATATCTCGAGCCAATCAAATGAGAATTTATCGACGATGATATTTTCAATAATTTTTTCGTCATTTCAGACGTTTAAACCGTTGACGTGTTATGACGTGAATAATCTAATTAGCTGATTCATAAAACGTTACACGCATAATTATTGGTAAAACTGGCCGTGACGAACCCGCGGCGGCGCTTCCGTTTTTCTTCTTCGAGGCCACAAAACAATTTGGTTTTTCCTCGATTTTGTTGTTTTGTTTTTTCAGCAAACGTTTAACGTTCTGAAATCATTATATAATATTATATGATTCACATTTCGACGCAGAACATTTTACGATCTGACTAATAAAATTAATAGACGAACGAAATGCCTTTCGTGTGCGTTGTATATTTGGTCTTGGTTTTTTTCACAGTGTGTTTCTCATCACTTTGTATTATGGCGACACACGCTGTTGAAATATTTCATACTTTGTGATATACAACGAGAAAAAAAAATCAGAATAATAGGTAATATATTGAATATTTTTAAGATACGGCGCATGTTTTCAGTTTAAAAACATAAACTGTTTAAAAATATACGAAAATATCGATAGACCGACTAGTTTATCGATTAGAATTACGATAATGATATAAAATCTATTTTTATTCATCGTAGAAATCATATCGAATTCCAATATTGATTTTCCTAAATTGTGTCGACGATGTTTGTACGTTTCGTGTCGTTTAATAAATTAGTACTTTGCGCGACACATTTGGACTTGTCCGGCGACACACCGATTGAGAAACACTGCAGGTCAATAAACAGTAGCGGATTAGTGAGAAATTCGGGTATGGAAAAAGTTCGAGCTTACCAATCCACGCATAGTTTTGCAAACTTAACTGAGTCGATGTTTAGTTTGAATTTTCACTTTTTACTGTGTGTTTTTCATAAATACCTACTTTTACAGATTGTAAAACAATGAGTTTCTCGCAATACTAATCTACCTCGTATAAGATATAAAATAAAAAATAAATGTTTTTTTCTTACAATTATTTAAATAAAACCCGTTTCATTCGTCGATTCGATTTTTTATTTTTTTATAATAAAATATTCGTATTGTGTGTGTGTGTGATTATCAATTTTACCGTCACAATGTGCCATTTTATTCAGTCGGTTCTCGTGTGTAAACAATAATTCGAAACGAACTGCGACGACTTTTATATTTTTAATTTTTTAATTCTCTAAAACAAAACACACAAAGTGTTTTCAACATAATGTATTTACGCCGCCGCCGCCGCTCTTAATTATTCTCGGATTTCTCAGCGAACCAGTGTTTAATATTGTTTTTTATGCGACGAAGGACAAACGCTCGGTCGGACAATATTATTCCTGCGTATTATCATAATCGACGCCCATACAGGAGACCGCGTGTTATTTCTTCCTTGACGTAAAACCACGCGCGCGCGATATTATTCGGAAAGTATCTAATTTTTTACATCGTGTCGTTCGCATCATTGTCCACAACAATCATCAATCAAACGGCTGTAGATTTCGATTTAATGTGGAAAAAAACATTCCGTTTAATATTATATATTACGTGTTTATGACTCGAGCCGGAACGTATATAATTACACGGTAATAAAAAAAGCCAATGGGCTATCGTTTTGAATTCGATAGCGTTCGAAAAGATTATTTATTATTATTATCATTAAAATCTCCTCCTTGTGCTGTTACACGTTATTTTACACTTAATTTTTCCTAATTATACGTGTCGAGTTTTATGGACTTTTATTTAGTTCTATATAAAGAGACGTTGCGGGCGAAATTGCAGTCAACACTACACTATAATAAATTTATGACGATCAAACAAAATACGTATTATTACGCATAATGTTATACTCGCGGAGGAGTAGTTAAACTCGAGTCGGACGAGATTGTATATTTCGTCCAAATCCAATTATGCAAATTATTTTGCTCGTATACGAGGTGATACAGAATCCAAAACGATTTGATTTTTAGTCTTTATTTTATATTTCATATTTAACCAGCTGTCCCACAGTATTAAAGAGTAATATTTTTAAGATTTTAAGTGAAATGTAGAATCTATTGGCGTGCTTTTTAATTTTAATTTTTTTTTTTCTTTTCCGTTTGTAAATCTAATTTAAATTTTCTTTTAAATTTCGAGCGATTTTCAAACTACGTTTTCAAATTTATAATTTCAATTCGCGCATTCGATATTTCTGGATACACGTCATACACCGCGTCAAGTGTCTCGTCTTCTAGAGCCAGCACAAATAGATTTTGTTCGCACGTGACACGTGACAGGGCCAAAAAGACGAGGAAACAAGTAGGACGATTAGGTTTTACTTTCAATCCTTTCTTCGGGGGTCTCTACTACCTATAAAACGAAACTTTTGACCGAATTTGATACTCGAAGCCCCAGCGATTCCGGCTTGGCGAGATTTTTTCCGTAGTACTTTTCGAGTTGTTTTCGCGTACACACAAAAAAAAAGAGAGCTTCTATTTTATATAATATATTATATAATGGATAAATTATTTTATCAAAATAAATCTAATAATTCATCTACCATCAACGTTATTAACGCGATTACTGTCGTATTATTTTTAACATCCGTCTAGATCAGTGTTTCCCAACCTTTTTTTACTCAACGCCCCTTTTAGATTTTAAAAATCTCACACCGCCCCCCCCCCCCATTCAATTTTTTAAAATGATAAACGTTTTATTTTTTAATAAGCTATTTAATTTAAGACAAAATATCATTTAACATTTTAACGCTACAATTTAGTTAATTTTCGAAATCTATACGATAACTCCGATAAGACAATAATATCGTCAAGTACCAGTCAAGATAATTATTTTGATATTATTTAAGTGTCTATAAATATTATACCTACATAATTCTGTGGATTTCATTAGGTATTTTATTCTACGCAGTTATACATTTCATTACAATCAGTTATAAACAAAAAAAATTTAAATGATAGATGAGCGCCCCCTTTAGCGCCCCCTCATAAAAACGCCCTCTTCAAAATAAAAAATGCCCACAAGGGGGCGGTTGCGCCCACGTTGGGAATCACTGGTCTAGATAAACACCGCGAAACGTTCTAAAGATTTTTTAGCGAGGAAAATTAAATCACTAACGTGGTTTTACTCACAAACATAATAATATCATAGCGTTGAAAATATTGATAACTCTATGTACGCGATAAATACGTACAATTACGTTACATTTTACACGATTATGTTGTTATTTTTTTCATTTTGATTATTAAAACCCGTTTTGTGTTGTTTAAAATTAAAACGCGGTGCCACTCGAATTTAAAATATTATTCAAATCTTGGGAAATCGTAAAACGGGGTTTGAGATAGGCCAACGCGATACGCGCGCGTCGACATCGTCAAGAGAAAAGTAGAAAAAATACGTGATATTATTTCATTATTTAACACATGATAGAACGAATAACTTGCGTTTTCCAAAATTCACGCGAATAAAATCGTCCTAAAAGTGTAAAGAATACGTCAGAGCGAAGAAAATAATAACAATAATTAGTTCTTAGTGTTCGTGGAAAAATAGTCGTGTTCACTCGTCGTCTTAAAATGTTTAAATCTTGCGACAAAATTAACTGCGTCATATTATCTTTTGACGTCCAATGCCAAGTGAAAACACATTAGCACTGGTCGCGTGCGATTTGCCAAACTATCAGAAAAAAAAAACACAAAATTATTTATTTTCAACGACGAGAAACGTATAAGTATTTTAAAAACAAAAAATCGTACATTGTTGTTTATCATCGATATGTTTCAAACAAATTCGTATTTTTTATTACAATGAGAATAATAATAATAATAATAATTACGATTTGACGTGTCTATATATATTCTCGCGACAATATGGCATTTCATACAAATGATAAAATAATATCGTTTATCTATACACGTAAACACTTTACGGTCTCTTTTTCTACGTACTTAATAAGATAAAAAAAAAAAAAACTCCACACATCTGTCGACCACCTACGATTCGATCGCGGTGTGTATTGCGATTAATCTTATCTGATTTTGTGTATAATGAGTCGTGTAAAATGTAAAAAATCGATATTTTTATTCTCGGAAATAATTCTCGTTCCGCAAAGACAATCGACGACGACGGTGATATTTCAGGAACACGACATCGTAATTATATTTTCATATTTGATGTTGTACGTTTTTTCATCGATTGTATATTATTATAATATTATGATCGGTATCAATATAAAGATCAGAAAAACTTTTCTATTCATTATTAATGAAAATTTAAAACTACCTATATTTTTCTATTATAATATACTATTAAACAAATCGTTTTTTTTTTATTAATTCAAAATTGTTAGATACGACCTTTTTCGCTGCGGTAGGGGCGATATGGGTATGAATATTATTATATCAACTTATTACGTAATGTTCATTACGTTCAAATTTTGAAGTTACGCCACTGATAAAGATGTAGAAAATAAATATGAAAATACGGCGAGTTTGATTTTTACGGTTGAACGAGTGATTTGAAAATTCTTGCGCCTACGTCACCCGCGCCTCGAACTGGCCCTGTGTACGTGTACGTGTATTTTATTATCAAACGCGAATGTTTGAATAAATTTGTTTTGAGCAAATTGTGGCGCGCGCGTGTGTGTGGGGCGATTACTTAGGAACGCTCGTGTTCAAACGAAAAAAAAAACAACAATCACACACGGTAACTACGTAAAATTTAACGGAACGAGATTAGTTAAAAGAATCAGATCAAAAGACGGCAGTACGAAATTTTCAACACTCGAAGAGAGCATAGTATAATATTTTAAATCGATTTCTCGACAAGTAACCACACGGAACACACGCGGAACATGGACAATTGCAAAGACTCGAAAAACAACAAAACCTGTTGTCCGAATGATTACGACCAGTCGCGCGTCGAGGTGTTGAAGGCGAGCTTGAAACACGCGGAGGTGCGGAAAAACATACTGCTGGAGAAGGCCGATAAGCACGCGCAAGCGAAATCGGATATACAGCATCTGAGAGCCAAGTTGGATACGCTTCAGCAGACGAAGGAAGAGAGTAGGAAGAGCCATCAGCAATGCCACTGCAATCTGGTCCAGACGTTGAGTCAGCTGTCGTCGGAATTCGACCAAAAGTCGAAAAACATAGTCGAGATAAAAAGAATGATCCAAGAGTTGGAGACCAACGTGCGCTCGATGACGTGTAACGAATTGAAAACGCTCGAGGAAATCAAGAAATTGGAATCGACCCGATCGAAAGCCCACAATTGCAACGAGGCGCTTGAAAACAAAATCAAAAAAGAAAAAGTAATGCACAAAACGAACAATAATAACTTAATATAATTAATTAGTTTTCACGTCACTTCACCGTGCTAAAACCACGCGACGTAGAATTATGTCGACCGCGATTTTCCGAAAACGTGTCTAATAGGACTAATGTAATATGTAATATCTAATGCCGCCTGTAATAATATCACACAATTAACGTAAAAATTTCATAAGAAAATAACCATATTGCTAGGACGGAATTTCATAAATGTTGAAGAATTTTTTAATCGTTAATCAAATCGATTGTAAAATAATTAGGATAGAATTAATTCGAAGATCGAAACAGAGAATTTTTACATTTAAAATACGCATTTAGAGTTGAAAATTCCACTTTAATGACACTCTAAACGAGAGTAAAATAACATAATATTTTATAACTAAACATAAACTTTTACGAGGTTACCGCGCGAAATCACACCTTTATCTATTATATACGTATGTATGTAGTTCCGGCACGTGTACCGTAAGCTTAGACGGGGTAGATAATATATCTTTATTATTTGCGATTTGTGGTAATATGAAATAAAGGAAAAACTATATTTTAAACCAGCGGTTCTCAAACTGTGCTCCGCGAGAATAGTCCAGGGCAGAGGTTCCCTAACTTTTTATCGTACGACCCATTTTGGAAATTTTTTAAAATCTGGCGACCCACCAAAAGTATATAATCGCGACCCACAGTTTGGGAACCTCTGGTCTAGGGGCTCCCTGGGCATATTTGTATTAATTAAATTATCATTCTATTTCTTAGTTACATTTTTAATTTTTATATTCAATATTATTTCGTAAAAGTCGGCTTTTTCGTCCATTTGACATAATTGGACGATAATTTAGTCGTTTTTTATGAATTAATGTTGTCTCGAATGAACAGTTTTGATTTTTGGGGCTTGAGGGCTCCGCGAACAAAAAAAGTTTGAGAACCGCTGTTTTATAAACTAAACTAACAAAAAAAAAAAAAAAAAATGGTCTCGCAGGAGACGTTGGAAGCGCTGAGACGGCGGGTGTCCTGCCTGGAGGACTCGGTGCGCGAGAAGACGGCGGCGGCGGACAAGGCGCGCCGCGAGGTGGCCGCGATGACGGACTCGGTGCGCTGCCAGACGGGCAAGAGGAACGAGCTGCAGCGGCAGCGCGCGGACTGCGACCGGGCGCTGCGGTACGCGACGGACGAGTGCCGCGACCGCGAGGCCAAGCTGGCCGCGTTCAAGGAGTCCGGGCCGCCGCAGCTGGCCACCGCCGACCGGGCCACCGAGTCGGCGCGCGCCGAGCTGGCCGACGCGACCGCGGTGGCCGGCGAGTGGACGGTCCGGCGGGAGCGCGCGGACGAGGAGCACCGCAGGCTGCTGGCCGAGGGCGAGGCGCAGGCGTGCCGGTCGCGGGCCGTGCTCAAGGAGTACGCGGACGCGGCCGACCGGCTCAACGGGCGGCTGGCCGACACGTCGCGCGTGTTGACGGCCGCGGTGAAGGACGCGCGCGGCCTGACGGCCGGCGCCAAGACCGAGGCGGTCAGGCTGTCCGCGCTCACGGCCGAGGTGGACCGGCTGGGACAGCGCGCGTACCACGAGCGCTTCATGCACGCGGCGCGCGCGGCCGGCTGCAACGCCGCGGCCGAGGTGCCGCAGTCCGCGGGTTCCGACACCAAGTCGAGCTACCTGGCACGGTCGTCCAGCGATTGCTCGTAATAAAAACTACGATCCAATTAAAAAAAACTATGTCTTGATCACCGTTCGTTTTGTTATTGATTTTCCTTTTTTTTCCCCAAACAACGATTGAACTCTACCGGGGAGGATTATTACCAATCGGATTCATCGTGTTTCGATGAAATTTTTAATTTTATTAATGAAGTTATACGTAAAGTCTGCAGCGAAAAATAAATATCGCGCTCAATCTTGCGGTAACATTTTCGTCGCGGTATTAATTTCGTGATAGTGAGTATTAAGGCTCGGGCACACAGAACGCGGTCTGTCGCGGCGGGACAATTCAGATCGCGACGACAGGCGACAAAGTTGTACAAAATTACAGATTACCGCGCGGGCAACTTGCAATCCGTTTTATTTACACTTTATTCACACTCTCGTGACATGCGAAAATATTGAAAAAAACGATCTTCGTGTGATTGAAGTTCAATACAAAGACGATGATATTCGCCAAATGCTTTTCTTTTCGTATTTATTTCATGCACCCAACATCGTCTTTTTCTTTTATTTTGAAGGGCAAGTAGAAGAAGAAGTTGCTCTTCGTCAGAACTTGACATATTGAATAGATAATAAAATAATGACAAAAACACTGAAAAATATCGTTGATTTGTAACTATATAACTACAACCGCAGTTGGATATCGTGACTGGAAAATATCATGTTTAGACTAGACCGCTTATGAAACAAACGCATGGTGTGTGGCGTCACCAGATCGCTAACCGCCGCGATAATCCGCGACCGCTGACCGCCGCGACAGACCGCGTTCTGTGTGCCCGAACCTATAAAACGTATGGACATAAATTTATATAATAGATCTTACAAAGTATTAATATTAATTAATCACACATATTTAAATTTAATCAATAACGATCCAATCAAATTAACTGTATTATTTCATTATATTTTTTACTTATAATTTTGTTTTTTTTTTTTTTCATTTATTTGACGTAAGGATTAAAATTAACTCAACTTAATTGATCGATCGATAACTGCTGATCGTTGAGAAGAAAATAACTTGCCAACTTCAAAGTTGATTAGCAACTTGACCATTTCTTTTTTTTACTCTTTAATGCCCAGCAGCGCCTTGATTGTATGATTAATAATACATCAAATTTAAAATTCCGTTCATCGTCAAACCGAGTGGCTCATTAGTAGTTTGCATACCTCTTTTGTCTTTCTATTTATCCATCCTATCACGCGCAAGTGTAAACTAAAAAATATAAACTTAATAAATCATTACTATATAATGTCGTAAAAAATAAATCATTGTAAAAAAAAAGCGTAACGAAAACAATATAAAAGCATTGAAATCGTAAACAATAAATCGCTATTAAAATAACAAAACATTACCGATATAGAGATAGAGCATGCCGGTTCATATAGTATATTAATTTATATTATTTATCTGAACTGTTCAATAATTATTCTGTTGAAATAATAACGCTGTTTTGCATCATATTCGTATAAAAAAAAATTAACAGATGGCAAATATTCAAACACATGGCCGTTTTTCTTTGTTGCGTCAATACATCGGCATAACAGAATATTATTATCATTTTATTCGATTTAAATAGAGCTTTCGGTATAGTTACTCGGAAATCGCTACTCAAATGTAACGATCTCAGCTGCCACAGTTGACATGACTATTTCAAGCAAATTACGACAATTTCACTGGTCGTTTCAATGAATATTTCAAACACCGTCGTCTGACGAACTTGATATTTCGGTGTGTCTACCCCGCCCGCACTGTTCCGATCGTTAAATCCGTTTCACAACCGTTTCTAAACCATAGTTTTCTAATTTTTAAAAATTACAAGTAATTTTCAATCGTTTTGAATACGAAAATCACACAAAAACATTTCCACGCTAAAAGATCGTCAGAAGGGATTTCACAATAGCTGAATGTGAGCTACAGTGTTTCTAATCAATGAAATAAACGACCGGTTCTTAAGAGCGAAAAAATTTTCCGGACTTCCGGCTCTCGGCGTCAACGTGACAAGTGTTCGTATGTACTAGACTGTGATGCCGGTTTAACAAATTTATTCGAAAATGTTCATAGTTTCTGAATGTTGACGTTTTAACTGTCTATTTGAATTTTAAAAAAAAAAAATTGTCAGATTTATAGACACGCCGAATCGGTGGCAATTCGTTGCAACGTTTGTACATATAATAATAGTTTTATACGTTCACAATAAAGACTATAGACTTTGTTAGTCGTCGTTGGTCTGATGAATGCAGACTGGTTTCGGTACTTAAAAGTAAAGCGTTGTGGAGAAGTTACGGGCGGTATTGAGAACGCTCGCTCGTCTATCGAGAATAATGACGGGCTGTCCGTATAGCGTTCCTGTCCGCCGCTGAACGGCGGTAACCTCATTCGACGGACGAGTACTTCACAAAATGATTTAAAAAATATTACTTTATTGAAAATCGTACCATACACACAAATATTGTAAACAATAAAATGACAAATGATTTATAAAAAGTAAATTATGCATATGGCTTTTATTTTATGGTTTATGATAAATATCCAAATAGCAAGTCGGACGTAAACAATCTGAATATACTAACACAAAAAAAAAAAAAAAAAAAAATTATAATTGTTCCATTAAATATTTAATACTAGTCAGAAATAACGCCAACCGATTGTAATAAAATATATAGTAATAATGATTATAAATACTTTTTCTTAACTACTAAGATACAAAATTGTTGTTCTTTTATAAATAATAATGGCCATTAGGCTTTAAACAAACAAGAAGATATGATTTAGTAAGTAAATAAAATGTGATAGTGTTATTTGAAAATTTAAAATAATAATAACTTATCCACTTATTGCTTATACGACGCTCTTTAAATATTCATCAAACAGATACAAAGACAAGCTTGAATCCGGTTGGTTTTCGATCAAATGTTTCAGGTCGTTGGTGAAACCGGATAGTTTTCTGATCGTAGAAGAATGTTGGTGTACGAAATTGTTCTCCAAGAACGAGGCAACCTACGAGAAAAAACATCACATTATGTAAAAATTAGATTAATCGTTAAATATACCATTTCACATCCCGACATTTTATTTTATTATCAAAAAAAAAAAAAATTAATGAAACAATATTGACAATATTTACCTCGGGATCGTGTTCCTTTCTGCGTGTGACTTCAGCGTGCAAGTAGTTGGCATCTTCGGCCAAATTCTTCTGCATATCCAGAGCCTTGGCCATGCTTCCCAACTCATACATTTCGTAATCAAAGTGCTGTTGTTTGATAAAATGTACATATTAATTTATTTGTATAATTTGCAATCATAATATCACAATGTATGTAGTCAAAAATATAATGCGAAAACAAACCAATCACCTTGTTATCGTTAACCTCGTCTTTACTCGGGCGGAAGCTCATGAAACCTCCACGTTTACCAATATACTTCACAAGATCGATGGATTTTTCCCAAGCTTCGTCAGACAATTCTCTGTAGAGCTTTTCGAATCCAGCACGGTTCTTTTCAAAGTTTCCAAAATGAGAAGACTATAAAATACAAAATAAACATTTATCATTGATAAATGAAATAGAAATATTGGCTAGTGAACAATTCATTTTTTCCCAGAAATTTCTTCATTTTAAACAATTTAAAAAAATAAATAGAGCTGGACAAAAACGAAAACTACATTAAATTAATTAAAATGTACTACTTCTTATTTATGTGGCATAAAATATATTGAGGCAAATCATCAAGTTTTACTTAGCCTTTAGTCAGTATCGCAAGGCCAAAAAACCCAAAACATTAACAGGGTTTATTACTAAATTTTATTTCTTTATTTAAGAGAAAAAAATGAGTTTTGTTATTATTTTATAATATTCTTATAAAAAAAAGTGAGTTTATTTGGTTTATCTAACAAAAATACATACATTTTAACAATTTGTTAAATGAAAAAATAACTAAGGTGTTAAATTCATACGAATATCCAAATAATAATAGAAATGTTAGTTATTTACCATCAACAAGTATTGGAAACTTTTCAAAACATGTGATTTTGCATAGCTCTGTACGCTTGTCATGAAATCTTCACCTTTAAAGGCTCCATACTTAGAATTACAATTTTGAATTTCTCCTCCTGTTAAAAGTATAATACAACAAACATAAAACACACAAATATACAAAAATGACAACGACGATAACGATGAAAAAAATAAACATTGTACAAACCAACAGCGCTGCAAGCACCGATGACATTGGTGTAACAATAGTCACCGGCAACATATTCCACACATAACACTGAGGTCAAACAGACCAAAAAAATGTGCAACTTCATTTTGATACTGAAAAAAAAAAACAATTATTGCATTTTTACTTGTAAATAATGAAATTAAAAAAAAAATTAAGTATTACTAATATATTATAATTTTATCGTTTTTATTATGATCACAGAAAAAAAAAATCAATAATAAAATGCTTTATTTCATGTAAAATTTGCATCTAACAATTAAATTAGTAAACGTTTGTATTTGATAATCAAACGTAGTAACCTCATTACAAATTTAAAAACTCCATTGAATTGGTAAGGTTTAATTGAAACATATGTTATTTTTTTCTATTTGTGTGACTGAGGAATTTGACAACATTTACAATTTAAATTCCACAAAATAATTGTTTTAAATTATGATTAAATGATAATAACATACAATATATACACAACTGACAAACATGTTAGGTAAATAATATTGAGATGATAAATAATTAAAAGATCAGAGTAAATCAGCAGAGTTAAATCAATAACTATAGATATATTTAATAACAATTAATTAAATGACAATAAAGTCTATGATTTCAATTATGAAAAGGAAATTAGGAATCGTATTAGTACAAGAACCCACAAGAGTATAATTATTTTTAATTGAATTTAATTTGATTGTAATTATTAATAATAAATAAATTCACATTTATAATTTACAATTACCTAATTGGTTTTCTCAACATTGAGCATAATATAACATGACAAAATTGATTACTTTTAATTTAAGAAAATTATTTCATTTGACTAAATTATAGTGTGAAAATTGTATACAATTATACTTGAATCCAAATGTGAATCTATTACTAATGTCTATACATTTTGTGTTATAGCAGCACACACTACAACTCAAAATGGATTGAATGATAAATATTCCATAAAATAATTATAGTTCTTATGACTTGTAACCCATTGTTGTGCATGTTGCATTATATTGCATAAGCAGTGTCTACTTGAGTGGTTTTTTTTTTTATTTTTATTAAATGCATGCGATCTTATCATGCACACAGCCCGGCAGGTAGATTTATTAAGTATTAGTGAAATAACAGAAATGTATGAAGGATGGACTACAATTTATTGTCGGATCTAATTTTCATGAACAAGTGCATCGTTAAAGACAAATATTTATATATTGTTATTTAACTAACAGGTTGTTAGCTTTTATCATAGTGTTCTAATCAATAATTTTTAATATTTAAATAGACTTTGCCAAATCAAAATGTGTTTAGTAAGATAAGGTTAGGTTCTGGCACGAGCATATTTATTTAGATATCACTAACACAAATGAAAATGAAAAACATTCCAGCGATGAGTTCATCCAAATAATTATTTGTAAATATTTGACAATTCAAAATGCATAGGTTTAATTTACATAACATTTGTTAATTAAATAATTGTTTTTTAAACCAGAATGATGTTTGACTTGAGTGTTTGACAAGTAGATATAGAAATATTCTAACGAAACAATACTATAGTGACCACTTAGATTTTTTAAATTGTTAATGGCCGGCATCAGCCGAGCGACAATGATTATTTCTCATTGTTAAGTACTTACACAATTAAGTATTTTATTGGTAATTTAATTAAAACATTGTAATATTTAATAATTTATATTTTATATTGAACAACTTAACGAACAACAATAAATAGGTAGATAGTAAATATCTACTACATAGAACGCTAGTTTAACACGACATTGAAATAAAATAATCACTATCTATGTTTATGAGAGTAATTTTGTAAAATATGTAAGTTTCTTGAACTGACAACGAAGTACAATATACCGTACTTGAAAACAAAAAATTTACTATTTTGCAATCATATTACACATAAACATTGAACAATTATGGTTCAAAATTGTACAAATGTTAGACAATATTTTAGGGACACACAAACAATAGCAGTATAAATCCATATATTAAGCGACCCATAGATAACCCTATTATTTTTTTTTTTTTATTGATTTACGTCGACAGTGAAATGCATCAGATAAGTCCGCTTATGCGTTGCAGGAAATTAAAGAAACGTTCAGTTGTAAACCGATCGATTGTTTTTTCATTTTTAAGCGAGTAACCTGATGGACTATTGTTAAAAAATGACACTATATGGGCATTTGCACATGAAACGCAACAGTGACGGCAATATTATGATACTGGCATGAAAAACTGCATTGAAAAATGCACATACGAATAAATTATAGCAAGATTTTGCATGGCAAGATTTTTATATGAACTCAATAAAGTTCCATTTTATTTGTACGGACTTCAGCCAAGACTAAATAAATTGTGTCCAGACTACTTTTTTGTTTTCTCGATTTTAGTGTTGACATTTTATAATGTCAAGTTAATATTTAACTATATTTTATTAAAGCGGTAACATTTCCTACTGTTTTCATAGATCAACAACAGTCACGAATCCACAATGAAACTGTTTTTATAATTAATTCTTCGATAAATATACTATAGTCAAGGACATAATAAATGTAATTACGTACGGTAGGTACAAAGTTTTTCTAGCCAAAACAAACACGAGCAATAAACAACACAATTTTTTTTATCGGTTTTCACTTTTGATTTTTACAATTCAATTTTTGGGGAAAAACATATTTCACGTCGTCGGTGACAAAGAAACCAAACCTAATTGAATGTAAAAACAAACAAATATACGGCAAACACGAATTTGTCTAGTAGAAAACGTGCGACTAGATTTGTGAGATTCACAAAGTTCGAGTGAACACGAAACCGGACGAATTATAGATACTGTACAAACGGCGGCGGCTAACACGAAAAATAGCGGAGGGATTTTATACAATTATTTCGAGTCCACCCATGACACATTTCCGCCGTACATATCTTATCGATATTTACCAACTGGAATGACGAGTCGATTATGCTAGATGCACTCAAGTGTATTTTTAACGGCGACGCACTTGCGGCTAGAAACACTATAGTCTATCGAAAGAAATGTACAGAGTTTGAGCAAAACCGGTCCTGTGCATATCCCATCGCACTTTGACTAATTCCCCTACCACACGCGAACGAAAATTTCGTTATTTGCGGCGAATCGGTTCGACGACCCCAGCAGAAGTCTGTAAGCTCCTTGCAAGTACCTTTCTTACGTGGGACAGACTATAAAGTCAGAAGTATGAGATGACGGTGCGTACACCGTCGTGTGTGCACTCTGATTTTTTTTTTTTATTGAAAACGAAATTTTTTATAAACAATGTACGTGTGAAAATCGCACGTTTTTTTCTCGATTGACCTCCATTGCCGACAGGAAACCAAATACGACAGATGGGGTATTGTTACGTTCGTATACGGTCTCGCGGCGGTGCCGCGCGCGTTAAACAACGCGTGTGCGTGTGCATCTGGCTTTCTAGCTATATTGATTTTACCTCGTCGGTCGACTGAAAAGCTGTCGTTCGCTGTCGTTTTCAGTATTGTTTTTATTCCAAGACGTATACGAAAATTGTCGAAAACGAAAATAATGCGCAATTAACAAAAGATACGTACGAGTGATATATATGTCGGGGGGAAAAAAACGATTATTACGAGATCGGACGACGGCACGAAAACCGGGAAGGAGGCGTTCCCCCTCCGCTCCTCCGGCGACGAACGACGATCGTTTAAGCTCGGTTTCCACTCGTCATATTATTATTATTTCGAGACACACGGACGACGTCGCGGATAATAATTATTATTTGATTTCGTACGCGCGCGTTCACGTGTGCGCGCTGTTTATTTCGTACGAGTCGATTGTCGTGTACGTTTCGAAATTATCGAACGAAAATAAATACAACTGCAGTATCGATTAACCCGGTGCACTCGGAGTTGAAAGTCGGCGGTGTTAATACTATTTTAATTATTATATTAAAAATGTGGGAAAAAAAGTGGTCGTCCGACAATGAAATTTATAAAATATTTACTCGACATCGTTGGGAGTGTAACACTAATTATTAAAAAAATTACAAAAATAAATATATAGCGGGAGAATACTAAAACGTTTACTCTGACATTGACAACAAGGACGTGGACATCCAAGTCGGATAAAAAACATGACGAGTGGAAAAGCGAGCTTTACAAAGGAACGCGACGTCGGTTGTGTCGGGTAGAAAACGATTGCTATACTTACGGCGGAAACGGCGACCGGGACTGGTGAGAAAAACGACTGCGCGACGACGACGATGGGCTGCGAGAATTATTTCGACGTGCCGTTGGAAAGCTGACGGATTGAAGACTGACGACGTTCGGTGCGCGGGGCCGAACGACGACGACGACGGCGGCGGCGGCGGCGCGAGCGAGAGAGACGGCGGCTGGGTCGGCGGGGCGGCGGCGTCGCGCGCGCGCGCGCTGGCGATTACGATCCACTCGAATCCAAGTTTGACGCGCACAAAAGCCGGCGGCGACCGGTAAGGTTCAAAGTGTGCTTTCCGCCGAACGTAATTTTCCGTTTTTTTTTTCTTTTTTCTGCTTTTCCCACCCGTATAAATTTAGATAAAATGCGACACACACACACGTCGTCGTCGTCGTCGGAAAACGAACGCTCGGCCGAGGCTTTTTGTTTGTTCGCTAACCCCCCGCCACGCCTCGTCCACCGCCCGAGGGGGGGGGGGGGGGTGACAGATAAACAAGACAAACAAACAACAAACCCGGGCGGGGCGCGGAGGGGTCACAAAGAATCGGCTGTTCGAAGGCCGGCCTGCGGCGGACGGGTGGTGGCGGCGGCGGACCGATAGAGGTGGGAGGGGGCGAGGGGGCACCGCGCCGATAACGAACGTTCCGCGAGCGAGCGAGAGAGACGGCGGCGGCGGCGGCGGCGGCGGCGGCACTCGTTCGCACACACTCGCCAGTACGAATCCATTGTCGGCGCCGCGGCGTATTTATATATTTTTATATTATTACCATTTCATTCGATCCGCACCGTCGTCTACGTCGTCGTCGTCGTCGTCGTCCGAAATTTTCTACCTGCTCTCGTCCGTTTTATTCATTCGTCAGGTATTGTATTTTTTGTTTACTATCGCGACCTTTTTTTTTATTTTTTTCCTTCAACTCGTCGATTTACGACCGATATTATTATTAACCGCGTCGTCGTCGGCGGGCGATCCATTTGTCCGACGCTGACGTTTTTATTGTCATTACGCACATTGTCGTCGCCCTGAGACACACGCGCCGCAGACCGCCCGTCGTCTCGCTTTCTTTTCATTCCCGACACGTAGTATTTTGTTTGTGTCGGTATCTTTTTCGCCACTGCCGTTCCGCGTTTCTCCTCGTCGTCGTCGTCGTCGGCGCACCTGACACTCGACACACGTTTCCGCACTTTTTTGTTCATCGAGTTCGTTCGTTCGTTTTTCAGGCCCACTTTGCCACCATGTTCAGACTCGCTGTGCTCGGCTTCGCCGCCGTGCTTTTCGCCTCCGCCGGCCAACAGGTCCACGGACGGATGACCTGTGAGTATGCGCCGCTTTTTTCCGCGTTTTCACAGCCCTCTTGATTTTTTCGCATTTTTTTCTTCTCATTTTTTCAGGCAAACTGCCCCAAGTCGATTTGCCCAAGGACTGGATCACCATGGTCGACCCGTGCACGAAAAAAATGAAGGAACAAGTCCAGGAAGAACTCACGGCCTCCATGACTTACTTCGCCATGGTGAGTGTATTGCCGTCCGATATCATTCATCGATTGACAATCAAAAGTCGCTTTTGTTTTGTGTCCGACTGCGGGCACTCTTTTTTTTTCACTTTTATTCCTTAGGTGTGCTTTTTTCGTACAAAATGTTTGAGCAAAAGCAACATTTTTTTTATCTTGTTAAAACTATTAAATCTGGATATGAATAAATGATATTTTTGTTGTTGAGCAAAAACTTAATAGAGTACCCAATATGTTTATAGGGAGCACATTTTGCCAAAGACACGGTGAACCGTCCGGGTTTTTCACAACTGTTTTTCGATAGTGCCAGCGAAGAACGCCAGCACGCCATCAAGTTGATTGGATATCTATTGATGAGAGGAGGTTTAACCACAGATATCGGTCAATTAATTCGTGACCCTGTATGTAATCAATATTCATAACTCATAACATTGTTAATTGTATAATTTTTTTTGTTTTATTTTATTTTGTTTTTTTAATTATTGCAGCAACCATTGGCCGAGACATGGGCCGATGGATTAACTGCATTGAAGGAAGCATTGACATTGGAAGCTCACGTCACCCGTAAGATAAGAGAAATTGCCAATGTGTGTGAAGGACCGGGAGAAGATTTTAAGAACTTCAATGACTACCATGTAAGTAGTATTTTATGTTATCGATACTCTTCACAATTTATTTTAAACAAATTTGATGAATGAATGAATCTTGAATTAAAGTGTTTAATTAATATTGATTTCACACAACTCTTTATCGATTCAAGTATTTTTTAAGATAAATCGAATCCCATTTGAGGTTTTTTCTATTCAAACAGGTTTAATCAAAATGTTTGAAAAATACTTGGAGTTTTAATTGTTATTTAATCATAATTTATTTATTTATCATGATAACTCTCAATTACATTATCTATTAAAACAATAAGATTTTAAGTATTTTCAACAAAAGAAATGGGAGTGTTTATTAAGAAATAATTGGAAAAAAATTCAATATTTTCCATACATGTTTACAAGTACTGCTGAGACTGATAACTTGAAGATAGCAACATTTTTCTCTTTAAATTGTATTTTACAGTCAATTAATACCAATCTGAATTGTAAACAGTCATATTGTGTATCTATCAATATTTTAATAGGTGTATTCTCTACACCAGTTATTGCTCTCTTAGTTTCAAAAAAATTACTCTTATTTGTGTAAATTAGTAAATCAACATTTTTACTTCTTGAAATGAAAAAAGCATCAAATATTTTATTCATGACACATTCAATCTGCCTTTAATTTTAAATTCCAGTTCTTTTATACAAGTGACCTGATTTAAAAAAAAAAAAAAAAACTGTCTGTTAAAAGTGTGTAAACAGTTATTTTCTTCATTCATATTATAATTGCAGTCATAATTCTTTGAGTAATATTTTTTTTCTTCTTATAATGGTTGTTATTGTAAAACTTGTATAGCAAGGTTATTATGTAAAGTCCATAACTATTACATACATAATCATTTATTTCCTGTATTTTTTAGTTCAAGTACAATATTTTTTCACACAGATTTTGATTATTTTTAGTTAGATATTTAATAATTAATTAAATATTCCAGCCAGCTTTTATTGTTTTATAACAACAACAATTATTACTGTTACAATAAATATCATGATATTTTGTACCTATAGTTTAAAATAATTATCAATAACAGGTTTTGAACTATAACAAAACAAGTACTTTATAATCAGTTGATTCTCTCTGGTTTTTCAATTCTGGGTCCAGTGTTTAAATTCATAGTGATAAATGTAAAGGAAATTCAAAATTTGATTTCATATATTTTGTAGAAATAATCAGTTTTAAATTGTAATTTTCTGCTTTTGATTTTGATTTCAAAAATGGCTTAAAGCATTTCAATGTTTACTGTGATTTTGGCAAAAGTTACCAAATGACAAACGTTTATGTATACTTGTTGTATTTATTTCTAAATAGTCTTAAAAATAATAACTTTGACAGATTGAACTGGTCCTATTATTTTCGTTTCTTAAATTATTATCATTCTGTCGATTTTAATAGTTCATTATTTTTGAATGATTTTTAGCTGGTCGATTGGTTGACTGGTGATTTCTTGACCGAACAATATGAAGGTCAACGAGACTTGGCCGGTAAGATATCGAACCTCGGTAAGATGTTAGAGTCTCACGGAGCTCTCGGTGAGTTCCTCTTTGACAAGAAACTAATTAACGGAAAATCGGTTTAATTTAATTTAATTACGATCAAAATAATGAACCTTATCCAAAGTTTTATTCTTTAATTTAATATAATTTTGTAAAATCATTACTATTATTACTCATAGATATACTCATAACTTATACAGAAAATTAACCAATTATAATAATTTAGCATAGCACTAATGAATATGCCATTTTATTATATTTTTGACCGACAAAAAGTTCATATTTAATAAGTCGTTTATTTCTCTATTTATATTACATTTACATATTTTATCTTTTTTTTTTTTTTTTTTTTATTAGTTTAAAATCAAATTATTATTTATTATTATATTGGCCATGTTTTTAATTATAGTGAAAAAAAAAAAAAAAAAAAAAACGAAAGATTATTATAAGTAACCACCTGCACTTACTGCGCAAACACAGATCAACTGCATAACATTTTTACTTTTCAAAAAAAAAAAAAAACAACATTTTAACCATACATGTTCGTATTAAATTCTCTACTTTTTCCAATACAGTATAAATCGTTTTACTTTTGTTTTCGTTAAGTAAATACTAATAGGAAATCATGAAAACCCGTGTTTGTATGTGGTACATTTTGTAATATTAATTTTTGTATCGTTTGAAAGAGAAATACACATGGCAGTATCAATATAGGTGTATAATGTGTGATACTATTTGTGATGTATGAACATTTAATATGTGTATTTTAAATATAAATGTACTACTTATTTATAATACTCGTGTTGTTTTAATTCATTTTTTCCCCGTATTCCGACTACACTAAATATTTCCTTGGTAAAATCTGAGTAATTTCAGCATATTATTAAAGGCGGACGACGGGTTTGTGTATGGTAATATGTTCAAAAAAAAAAACCAAACCAAAATACGAAAAATATCGTAAAACCCTTTCATACTCGATTCACTCGCTCTCGAACGCACGCAGTTTGTGTGCGAGTCAAATTACATATGTATTTCGAGTCGTTTTGTTCGCGAAAAATTTCCAAGTGAAAGTGTAGAGCAGAGGCATTCAAACTGTGCGTCGCGGGAGTTGTCGAAGGGAGCCGCGTCATATAATTGAAAACCAATAAATATTTTTACGAAAAACGTTTATTATTATATCATTGAGGCACACCGGTTGGGAAACGTTGAATTGTCCACAATAATCATTCGCTCTTTAATTTGTCGCGTAGTTTCCGCGTTATAGCGATAGCGATAAATTGAAGTATTACAAGCAGGGCTCGGGATCCAAAGCACTTAAAATCATTAAAATAAGCGCTTAAAAACGATCATTATAGGCACTCAAATAAGCATTTGAAAAACTTAAATTTAAGCAAAACTATTTATTAAAAATAAAAAGTAAATCTTTATCTTTATATTATGAAAAAAATTTAACTTCATTTTCAAGACTGAAGATTTTATGGATTTTCTGAAAAATAAAATGTAAACAATATTTACAAATAGTTGAAAAAAAAATTAATTAAATCTTACCGTCATTATTGCATTGAATTGATGAAATGTTTTTATTTTTAATTTTAATTCAATCAAAAACAACTTTGCAGGAGAAAATCATAAAAAAAAGTATAAAAACTGGTCAAAAAAGCAATAATTATCAGAAAAACTGGAAATAAGCATTTTTTTTGAAAAAAGCACTCAAATTTCAAAATTGAACGTGTTGTAACATGACATACACTTCTATAGCACTCTGCTACATTTTAAGTCGATCCATATAAAAATAAGCAAATGCTTTAAGTCCTGAGCCCTGATTATAAGTAATATTGATTTATTATTTTTATCGATTTGTATTTACCAAGACTAAACATAAAATATCGAATCGCTATTTTTTTCTACAATAACTACTTGTTTATAATTTTTTCATTTATATGTAATACGGTAAATAAATAATCAGTATAAAATATAAATTATACACATTCATATAAACATTGATTTTTTTTGTCGTATATAATTTTGGGAGCCGTCGACATTTTGTGAACACTCAAAGGAGCGTAGGGATGAAAAAGTTTGAATATCTCTGGACCGAGTATTAAAATAGATTAGGCTTGAAACGCGGCATGCCACTCTGCCGCGATTTTCGACGACAACTGTGCAAACGAAACAAAGCGTGACGTCGAAGGTAAGTAGTAATACGACGAGTAAAGCGGTCGTTGCGATTTTATAATAAATCGGCTGGTCGATGTCGATTGTCCGGACATGGCGGAAGCGTAAAAATCGCCTCGGTACACTTTCGATAAAACGAATTATTATAATTACGCGCGCGAAAACTATAGGAAGACCTCGGCCGTAAATCCATCTCTACGGTAACAGTTGCAAGGCGGCGGCGTCAAGGGCACGCCAGACCTCGGGGGGAAACGACCGAAGCTTTCTAGTCTGTTGTAATAATATAATTTTTAATAAATACTCGTACGTACTCGAATAATTCTTCTTTTTTTTTTTATCTATCGTTTCGATGCAATCCACTACAATGCACTATTTGTATGCACCACGTATATATATGCACACACAGATATGTGTGCATCAATAAGTATGACGTTATTTAAAAGAGCACTTCAATATTTAACGATTTCGTAATAATCTCAAACTCACACGACCGTCGTTATTTTTCTGGCTTTTATAAATCGTAGAGAATTAAATTAAATCGTGTGTATTAAATCCTACGGCGAACGTCTTTTTTTTTCTAGTGTTTCGGCGGCATTCATCTATAGCGTTCAAAAGCCGCGGCGGCGTGAGCGCAACGACTATTATGCACAAAATGATCGATGCTTTTTGCATTGCGAATATTGCGAGCGACACGTCCGTTTCGATTTTTAATAATTCGTTACGAAATACGCCGCAAACGGTGACGGGCCTACCCACTTTTTTCAATAATTTTTTTATCGAACGTGCGATTTTATTTTTGAAATTAAATTCGTACGCGTAAATATACAGGTATATACCGCTAATTATCGGTCAACCGCGATCTTATATCCACTTTTTATTCGTTTTTATTTATTTTAAACATTCTATCATCGACGTTATTATGCATGTATAATATGATTTTCCGTTTATTTTTTTGATTTGATAACAATATTTTAACATTAAGGCCGTCATGCCGTATTTTATATGCTTTTAGACCGATTAGGTCATTTTAAGTACTTCCCGACCTCCGATTTCAATTATTTTGAATACGTGTGTCGTGAATGAATTTATTAGCCTTTTTACTGGGTTATGCGGCAAATACATTTTCGATTTACGTATTGAATTAGGTTAAAAAATTTCTATTATTCTATCGATACCTTGGGGTGACGTTTTCCATTAAAATATCGGGCCTGCCCTTGAAAAAAATCTCCAAGTACGCCGCTGATCGCAGAAACGCGTTATTTTGTGAGCGTACAACAACTATAACGACGACGTGTACTTGAACGTTTCGTAATACGTGTATGTATGAAAAACCGGCGATTTTGTCGATTTCGTTCGCTCTTAAAAGTTCAATTCGAAAACGTTGAATTTCTTCTGCGCGTACGTTTTTTCATAATACTAGTATATATTAAAAATATTACGAGATAATCAACTCATTTCTTGTCGCACAGTACACGATTTCGACGATTTTTAGTTTCGAGTCTTGTTCGATTAGCGTCGGGGGCGCGAAAACGAGTTGTAAGAGCAGTATTACGAGTAGAATTTAAAGAGCCTTTTTTTTGTAAATTTATAACAATTCAATAATGTTTCTAATGATAAATTATGAATAAACAGTCGCGCTTATCAGCAGTATAATAGTATAATTCAAACTGTTGACTTGACGACCGCGTCGTTGTTCATTATCGTGGACTTTGAATGCCGTAGAGTAATGGAATTTCTCAAATTGACCAAACGCATGTTATATTATTATAGAATATTATGAATTATTACGACGACGTACGTACGTGCTCGATAATATTATTTCTCACTTTTTTTTTTCGGGGTTTCGGTTGCACGTGGAACGCGGCCGGGGGGGGTTTGGACCCCACGAAACCGCCGCGCCGCTGCGAGCACGCCCTCCGATTAGCGTTTGATTTTATAGTGCGGTTATAACGTAATCGATAAGAGCTAGCCACCCGGCCGGTGGACGGCGGCGTTGCCATTGTCTTGTGACGTCGACAATCTAATAGGTACTTACACGTATTATTATTATTATAGTCCTTCTCGTGCGACACAGACGACGTGTTGTTTTACTGCAGCGTGTCGAACAATAGCATATTAATTTGTGTCTCGTACCGATAACAGATATTAAATTCAATCGACAGAGGAGTTACGTGTCGATCTCATGTCTGGGTCGTTAAAATAATTTATTGTATTTAGTCGAAAACGGCCTAACGGTCGTATAACGAGAAAAAAAAACACAAAAACAAACATAATAATTGTGTTTTCGTGTATTTAGGTAGGTGTTTTTTGTTTCGTGCGCGGGTACGTCGAGCAAGTGTTATCGTTGCACCCGTAAAAGTTCACGCCTTTATGTTGGACGAAAAAAAAAAACCGATATTTTAATATCGTCCTTAGCCGCCGCGTGTGTCTTCGAGTTTTTCACACGCTTGTTATAGAGACGACGAAAATACCCATTAAAATAATATTATATAATATTATATATTTTCGGGTGTCGTTTTACTCGAGTACATACTCTATGCGTGTATGAATATTTTATTAATTTTTTTACTGCATAAATATACGTATATTATTATATACATGCATGTCACCTGCAGCGAAACGAAATTAGAAATTCGTTTTTTTTTGACAACCGTCCAATAAAAAAACGTACGTTATATACATGACGTATATATAGGCATACTCGCGTGGTATTATGCAAATCCGCGGAAATGCACGTTTAAAAAAACTATTATTCTAGTAAAAAAAAAAAAACATAAAAAACCCGTGCGTTTTTTTATAATTCGATACTCTTGCAGAGCTATAAAACTACTCGCACATATTATAAACACACACACACACACACACACACGTCACACACGAATACTTGTACGCCTAACGAGAAGAAACGAAATTAGAAATTCGTTTTTTTTTTACAACAGTCCGATAAAAAAAACCGTACGTATATATGCATACTCGCGTGGTATTATGCAAATGCGCGGAAATGCACGTTACCAAAAACTAGTATTCTAGTAGAAAAAAAAAAAAAACCGGTGCGTTTTATATATTATAATTGGCGATAAAACTACTCGCATATATTATAAACACACACACACACGAATACTTCTATTTAGGCGTAATAACGAGAAGTCGTAAATTCCAATCGTTTCGGCGGCGACGACGGTAGATTTTAATTTGCCGCATATATTATAAATTATATTTGACTAAAAGCCCACGCGCTCCTAGACCGCGATGCAATCTAATACACCAAATATATACGTATATATATATATGTTTAGGAACATCGGGACACCAGTCGTGTGTTCGCATTTTATGATAATTTCGTGCAGATGTAGTTTTTCTAGTTTCTCCGTCGTCGTTAGCTGCACCGAAAATACACGTTTTACGACTGTTGCACTCGCACGGGCGCGTGTGACGCGCGCGACCTCGTGTGTAGAGCTCTATTGCTGGTCCGCCCGAAAGTTTTTTCGGTTTTGTTTTTTTTTTTTTTTTTGTTTCTCCATAGACTAGTCCTAAAAAAAACCAACGCTGGGTTCTTCCTCTCTCTCTCGTACAATCTGCAGGCCGCGGCCGCGACGACGACACGTGTCGAGTCAATAACCTCCTCCGAGGGCGTGTAGGCGCGGTATTCATACAAATGTTATACGCCACGTGTAAAGATAAGTACACGACATGCGCATACAGAGCGATTATTTTATTATTTTTTTTTTTTTTTTTTTTTTCGGTCGTTTCGGAAAAATCTCCACGCGACGCTTGTGAAAACATCGTCCTTCTCGTCCGAATCCTTCGTCCTTCTCCCGTCGCCCGACCGACTCGAGTCGGCTTAAAGTCAAGAGTAGGCACGACAATTTTATACGTCGCAGGTGGTACCGAGGTGCGCTCGAAAACTTTTATTCAAAAACTTCGCCGTCGTCCGCCGAGCGACGACCGCACCCTGGGATTGTAAATAGTCGTACACGCGCATAAATCTCCGTTTTGTTTCCAATCGAATCGAAATTCGCGTCGTTTTTACTTGACCGCGGCTCGTTTGAATAGTCCGGCCGCCAGGGCGCGAAGGATGTGAGTTTTGAAACAGTCTCGTCTACTCGATCGCAATGTGTCGTGATATAAAATACTCGTATATTTCTGCCATTTCAGACGCGACGACAAGTGTGCAGCGTTTTTAATCGATCGCGTGTCAGTCGATATTATCGCGCTCTGTATGCCGACGACGTATTAATTTCTCGCGCGTGGGCATTTGCATCGTTGTGTACACATTGCACATGTGAAGTCCTGTGTCGAGTTGAAAATAATATCGCCATCGCTATACAACATTAGGCCCATTAAAACGTACAATCGTTAAGCCTTGAACGGTTTCGATTTAGCCGGTATCTGTTTTATATACTTATTAGAATCTAATACATATATATATATATGTATTTATGTATTTATATATGTACAAATATGTACATATATGTACATGAAAGTACACGAGTAGAAGATAACGCGCGTTCACCGACGTAGTATAACAAACTATTTTTTTATTTTTTTTTTTTTTTTTTTTTGTTCATCCTTATTTACTCGACGCTCGGGCAAGACGTTACATAGAAAGGTTATATTTTAATATTATATCAGTTTAAATATTCATAGATTTTGATAGAACCGATGGCGTCGTCGCGTGCGATTAAGGACGATATTTCTATATTGCGAGTTTCAACCCGTATACGAGTACGACGGTAACGTTGTAATACACAAAACGGTCGAATAAAAACAATATAAAGTTACGTAAAATTATGTGAAAAACAGTGAATACAATATTGTAAAACATCGTGTCGTCAGATAACGAAACACATGTGGGAACCATCACGTCACCACGCGTATTTAAGTGTCTGCGATTAATGTAAAATTACTCGTAATTATTGTCGACGATAAAACGCGTCACATATTATAATGATATCGTGTGTGTGTGTTCTTCTTTCTCGTTGTAAATGTGTTCGTAAATCTACGAGTGGATGTTTCCGAACCGCGAGGTTTATTAGATAACAATATAATTAAATTGCGTACGCGTTGGCGAATAGGGTTTACTACCGTTTTTCGGCGGGCGTTTACGCGTTTTACCGGGTTACATTTTTTTCCCGAAAACCAATCCCGTCGTTCGGAAGAACGATAAATCATTGATTTCGATTTGAAACCGGCAACCCTGTATTTCGATCCTTAAAGAGATCGGAAGAAGACGACGAAATCAGACGAAAATCAATAGCTTCGTCAAAAATCATAAAATATGACTGAATTTATACTGTATTTATTATAATATTATGATTGTTGGAAATGTTTTTTTAATTTCAAACGTACGCAATAAACGGCATGTGTAAGTAGAACGCTTTTGTTGTTCCGAATTTATTTTAGGTACACGTTGTGCCGCCGCGCAAATGATTGTTGAGCAAACGCCCCACTCGTTTCGCGTTACGTCCGTTGTCACAATATTTACTGCTCTCGTTAATTAACAATTAGCCGACCGTCGATAAAATACATCTGCGTTGAATCAATCTTATCGTCAATTACGATCGTTACAATTATCATTATTCGCCTCTGCGTACAGTGTTTAAACAAATGTGTTGAATACGTCATGCTCGATTATTCGTAATAAGTTTCGAAAATATATTGTGAGCGAATTTTCATTTACTTGGTTAGAATTTCACGTGTCCGCCGACGCTTTCTAGAAAACACGTACTTTAACGTGTTTCCGGTGATTTTTTTTAAATATTTTTACTTCTCAGAACAAGTAACCCGTAAGAGAATGAGGTTTTCAAAGAACGCGAAGTCTAACTTTTATATAAGATAATAAACGCGACCTCGGAATAAAAATTTTTATAGTAAATTTATCAACTTGTTCGACAAAATTATTTTGCGTGAATTTCGTACGGTTTGAACTTTGACAACAAACCGTGTATTTAACTACTACAACGTGACTTCGATGAAATTAGAAGTTTTTCTCTTGTTTAACAATTTTTTTCTCTCGATTTCATAGGTACTTCTTTATACTCGTATTCGTGTTGAACATATATAATATTAAATTGTTTTTATAACTGAGAGATAAGATGATAAGTAGCTCTATATATTATATTAAATTATATATTATATAATATAATAGCTCGTACTTAGATCATATTATTGTGATCTAAGAGCTTATACGCGTCGTTTGCGATATGAACGATACGACGTTTCGCGGAATATAAATCACGCCGACACAATAATTATTAAAGGTCAAATGTCTCTTGAAACATTATTTTGTTTTCGACTAAACGAATTCGACACGCGGCGGTGTCAACTTGAGTTCTGTTATAAGTATCTCGACTCGAACGAGCAGCACATCGCGATAAGGTTAGGTAACTGATTTTTCACACGTACGACACACGTACACACACGATAATTATTATTATTATTATTATCATAATTTATTTGAAACCGACGAATTGCCCGTCATGTAATATATTCATTTGTCTGTCAATCGAAACACATTTCGCGCGTAATATCGGCCGAAAGCGTCGTGATATTTATTTTTATTTAATTTTTTTTTAATTCAATTTCAACGTTAGATTTTCCACGGCACGTGTCCGGAAACGACTCGACCAATAATTCGTCCGCATTCGTATGATGTGGTTTTATAATCGCCGACTTTTTTTTCAATATCGTCCGTTATCGCGTTTATGTTTGTTTTTTTTTTGTTTTCAACGAACGCCGACGTCAATGAACCGCGTATTAGGCCTCTCGCGTAGGGTTACCAGATCGTGCCTTCAAAAAAAGAGCACATAATATACAAAACCATACAAGCAATTTGAAAAATCTACTCTCATATTTATTATTTATTTAGCTTAACGTGACATTGTATATAGATTTCGAACCACTAGTTGATTGAATATTTTTTGAATGTTTAGACGAAGACAAATGTTGTCGGCTTTGCCTTTATTGGCCAACGAAACAATTATTATACAACAAATTTTACAATAAGCCTCGTGTTCGTTTTCTGTTTTTTTTTAAACATTGGAAATTCTTTAATTAATTTTTCATTATATTATTTACGTTTTCGGCGAGACATTTTTGATAACCACAAATCACAATTCACGAATACCCACGGACTACAGACGTACAACGTGGAAAAGTTCGTTCTGATTAAATTTATGTGTTATGATTATGTTATTACTTTATTAGATTGGACGTGTGACATTTCGATTTTTCCAGGGTTAATATTATAAATAGAAAAAAGAGTACATTTTTGCCAATGGAAATAAAGAGAGAGTACAAAAATTTTGAGAGCTCGTAAGAGTACGTCATGTTTTGTTACGATTCCCAGTCGTTTTTCGTGTCGTTTATTAGAAGCTCGACCGAGTCGCAACGCCGCCGCGCGAACGGTTTGTCGAGACGAAAACCTCTCTGTCGCGATGTATATAAGTCGAATCGGTCATTTCGAAAAGGTCACAAGTCAACGTGTGTGTGTGTGTGTGTGTGTTTAGCCTTCGCTATCGAATAAAGTACACAGTCGTTACTTGTTATAGCCGCGTGTGACTCATCGTGTGCCAGTCGATGTTTTACGTTCGAAATAATACGCGTCCGCCATAATATCACGGACACGATAATATATTAACAATCGCCGACGATTTAGCGCGTTGTTTCTTATACACCTATACGTTTTGATCAGTGGCGTGTCGTACATGTGTGCAAATGCCACGGGCCCTTTGGCCCAATGGGGCCCATTATTGATCAATGTTCCACAAAAAAAAAAAAAAATTAAATAAATACAGTTATGTACGAAAAAGTAAAAAATTGTTTTCAATTTCAAAAGATTTTCGTTTTCAACATTTTCTGAAATACGTACAGCATGTACGTACTATGTTATTTTTGACACTCCCTGTGACAGTTGCTACAGCGGAACGTTCGTTTTCAAAATTAAAATTATTCACGGAGCACAATGTGTGAAGAAAGATTAAGTGGACTTGGGGAGGAATTTTATCTATCGAAAACGATCTCGAGCTCGTCAATTAAATTCAAAAGAAATAATTAATAATTTGCAGAAAAAAAAGGCACGCAAACGAAATTTCCATTGAATTGTTATTATTATAGTCCAATCGTTATTAATAGAACATATTATTTTATTTATATGTTAATTTCGTCTTGTTTTTTATGTCATTAAAATTTTAATAAAAATAGAGAGTACCTATTGCATAAGGTTTTTATTTAGTTTTGCACACAGGCCCATCTTTGGGATAAACCGCCACTGGTTTTGATAATGAAAAACACTATGAATTCAAAAACTCGCGCGAAAACCAACCGTCTTTAAAAGACGGTAATAAAGTAGTTTTTTCGAAAACCCGAAAAAAAAAAAAAAAGGCACGTTCGGCATATTATACGTATTATGTTTCGCGCGCCAAATTCGCCTGCAGCGCACAATCTCTTATTGCAGAAACGATCGAAACGACGCGTTGTAAAATGATTGTTTTTTTTTCTTCCAATATTGTCAACAGGTTTTCGAGTTTTCTAGGTTAAGTAGGCAGGTAAGTAGACGATAATGATCAGGGTTCGGATTTTATAGCATTTGCTAATAATTATTATAGGATAGAGATAAAAATAGCACAGTGGGCTATAAATTTGTTTTATGCATCGTGGACTCTAAATGGGAAATTTAATTTTGCCATTTTTTGCATATTTGAAGAATTTGAGATTTTCAGTGCTATTTTTGAAGTGTTGGTTCTATTTTTCGCTGATATTCTTGATTCAACGCTTTATTTTGTATTTTTCATAAATCTCGTTTATATTGAATAGTATTGATTTACGGGAATCCATAAGAAAAATTCCCACATTTTCGTTTCATATTGACAAATTGATAAATAATATGAAATCATTTAACATGTCATAATGTCTTTTTAAATAGCCCGGCGATGTCGAATATATTTATTCATTTTTATACCGTCTAATCTGTTATTGTTCCATATGATTGATATAGATTCTATAATATACCATCGACTGTAATTTTGATTTGTATTTATTTATTTATTTTTTTGCTTTTTTTTTATGTTTTTAGGGCATATTTATAGAGCGTATTTTACGGTTTTTTTGGTCATATTATAGCGCATATTTTAGAATTTTCGGTGCTATCAAATCCGAACCCTGATAATGATAATGTTACCTACTACAGTCCGCGACAGTGTTTCGCTATGACATGTAGGTATAATCGTGGACAGACCAAAGTATACCGCGACTGTTTAATTAAAATGAACGGTAACCGCCTGGCGGACGGACCGATACAATCGAGAGATATAAGGTGACTAAACTTATATTTAGATATCTAAATTTAAAGATCTATCGGCGACTATTGCAAAATAGACTATATAGTTCCGCGGCGACGACGAGCCTTTGCTCTACAACCATTAAGTAACGGTTTGATTTGTCGCTGCTGTCGTGAGGTGTTTGTAAATATTCGGCGAAAAATTCCACGCGTGTGAAACTATTGAAATATACGATATTCACACAATAATACTCGTATCCACCTGGTACGTCATCGCGTGCGGCAAATAATAACAGAGAAACGCGACTCGGCGAACGGATCACTCGTCGATAGATTTTTAAACAGCGATCGAGGGAGGGGGTGATTAGAAGGTTAAAAAATATCCTTCCCCTGCGTGTGATTTTTTTTTTTAATTTTACGTTTTCCATTTTAGTTAGCCGTCCGGGTCAAAGTGAACGACACGTACGCGGCGCGTAAAAAAAAAAAAAAACGAAATCAAACTGTAATAATTCGAGTACCTAATTGGCGTAGGTATAATATTAATGGCATGACTTTGAGACCCGTTATCGGCCATGGTAATTGGCAATTTCATAATCTAATTACCTACTGGAAAAAATAAATATTTCGAGTCTAATCGACATAAAGGGGACTTTGATATTTTAGATTAATATCGATAAAACGTGTAATCGCGTTTTAAAACGAGAGACGAAAATATTACGTTCGACGTACGTATATGTTGCCAATTCCTGGCATTATTCAATTTGACTTTTAATTAATTGAAAAAACCGAATGATTTTCTTCGACGCCATGATAATCATATTCTATCGCTGTATCAGGTGTATACCTCTATATATAAGGTACTTGTATTTATTGCGCCGCCGCGATTCTCGGAAATCTCATGCGCACGTTCGCTGTAATACAACACGCGGGGAAATTGGAAATTAGCATTACATAATTTCGCTCAACATTGTGAATCGTATTGTAGTCTTGTGACGCCAATTTTCCAATCGCTCTTTGTGTACGCGAGCAAACAACACATTCATCATCGTCGTCGTCGACACGATACAACGACGCTTTTATCCCCACCGCGGTTCCACAGAAGGACTAATAATTATTTTTTTATAAATATGTTTACGATAATCTGCATCGACGCAACATCACGCAACAACCACACGGTGAATCGTTTTAATGACTCGTTTGCGAGGATATTTTTAAACGCGTCACTTGTCAGACCGACGACGCTCGGTATATTGATTACTTCAAAAGTGCAACTTTTGCACGCGTTTTTTCAATTCGTTATGTTCCAATATTGAATGTTTTTAAAACGCAGGCTTGACATTTTAGAAAACGATCGGTACCGATTGTCAAAACAGTCGAAAGTAGAATCGATCGATAACTCGGTGTTGAATTTCGGCGTGTTTGACCGACGAACAGGCCACAAATGTTACAGAGCGGCGACCGTTGCCAACGCGTCATCGCGCAGGTTTCTTTTGTCGTTAAAAACGTTGCGAAACCCAAGTATTAATAGTCGAGTACAATGGTCGTAAAATAAGCGATACAATTTTCGGTTTATTTCAATGCGTTGTGAGTTGTTATCGTCGTCGGAGAGACGAGCGGTTAGGTTTTGACTTTCATTGTTAATTATTTTCGTGTACGCAGCGCACACGTTGTCGTACTGTTTGGATAATAACTCGCACGATGGACCGCAGTCCGTCCGAACGTGTACGACGAACAAATACGAAAACAACGCGGTATTGTTTATTTTTTTCGGCATTTCATAAAAAACGGCGTCGTCGTCGGCGGCCGCGTCGAAATAATTCTACCATTAGGTTTTATTTAGACGACGACGGACACTGCGGAAGAGACACGCCGAATCTATAAATAATTTCCACCGATCTAAAAGGTCAAATATTTGCGATCGGCTGACAAGCGCGTCGAATTCGCATAATAAGCTATATACCATTTGTACTGAAATCAATTGGGTAGTTTCGTTTCGCTTTTGATGTTTTTTCACAAAATATTATGTCTCTTCGTGCCGCCCGACGGTGACTCACGACGACGACGACGAGTCCGGCCACTCGACGGACTACGCGATAACATTGTTCGGAATATTTTAATTTTTAAATTAATATTTCATCGAACGGCTTTGTTATCTAATTGCGACAATTAAGCAGTCACGTATTACTATTTACATTTAAGGCGAACATAAAATAAATAGAATTCAATATTTATTCCGAGTAATACGTCATGTACATATACGTACGTATACGTGTGTGTCACATTGTAGAACAACAAGAACAACACTGAAATGAAACGGGAGGTTACGAATATTCCGTTAGAATCGGAAAAGGACAGATTTTCTAGGGGAACCTTGTTTTTTTTCACATAATGTTTTGCACAATGTTTGTCAACCGTATTATATGAACCAAAATACACAAATTACGGTCGTTTTCTATCAAAATAAAAGCCCATCTATCCACTATTGTGGTAAATATAATATATTCGACCGATTGTGTATGATATAATGAACGCTTACGTCATGTAAAACGTAATAATTGATATTTTTAGTCGCACAAAGCGTTTCGCAATCGAAAACAACTGATATTTCTTAATTACAATATGATATTATGCTGTGTGTTTTTTCATAGCGTGTACAACGTCCAACATAAATCGAGTACTATAAATTTGCAGATTTTTATGTCAATACACCGAAATTGTTTTCGTAATAATAATTTTAAAAATTATGTCGTCTCTTAAAATGACGTTTTTCGTGACACACCGTAGGCTTGTGAATACGCGCTTTAAATTGGCCTCGACCTATGTAAGTAGTAAAGCACTGTTGAAATATTATCCTATTTTAATCATTACAAAAATGTTTTACGAGGATCGCAGTGCTAAATTTGATTTCCCGAATGATCGCAGTTTTCGATTTGCGGACTTGTTGTACTACTACGTCTATTGCTGGTAGCGATCGTAATATTTTTCAAGTATAACGAGAACTTTGAAAATTATCTCCCACTAATAACCCGAAAACAACGTGTTTATATTGTACAATATAATAATTGTATAAATAATTATTATTATCGTACGTCAATACGACTGACTATTCGCACCAACGCGTATACCCAAAAATAATATTTAATAATAATTATCGGCTAGGTAAAAAAATTGTTGGAATATTAGAAAGAAAAAAAACCTGCGATTATGGAAAAAAATATCAAACAAGTACGATATAGTTAATAATAAAATAATTGCGATTACATAATAATTATCAATGCCAATTGTCCATATTATGTATGTATTTGATTCAACTAGCAATATTAAAATTTCCATAATATCATATCCAATAACATTTTATTAAATTTATAATTTTGTTCAATTCGGCCAACCTATATTAGGTAACCTCCAATTAGTCCGGAGTATACTGTACTTGGATTTTTAAACTAACTTCGACTGAATCTACTGTATATAGGATATCGTCGATTCGTGGCGAAATCTTCAGGTTATAAAAAAAAAAGAAGAAAGATTCTCTGTATAATATACACCTATAAATCGATCGTACTTGCATATTTCTGTCCTAATTAAAAATTCGACCTGTAAAAAAAAAAAAAAACATAATTATTTCGTCCGATTAAGTGCACTCGACTACTTGACGTGTTTTTAATTGAAATTATTTTTTCCGCCGACATTTCCATCGGAGTTACGTATCTGTTTTTGATTGAACGCCACCGCATATCGAACACCAGCCGGAACAATTGAAAATTACCGCTAACAATAGTTGTCATAAAAAAAAACCCCTCCGCGTTAATTAAAACGGTTTGATTACTAGTTGTTTTTTTTTTTCCCGACCGGCGGCGCCCGTATAAAAGGGGTAAATGGGTTTAATGAAATAAAATAAAAAAATTATCACGTTTTCCCACAGGAGGCGGTTAATTGTGTCTATTGTTCTCGGTTTAGAAACCGGAAACGGTTAAACGAATTAAACTAATCGAATAAAAATATAATTCGGGTGAATTAAAAATCGATTCCTAGTTGGAACAATATTATAATACGAGTAGTATAGTCTGTCCTATATATTTCGTTGGCAATTGTTCCAAACCGAACGCGTAATAGATATCGTTGGCAAAACACAGACCGCGCGCGCGCGCGTAATCAAATCAAATATCCGATTCGTTTGCGCCGCAAATAATAAATGTAATTAAAAAAAAAACCAGACAATCGAGAATTTGACATTTAAACAAATGCGGACACGCTTTAATGTCAACACTATTAGGTATAATATACTGTTCGTTAGCGTTTAGTAAATGACACGACGCGGTCGAGGGTAAATAATAATCTCGTCTAATCGCTACGAAAACAAACGCGCTCTATAGACAAACAACACATTTTTCCACGCGCCGACATTTTGTCGCGTTCAGGGACGTACGCGGAAAAAAGTTTCGAGAGGTTTTCTTATGAAAATCAGAACTTGATTTGCAATAAACACGATACTTTTTTTTCAATTTCGCTTTCGCCCGGTGAAACACGATGTAATAATACAATAATTATACCCGTCTATTAAAGTATAATATAATAACGATTAAACAATTAAAATTTGACAAGAAAATAACTATACAAAAAACCAAACATTTCGGGGGGACGCCCAAAACATCCCCGTGTACGTGCCCGGTCGCGTTCGATTCGGACAAACGGAATACGTCGGTTTTCTACGTTTTCGTCGCAAAAACACGACGACGACGACGGGTTCACGATGGGACGATTTTTCTCTCAAACTTTGTACGATAAATGTGCACGATCGCGAGTTCAGTGGCGTATTTAGGATTTTGTCAAGGGGGAGATGTACGTGTGTAATTATTTAGATTACTACCTATAAAAATTTATGAAAAATATAAAATAAATAAACAAAGTAATTATTATATGGTTAATACTCATAAACGGGGCTGGGATTTGTATGCAACAGCATGTTTTTTTTTTGCGACTTCTGATTATTGATTTTGTCAGTAATGTCCACGAATCACCTAATGATGAGAAAAATGGCGGTGTTTTTATTGTGCATGTTTTTGCATATTTTCGATGAAATGCATATGAAATGCATAATATATTGAATAAAATGAATATTATTGCATATTTCGATTATAAGAATGCGAAAAATGCATGTTTTATAGTATATTTCGACATCATGTGACGTTGAACGGAGCTTCGGTCTATACAAAGCCATACTATACGGATCCAATCGCCGATAATTCGTTTTCGAAAATTTAAAATAATATGTGGTCGTAGCATGTAACACACGTAGTGAATGTGAATTATAAATTTTATTTTATTTCTCAATGATATTAAGACAAAAAGCCAACCACTGGTGTATTTCAATAAATAAATATTTATTTTTTTAAACTATATTTTTGTGTTTATCTTATAAAAATTTAAATGCATATTTTTGCATATTTTGGTAAATAAAATGCATATTTTACAATTTTTTATTGCATACAAATCCTAGCCCTGCTCATAAATAATATGCAAAATATATTATTAAATATATTAAATAATTTTAATACAAACTATTAACTGTATTATTTAAACAATAATAAAATAAAAATAAAGGACTTTGGTATTATAATTAAATAGTTATTATAATTTAATATATTTAATTTGTTAATATAAATATGACTGTAAAAATATAACTAAATTTAATTTCTGTATAAACTTAAAATGTATAGTAATTATATCAAAAAGAGAATTTCAGTGTTTTTGTAAACAATAATTATGAGTCATAATTATTTATGACGTATGAAAAATTAAATTTTTATACAAGTAAACAATGACATAGAAAGAAAATATTCATTTATGTATGTATTATGAGTGTACGGTTCAACGATGATTTAATTATTTTTTTTTTAGATAAAATATGACCCGGGTTCAAATAATATATTCATCGTTGTCTAATAATACTATTATATAAGGTGTACACTAGGGTGGCCCTTAGCTTACTCTTGTAAATTTTTTTTTTTTTTATTGTACAGTTTGCGGCACCCATCCATTTTTTGTTAATACCTAAAAAAATACGAATTTCAAAATTTGGAATCAATCATTCAATTTTAAGCCGGGCACTTGAAGTTGAGTAGTTTTATTATTTTTTAAGGAAAACCCTAAACATTGTACTGTAACTTTTCTTTTTTTTCAACCAAAAAACATCAAACATCAAGTTTCGGATAGGAAATTTTATGACGATTCCAAAAATATCATTTTTGTCATCATTACATCATTTTTTTTACAGATATAGTGACAATTTTATGTGAAAAATAAGTAAAAGCTCAAAAAATCCAATAAAATGGTTTTTTCTTTAATATTATTGTGTATAATAGTCGAACGGTTAAAAATACAATAAAATTACCCAAGTACAAAATTATTTAAAATTAAATTTTACACAATAATAATAGTAGTAATAAATAAGTATCCTTAAAAAAGAACGCATATACATTAACATATATATATTTTATACTAAAATAATGTCTACCGAGTATTAGTAAAATTGAAACAGTTATTACTAGGGCTCGGAAGTTGTAGGAGCTAAAAAAGGTAAAATATGCATGCGAATATGCACGAAAAAATTGCAAAATATGCATTAAAAATGTTAAATATGAAAAAAAATTATTCTGAATTCCAAAAATAAAATACATCAGATGTTGTTAATATACATAAAAACTATTAATAACTAAAACAAAATTATAACTGGTTGGCATTTTGACATCTTATTGAGCTGAAAATAAAATTAAAAAATATATAAGTATTTATTTTAATTACGAAAAAAATACACGTTTTCTAATAAGTACCTGTTAAGTTATTGCATTGAACCACCAATACTTTTTAAGATTTTCTATTTCAAATGAACGACGATTATTCGATAGAAGATTTTGGAAAACGATCTTTCAACGTCAGTTGAAGTCATCGGAGCATATTTATAAAATTTTAAAAATCATTGCCTGCCAACTCATATACAGGTTAAGAAAGAAAAAAATCAATTTTTTTGGAAAAATATGAAATATGCATAATATGCGTATAAAATCAATGAAATATGCACTTTTTTAGCTAAAATTGGTAAAATATGCAAAATATGCATTTTCAATTTTCAATTTATTAACTCGCAATTGTATACTTCAAATTTCTAGCTAGTTCTGCTATAAATTGAGATCATACAGAACAATATGCAATTCCTACAACTTCCGAGCCCTAGTTATTACATTTGTGCAAAAATCATTTATTAATAATTTTAATCTAATCTTTGGGCTTATGACGAAAATTATCTACCATATTGTTATTTATTATATTGTAATCGACTTAAATCAATAACGTTAATTCAAGAAAATCCAAACTAATCGTAATATAAGATTAGATGTTATAAAATACGTCTTTGCAGTTTTCAAATTTAATAAGAAAATTATCTACCATATTATTATTTATTATATTGTAATCGACTTAAATCAATAACGTTAATTCAAGAAAATCCAAACTAATCGTAATATAAGATTAGATGTTATAAAATACGTCTTCGCAGTTTTCAAATTTAATAATATAGCACATTTTTTCTGGTCAACAATGTCTTCTATATTTTTGCGCGAGAAAATTTATTTAATTAATAACTTTGCAAGTAAAATATCAGGTAGTAATTAATTACCATCAAATATACAAGTATTAAAAACTTTGTTTTTTAATATGAGAATAATTGTAAAATTGAGTCATCGTGAAAGTGCTTAATTATTATTCGAGAAGTGTTAGTGTTTTGGGAAAAGGGACGTAATCCAGTTCGAAAAGAGAAACACTGTACATCTCTAAAGTCGAATCTTTATACAATGAGTGGAGAACACTTCAAAAGCACGCCCAAAGAAATACAGCTAATCATAAGGAACAAGAAGAACTGTTTATTTCAAAATTTGATGATTTATTCGATTTAGCCCATGCAAATGCTATAGATATGATGAAAAACGAAACGGATAAATTTTTTTTTATAAATAATAAGGACGGCCAGGATGTATGGTATTAATCATAAAAATATGCGCAAAGAGCAACTTTCTATGGAACGAAAAAATAAAGCACTTGCCAGAGAAAAGCAAAAGGCTCAAACTGAAGGTAATTTAAAAATGTTAATTTATGCTTTTATATCGGATTTTTTTGTTTATTATTAATTTTTTTTCAAATTTTTTTCAACTCGTATTTTGCATTTCAACGAGACTTGTTAAATCGATCGAGTCGTGTTTTTCGTTTGTATTTCAGACGGTTTTTAGTTTTCCGTCTTTTTCCCCTCTCATTTCGACGGCGAAACAAACGCGTTTTGTTTTACATCTCGTTGCCGTGACGAGATTTATCTTTTATTTCGATTCGATTATGAAAAATATTGGTTTCTCTCCAACGATTTCAAGTCTATTTATAGTTTTTTAGTGCTGAGAATCGGCGGCGGTCGCTACAAAGGTTGTTACTTTGTAAAGGTTTACTTTTGTGTTACTTTGGGCAATTTAAAATTTGAACGCGATTTCCGAGGGACAACGAATCTTATCTATTTTCTTGGCCGCACTTTTGAATTCCATGGATTTTCTTTTCTTTTCGATTTCGAATGATTACGGTTTTCAACATTAACGTTGCGCTCGCGATTATAGTTATTTTATTAATTATTACTAGGGATGAGAAGTTATAGGAGCTAAAATAGACAAAATATGCAAGGAAAAAGTATGATATATGCATCAAAAATTGGAAAATATGCAAAAAATATATTATAATATGCAATTTTTTCTATTAAAATATAAATAATTTTTAACCGAGTGGTAAAAAATTAATACTAGTTATAAATATGAGATGATAAATGATTGGTAGGTGAATTGATTATATATTGATAGTCGGGTGATTTAATCTAAAATTATAAAAATACAATTTTATAAGTTTTGTAATATATTTAATAATAATTATTTTACATATTATATTTTACATTGACAATTCTACAATTGACAAATTTGCCATCTGCATTTTTATTTTATTGATTGTTGACAACAAACATATAAAATTCCATAAAATAATAAATTTTCCATGTCAATTGTATTAAAATCCACATAATTTTACTAAATATGCATTTTTATGCACAAAAAAAACACGAATATGCAAAATTTAAATACCAAATTTCAATTCATTAGGTTATAGAACAGATTTTTAGCTCACCTAGCTATAAATAGAAGATATTACAGACAAAAATATGCAAATCCTATAACTTCTCATCCCTATTTATAACATTTTATTCACGTCAGAGGGTACCGCTACACCGGTAATTTTCAGCGGTAAAAATACGTCCGCTTAAAACAAACAAAATCCCATTGAAAAGTGGTTTTAGAGTAAAAATACCTATTATGAAATTTATAGAGAACAATATTTACGAGGGAACCCCTCGTCGGTGTTTTTTGAAATTTTTATTATAAAAGAAGTTACAGTCGTTTTAAAAATGAAAAAAAAACAACAGGTTTTTGTACCTATTTTATATCTAGACGTATATTTATAATAATATAAAACGCCGATTAATAAATTATACGCATTTTCGACCCGACGACGATTAAACGTGTTTTTTTTTCTCCTATCGTTGCATAATACTCGTTTGGTTTTTATTCGATTCTTTCGGTGTGCAACGTGGCATAGACCGACCGCGCGTAGGCCGTAGGGGAAATGCGACTATGCGAGAGAGAACACGACTGCCCCTCCTACGGATCGGAGAGGGCAATGCTCTCTTGAATTTGTCGTGCACTGGTCGGGAGCAGTAACCGAAAACGATGTACGAATTTAGCCGACGAATAAAATATTTCGGAGCGACAAACATTGACTAGAGAACTTTCACTTCGTTATTCCTATTTCCGAATCCGCCATTGTCAGCTAACACAATATAATATAGACACGGCGTTACGATAACGACAGGCGTTTTTAAATTTTCTTTTTTCAATCGGACTTGGACACGACCCCTTATAGGTAGCATATTATAAATAGTGCAGTACTGCAGTGCAGTGCAGTGCGGTGTGGTGCAGCCAAGTGAACCGAATTCGTTTGGTTTGTTAATTTGTATCGCGAAAGACAACAAATTACATTACTGCGATTTGTCATTTCTTAAATCGCATATCAAATCATATTCAACGATTGATTGCATTCAACACTCGTCAGTGTCGATTATAAAAAAAAAACTCATAAAAAACATCCAACAATTTGTTTGTATAGCTAACCGTTCGCATAACTAACAATATCGATTTAACAAAAGGATGAGATACAGGCGACGACGACGACGGGTGTGATTATAATAATTATACATATTGTGTGTATATAACAATCATATATCAAGTCCTATTTAATATAAAATAATGGGAAAATATTTACACAACTTGAAAATTAAACAAATACATTGAGCGCACAGAACAGATACATTGCACATTGAGATTAGATATCGGTGAATGTAAATCTTTGGCTTGTTTAAATTAACGTTCTGTACCTTAAAAAAAAAATAATAAAATAAATTCATATCTGTAAAGTACCTCTACACCTACGATTATATTATACAGATCCGTGTTCGTCTGTACCGGTCGAACGACGGTTTTCCGAAAGAAAACCCAGCGAAAGCCAGCCGTGTTTATTATATTAAAATCTTGTAAGGGACATAGATTTCGTCTTTATAATTCAACGTTTTTCGATACATATTTTGCACGGTGTACCAGAGTCGAGTTTAACTCACTGTGCCGTTAATTCAACGGGTATTGGAAACCAAATTTGCTACGTATTATTTCAAAATATCATCTCAATGCGGTCTTTAAACAAACTTGTGTTCTGAATATTTAACATGAAAAAAAGATTTATTTAATATTTTCTAAACTTTCTATGACATTTGATGGCACATGTGATTTATTCAGACACGTTTTGTCGTAGCGTGACAACGTGTAATTTGCAACTTTTACAGTGACAATTCATCGAGTTATACTTGCTCAGCCCCGTGTACACGCGTAATTGCTTTTAGCAGACTTTTGAAATGTGTGTTTTATTATTGCTTGCACTTTGAAATTTTCATACTATTCAATTAGACCGATGACACTAGAAGGTTTTGGCAATTCATCGACTACAGTTGAACATTGTTAAAATAAATTTTGCATTTATTAAAAAAATACACGGCGGTTAAAAGATTCGACCTATACGCGTGTGATCGTATTATTATGGTTAGATTATACTATAATGTTAACATGAAAATTGCCTATATAAATACAGCTGTAAAAATATAACTAAATATAATATCTATATAAACTTATTAAAATGTATAATAATTATTGTATCAAAAAAAGGAGAATTTTAGTGTTTTCGTAAACAATAATAACGATGGCGTATGGAAAATTAAATTTTTATACAATTTTTAAACAATGATATTATAGTAAGAAAATATTAATTTATATAATATTGTGTGTTAACAAGTGTACAGTTCAACGATGATTTGATAATTTTTTTTTTTTAGCTAAAATATGACCCTGGTTCAAATGACATATTCATCGTGGCCTAATAATACTGGTATTAAACGTCATAAACTTAACATTATCTTATACTTAGTTCATAATATTGCTTTTAAATAGGTATTATTATTTTTTTTTTACATAGGAGACATTTGATTGACAACTTAACAGATACATACTCTCGAGTGCTTAATAAAATAACTTAAAGTAATAAAAATATACGATATAATATAATGTAGAAAAAAAATGTTTGACAAACGATCCAAAAAAAGATTCATTTATAAATATATACATATATATATATATATGTGTGAGAAACGGGCACTGTGATACTATTTACATAGTATTGGGAGATCCACTTGATGTGATGAAAGAGCAACGGATATGCGCTTAGAGATTTGGATTAGACATCCTCCATTGGGACTAAACAAAGAAACAGACGAAAAAAAGAGATTATAAAGGTATTGAAATGGTCAGACACGATGGAAGAATAATCGGGTATGAGATCACAGTTTTAGACACGGGTTGAACGTCGACGACTAATGAATGTATTCGAGGGGACGTGTAAGCCACGGTCCGGTCTTTAGTCAATAATAGGTTGAGCAATGGATGTCAACTCGATGACGAAACGGCACGGTGTGAGTTTAAGAAAGGGTGTAATAATATTTAAAACACTACTCGATCCTGGTCGAAACAAAGTGCCGAGAGAAACCCGTGACGGACGTTGAAGACTTCCGACGGTCTCATAGAATATTATCGATGCAACGCCCGTTTGATGTGCACTAATCCAAAATTTTCAATGATTCCCGGCCGGTAGAAATTAATTTAAAAAAATAAAAGTGTTTAAATTCATAAAACGAATGCTAGTTGTTTATAAAATACATAATAAAATATATATATATATATATGATAGTCTTAAATTTTTCATTAGAAAATTTAGTTGCACGTCTAACTAAAACATACAAGTAATTGTATATTTTTATCATATAGAATACTTGATAATTTATATTTTTTATACTCATTGTACCTACAATAATTAGATAAGAGTGTGAGTAAGTGTTAAAAAGTTACTTTTGAACTTGGAACCGAATATAACATAACCTACTGTTAACAAATCTATCACGTCGAAAGAAAATTATAAATCGATTGTTTCTTTTGTTTCGACACAAAATATGCCATAGACGATAATCATAATATTATACTAATGGTGTCGGGGCTGTCACAAAGTTATCATTTAGAAATAATAGGCAATTCAACCGATTTATTTGTTTGCTGTCTGTGTTTGGATAAAAACGTTTGACTGTGAAGTAGACCTTGATTCATAACCCTCTGATCGACGGATTCTTGCATTTTAGTTTGAGCCTGAAAAAAAAAAAAAAATAAATAAATAAATAAATAAACGATAAAGAGTTATTATGAGATTAATGACAATTAAAAAACATCAAGTGTATTTTTCTCGACAGTACAACAAAGTGAAAAAAATAAATAAATATTGGAAAAATGTAACAATCCGTTTTAAATGTCATGTGCCCACAACACAAGTGCTATCTTTAATCTACTATAGCAGACACGTTGAAAGGCACTTTATCATACAAATATGTTTTAAATTGTCAATAATCACTATTCATTTGCATAATACTTGAGTAGAAAAATAGCAAAATATTAATCTATTTGAACAATAGTATCAATAACTATCGTAGACAAGTTTTTTTTTAAATATTTATGTCTATTTGATTATCTGCCAACCATTATTCACGACTATTTATAAATCTAAACTCGCCAGTTTGTAGAATGCTGTAGATATTAGCTTTTCTTCGTTTTCTTGTAATGTTTTAAAGCTTTCTTGTTCTCTCTAGAATCAATTTAATATTTTATTACAACAAAACTCTCCTACAAATAATATAAAATACATTGTTGCAGAATATTTATATGAATATCAAAATTAATAAATTTAATAGCTTATGATTCGTATAAATGTAGGATTTATTTTAAGTAATAAATAATTAATATTGGTATTCATTGTATATTACTATATAAAATACTTATTATTTTTTTTATCAAAGCTTGAAACTTTAATTTTCAATATAGACGATAAGAATTATAAAATACCTACGAAATGTTATAAAATGAGAAAACAACCGACTATAATATTATTGTTGAATAATATATTCCACAACAACAGTGTACAAATTAAATGTAAAATAATTCTTACCTTTAAATCACTAATTTCCTTGTTGGCTTTTAAGAGTCTGTTTTGTAACACGCTCGCATCAACATCGGATAACGAAACATTTTTAGTGTCCATACATTTCACTACGGATTTTGCCTTTTCTATAAATTTTTTTTGTTTCTCTTCCCATTCTTGTATTTCTAAATCTTTCTGATTGAGAGAAACTTGTAGTAAATTTATTAATTGATCTATGAAAACACAAAAATAAAAAAAAATTGTAAAAAGGGAAAGAACGTACGTTAAAATTTGTTCTACTCTATACTTGGTCTATATGTAATGTAAATTTAATGATAATCTATTTTTTCTGAAATTGTAAAACACAAAAAGGCTAGTGTTTTAATTGAAATTGAAAAATATGTTTAGAAAAAAGTCTTATGACATTCTTTCGATGGTCTCGCGTAAGTTTAAAATTGACTTAAAAATTATAAAATGTCCAAATTTATAAAACCTTTGTCCGATATTGTTGAATTTTTTTCTTCAATGTCCATGGATCGCGTATCTTTTTCACATTGTAGTTGACTTTGTAGATCTTTGACTTTTGACTTCCATTCATCGCTATTTTTCTCAGTTTGTTCCTGTAATTCGGATTCCAATTCCAATATCTTTTGATTCGCTTTTCTGTGATTTAAATATTATATACAATAAAAAAATTAACGTTTCAATAATTTTTATTAATTTAAATTAAACACTAGTGAAACTATTATGATAAAATTATTTTTATAAATAGAGAATTCTTTCGAAATAATACTAATATAATTAAATCATACCTATTGTCTAAACGTAATTCGTTATACTGTTGTCTTGTATTGTCTAAAAGTGTTTGTAATACTGAAACTTTATCCTCATCGGGTTCTTTTTGGTTTATTTTTAGCATCGTGTTATCATGCTGAAGAGTAACTAACTTTTGTCTAAAAAAAACGAATAGAAAATTAAAAAGTTATACAGTTTTAATGAAGAAAAAAAAAACAATGCAATGCAATTTTAACAAACTTCAGATCCATTGCTGATTCTATGTCTTCGCCAGCTTGAGAATGATCAATTGTGTTTGTCTTTTTCATTTGAGTTTGACAACATTTTAATTCTTCATTGGCTTCTTTCAACGAATCTCTCTCGATAACTAATCTCTGTAAAAATATAACAAAATCCATCAAATTAAGAAAAAAAAAATAAATAGCGTAATTACATTTTTTTCTTTTTGCAAGGTGTTCAAATTTTCCATTAACTTTTTCGTTTCAAATTCCAATCTATCAATTTTGTTTGTCTCATCGTTTAACGTGTGATGAAGTTCGGTAACTTGTTTTTTATACATTTCTAATTGTGATTTCCAAACAGAAGCTTTTTTAATTTCCTATAAAAATGTATATCATGTTTAAAGTAGCCTCATAGACTCGAGTCAAAAACTTCAAATTATCGACGGGTAAATTATTATTACTTGTTCTAGTTCCATATTTTGTTGAATATATGCTATATTTTTTGTTTCTAATATCTTCACTTGTCGTTTTAAATCGCCTAATTCTTCCAATTTTTTTTTATAAGACTGTATCGTCGACTCATACTTGTCAACTCTGTCGGCAGTGTCTCGAAGGATATCCACTTCATCTTTTAGTAGCCTCGCTTCGCCGGCAGTCTCTTGCAGTAATTCAAATTTGGTTTTCAACTCGACCATTTCTCTTTCTTGGGTTTCCAGTTTAATCCGGTAGTCATCTCTAGCTGAAATAGAATTTTTTAATGTTTTCATTGTTGTCGTCATTGGCTTATATTAATGTCAAAAAGGTTTGTTTCGATGGGAGAGGTCGATGGAGTAGGAACCAAATTTGCACAGGCATCTAGAGACTAGAAAACCATGTGGCCCCCTCCTGAAGCCATAATAAAAATCTGTCCAATCTAATGTAATTAAAAATCTCAGATGTGCTATGATTTTATTGAGCCTCAGAAATAAAAACAATGCTAATGATTAATAAGAATTTCATTACAAGTAATATTGTAATGTATTTTCAACTATGAGGATAAAATATATTTGGGATACACTTTGTATGTAATAAGTAGGGCCCGGATTTAAATGCACTTAAAACCATACACATATGCTCTAATAAATAGCCAAAAATGCCTTTAAAAAATGCATTTTACCACAAAAATGACCTTAAAAATGCCCTTAAAAAATACAATTTACCACAAAAATGACCTTAAAAATGCCATATATTTTTTTTATACAAATTATAATTTATAAATGAGACATAATAATTATTTTTACATAGTTATTTTATTAAAAAAAAACTGAAAATTTGAAATATTGACTAAATAAAACCCGATAAACCTTCTTAAATATCAAGAAAATAATTTATCTTAAAATAATTTTTTGAATAGTCCAAGTTTTATATCTATATTGAATAAATATGCATTAAAAACCAACAAAATGACCCAATAATGCTAAAAATGCTCTAAAAATGAAAAAAACGTCGAAATATGCAAAAAAAATGCAAAATAAAATTTGTAGCTTTCAAACCCTCGTTACATGAAACGAATTATGTACTTAGAAAGCATTGTGTATGATCAACCAAAAAAATATGCACTTTGCATTGAAATCCGGGCCCTAGTAATAAGAATTTATACGTATAATTTTTATCTTATATTTATTTTTTTTTTACAACGGTAGTGTTGGTTTGACAGACTTATAGCCTATCAAACAGGGGAGATGGCAACTAGACAGTTGCCTGCCCACAGAGAGAAGCCGACCAAGTTATTATCTTATATTTAAACGTTAAATTATTTATGAAATAATAATTCAATGATAGCGCATACTGTACTGCGGCGAGTAAACATACAAATAATATCGATTATCGTATTTTCACACTCGCTAAATTTTATTCCAAGACTTTTTAATGATAAATTAATGAAATATTTTATTTAAAAAAATTGACTAATTAATAAATATTCTATTTGAGCGCATTAAATCACTTTCAATATAAAATATTTAACACTTCCAAAGGTACAAAAAAATATAGAAAAAGTAGTTTAAACAATACAATTTGGTATATTTGTTTCACTTTTATTTTTATTTTTAGGTTCTACGGTAAATAAATGATTTAAAAATTGTACACAGATAAATTAAAAATTTATTGATATTAAAATCAAATTATTAAACACTTCTTATTCATTTGATAATATTTAAAAACAAATTTATCATCTTTTTCACAGTGAATAATTATGATATATATTACTTTTTTTTCAAATTATAAAATACGAATGATTGACACTTGCGCAGTAAAACTGATTTTTTAAGAAAAAGTAATCTAACGATAACCAACAATTTGTCAAAGTCAACAAACACTATCATATGGCAAAACAAAATTAAACAGAATATGGAAAATATTGATTGACTATCTATGAACTTAAAAACATGAAATATTGAGTAAAGTGTAAAGATTTAAAATCCTAAAATAAAATGTTTGAACAGTTCTGTTTTGAGCAATAAAATAACTCTGACCAGATCCGATATGAATAATTTAAAATATTTAAAATGATATTAATCAACTAAATTTAAACAAATAAATTCAACTTACAAGTTTCAGCTTTGTATAATTCTTCTTTGAGTTCTTCAATTTGCCTTCTCTGACCGTTACCTTTTAAAGGGTCCTCGACGCTTTCTAAAAGTCGTTCCTCCAAGTGTCTCTTTTCATCTAGAATGTATGTTTTTTCTTCTTGTAATAGACTTATCTAAAAAAAAAAAAAAGACAAAAATTATTTATTTATTATTGTACAGCGCATACATTTCATGCGATAAATACTTGAGAGTCGAGTTCAAGACAACGTTGGGTCATTTGATCTCTAGCTTTCGTTACGCCTTGTAGTTCATCGATAAGCTGTTGAATGTGTTCTTGATGATCTATATCGACTCCGAGACTAGTAGTGATAATACTTTGAGGATGTCCTTGTATCCTTTCTAGATCTTGTATGGACTGCATGATCACAGTCTGAGAATTTTCATCCATTGATCTGATGTGAGTTATATAATCTGAAAAAAAATCAATTTGATCGAATCAATTCACTTGACGTCAATTCGACTTACGTACGTACCTTGAGCATTTCGACAGTTAACGGCACAACCTAAAATGAGTTGTAACAAACGAGCCAATTCCATTGTATCGCTTTGTTCTCCTAAATAGATTAAAAATTAAATCTCGAAGTGATATTTTAAATTATCAGACGGCAAAGTTTTCAATTAAATATAATAATATAATAATATTACCTATTTTGACGACATCTGGTTTCATAAAATTTCCCATATGTTGAGTGTCACATTCTTGGTAAAAATCATGAATTTTTTCAACAATTTTTTTGAGATTGCTGACCTGAAAATATTTAAAAATATATGGTAAATTACACTACGTACAATTGTAAATTTATTATCATGAAAAAAAAAAAACACTAAAATAAAACTGTTTTCTTTATCATATCACAATATTTAATACAAGAATTGATTTAGGAATTATTTTCCTTATTAAATATACTGAACTTGTTATACAAATTGAATACGATATGTTAAATGACAAATTTCAAACTTGATGTTTTACTTCATTGTGAAAATCATTGTGTAGGTAAGCGAACGTATTTCAAATTTTAATCAGTTTATATACGTTAGAACATACTCTATGAAATTAAGTTTTGGACACTTTTTACTTCAACATAATATATAGAGAAACATTTTTTTGTATTTAAAGATTTTCATGTATTTTACTGAATTCTTTTTATAAATGGAAAAAAAAAAAAATAAAGAGATTTAACGTTGAAATGATTTCAATTAAATAACGTCATAAATAATTCTCTCATTAAACGCTTGAAAATTAACTGTTTACATTGCACATTATTAATAGTAATAATAAAAAAAAGTCAAGCACTGCCTGTACTGATTTTTTCTAATAAATAATTTAAATAAATTGTATATTTCAACGAATTTTGAGCATTGTTATGTATATAACTGAAAATGTTGACGGTTTAAGCGACAAACAATTCCTAGGAATTTATATAATTTTTATAGTTTATTAGACCATAGTCTATCACAAGAGATTGGATTTTTATGATTTTACATATTTGTCTCTAGTCTATGCAGTTAAACGGGAGTAAGGTGTCTCAAGGGTTTACAAAACACAGAATACATAAAAAAATTAATATATTTTACACAAAAAAAAGCATATCCAAGGGATGAGAGAATTTAATACAATATTAAGCCTCGTCCACACCAAAGAAACATTTGTCGGAAACACATGTTTTCGGCAAATTATAGAGTATGTCGATAATGTATCGGCAGGTTGCCAGACCTGACGTTGTTGTCATCACTAACATTTTGATATTTTGATGAAATTGTATTATTTTGTGTTCAGTAAGTTCAGTTGGTCGATTGGCTATTTAGTACAAAACTACAAAAAACACCATAGAGTTGACTAGAGAGAGAAAAAGTGTGTCAGTTAATAGATGATTTATATTATTCCCAGTATTATGGGACCAAACGCTGTCGGATTATAAAAATAAGTTTAAAAAAAAATGACTCGTGGTGTGAAATTTCAAAAACAATGAACATTGACAAAGCAGACATTGAAAACATTTTTTTGTAAAGACTAACAGGTTAGGTCTGGACGCAAATGTTTTTAATTTTTGTCAGTAGCATTTTGTTGTTTTTTGGTCTGGAAGCGGCTTTAAAGTGCTCATAAATATTTTCGGGAGAAATTTTTTATTTTAAACATTATTTTTATGCATGACCATGTAGGTTCGTCGGAACTCTGATCGTTTATCACCAAGTAAAACATAGTTAAATAAAAAAGGGTATAAAATATACCCTTCTGGGTTCTTCGCGAACACAGAGATCAATCACTAGATGTTCCTTATAGGCGGCAATAGCGCGTGCAGTGTTCTAACGTTAATTGTTATTGTTAACATCAATCAAATTAAATTGTATAAATTATGGTTATTTTTTTTTTCACAGAACATTTAATGAAATATTTTGCATTTTTAAGAACATAAAACATCTAAAATATCTAGTTATCACACATTTTATTTTTTATTTTGGTTGTGTTGTGTTGTGGAAGCTTTGTGACACATTGTTGACTTTAAAACTGGTTCATCTGATTAATAGGGCTTCCCAATATTTAAGTGAGCTCAGGACTATGTAGGCAAAGGAAACTGACAGGAGAGATTGAAGTAGACGTGTCACGTATATATATTAAGCTACAGGATAAATTGGCTATTGCACGTATTTATCGCAGTAATTGTGTGTTTTATTTAAAGTACAAGTTCAATTTGCAACACAAGTAACAGAAAATGCTAGACAAACAGGTGTGCTGACAGATTGGCATCCTAAATATAATATGTACTTCTAAATGTCATGGAGGTTTGCCATATTAAAATAAAAATTAATAATAGATAATTGAATTTTGTCTTGTCAAATTTGAATGACTTACATTTATTATGTTATTATGTTAATGAAATTAAAAACACATACACATAATATATTACTGAGTAATATGTCAAAAAAAAAAATCTCCAAAAAAGTGTTTTGAAAAAATATTTTGTAAAACTCAAAATGATAAAACTATAGACCAAAATAACATGGTAAATTTACTATGTATAAAACATGTTCAAAATACTATTATTAAACCAATATTTTGCTCGTTAAATGTATGTACAATATATGTTTAAAAAAAAAATAAATATAATATCATGTTACCTTCAGTCTCCAATTACTTCCAACGTCTTTTTTTATTTTTGAAAACCAAACGCCATCAAAACATTCGGGAGCACTGAAAATAAAATAAAATTGGACAATCAACCACGGTCGATATAAAAAGTAAAATCCATTGTTCCTAGATGAATTTGAGATATCCCGTTCAATTTAAACAGTTAAATATTTTGTTTGAATCATAAAACAGTTTTCTTTTGCACTCCGAAAAAAATAAAAAATAAAAAATAGTTACCCACATCTGTTTAAATACTAATCATAAAAAAAACTCACATTTGATTCAACGCTTCTGCAAGAGCGACGCCATCGGTAATATCGTATAGAGTTCGGTGAGGACTTTTGAGGTGTAACGTTTGCAACTGAAAACATAATATCAACACCACAAATCATAGCATACATGTTATCAGGTAATTATTTATAATTAATCATTGTATTATTGACACAACAGCAATTGGGCCAATTTTAATGCTGTGATGTATTTTCAATATCAGCGACAATTAATTTGTAAGTATTTGTTGAGCGACAATTGAAAAATCATATTATAATTTGGCCAATGTTTCTTTTACTTGGATTAAAATAGAACCGTTTGCGCTCAGTTTCTACAATGCTTGTAGTTTATTACAAGCTGTATGTTTTTTTCTGACCAGTCGAGTGACTCGAGTGGAACATTTAAACACAAGTGTACCGGTAACAAAATTGAGAGTTTTCAATGGAAATCACTGGCGGTTCTACCGCCTTCAAAATGCGCACCGCGAGTCGTTGTCAAATGTGAAAAACGCAAAATAATACAAACCCATTTGAGGAGAACATTGCATAGATCTTTGTTCTCTATTCTCGAGGTCTGAAACTCCATGGTCGAGTTGTCGCTTGTACCGGTCGGTAGTCGGGGGCTGTTCAGAGTTTGACGGTCTGAAACAACGAGAGTAATTAATCGCTACAGGATTCGTTGGAACGGCCGAAAGGCAGCCGGAGGAGGCGACGCGTCGGCTCGCGCTTACCATTTATATCGCCTGTTTTCTAGGAGACGTGACGACTTGCAAACGCGCGAAAAGGATACGAAAAGACGCCAAATTGTGGTGACAAGTTTGTTCTCGAGACGTTGTTACACCATGTAAGTTGTCCGCAAGTAGTGTCGAATTCATTTGATAACGGGACGCGACCTGTTATCGTCGTCGGCGGCGCGCGTTATCAGAGCGATGTTGTTTTGTTGCGGACGATTTGATATCGCATAACTAGAGCGCGGATTTCAATGCAATTGCATATTTGTTTCCTTTTAATATTTTTGGATTTTTGTCAGTATTCTCTACGAATCATCATAATTTGAAGCAAATGGTGAAATTTTTTTTCGCATATTTCTGCATATTTCAATGTTATTGCATAATTTTGCATATTTAGGCAAAATTTAAAATGTATTGCATATTTATTGCATATTGAAGTCAAAATATGACTTTACATGAAAGCTTTTAATAATTGACGAAATCAAAGAAAAAATTAATTCTATTCCTGGGCCAAAAGGTGCAACACTTACTACAAAACTAAATGAGCTTTCCAATAAAAATAAAGGTCTAGAAATTCTACGAAAAATAAATGCAGTACTATCAGGCGAAAACGTTCAGCTCGAAGATGTTTATCAAGACCCGAAAATAATAAATTGCTTCAAATATGCCCCAACAACTTCGGTTGACGTCGAACGTTCGTTTTCAGTATTTAAAAATATGTTAACTGACAAACGTCATAGCTTCACTCAAGAAAAACTTGAAATGCATATGATCATTCATTTTAATAGTAAATAAAATTCAAAAATTTAAAGAGAAATTTATATAAGTATTTAATATTTTAGTATTTAAGTAATTAATTGTTATAAGAAGTTTAATTTGTAAAATTTTAAATAAATAAAAAAAATGAATTTCATGATTTTTACTGCATATTTTTGCATATTTTCATGATTTTTACTGCATATTTTTTGCATATTTTCATGATTTTTACTGCATATTATATGGCATATTTTGATACTTTTTAGTGCATAAAAATCCGCGCTCTACGCATAACACACGGCGCACAGTGGGGCAAATGACCATCAAAGTTGGCATTAAATCGTATTATATGAATCGATTTCGGTCAACAATATGAAAAAATAAAAATATATTTAGTTTGAAATAAGAATCGTTTACATTTTTTTTAGATCTGAGTGTTTTTAAGTGTGTACTCAGCTATTCGAAAAAAAAAAAAAGAACGTAATTTGGAAAAAAAGTTTTATTTTTTTTCATTTTTATATTGAGTTAAGACATATTTTTAATAACAAAATATTGTTAAATATGTAAAATTATTTTAATACAAACTATTAAAAATTATAAAATAAAATAAAATTAAGGTCTAGCCTCGAGTGTTATAAGTAAGAGTGCAAAAAAGTCACCACTGGTTTCGACTAAAAATCGTCATCGGGTGTAAAGAGCGCACAACGCAAAAGAGCATGAAACCGGTCGTGACTTTTTTGCACTATTACTTATAATACTTATTCCACTAGGGCAGGTAGATATTTATTGTAATGCTTAGGTATATAACCAAATTTAACATACTTACTCGAAACTTTCAATAAAAAGTTGTAAAAGTTATAAAAATCAAATTTATTTCAAACTTTCATTGTTCACTATCAACTGCGAAATTAACGTGAAAATCACGATAAATATAATATACTAAGTAATAAATAGAAAAAAAAAGTGCAAATATGTACAGAAAAATCAAATTGTTTTATAATCTACAATTAATATAGATTTAAAAAAACATAATTTCCTAACTCAATACGTCTCAATGCCTATTCAAATCCTACCTTATTCATAAAATAATTGTTAAAAATCACTTGCACAGTTGAACAATTCACAATTGAATTTGAATCACTTAAGAATATATTTTCATCATATTATAATTTAAAACAATTTGATACGTACCTGAGGGTAGAAGGATCCATCATTAAATACTTATATACTTCAATTATTGTATTTTTAAGACATAAAGCATACGTTCAAAAAACACGTGATATTAAAAAAAAACCAACATGAAAATTTATGACAACACCTGACGACTTTCGAAGCGCTCTCTGGCCGATATTAGTGGTATTTAGATCCAAAATCTGCCGAATTATTATGAACAGGTCTATAAAGTTTACAAAAACGCTAATAACGAAGATCTATAAAGCATTTGGTTTTTTTTATTTTCTGCCAACTTTGAGGGTCATTTGCCCCACTGTGCGGCGCGACGATAAAACGGATCGCGGAACGACGAAAACGATCTCGCGTTTGTCCGACTCGCCGCCCACGATACGCCTCGCGAATCGTGACGGTACTACGAAATATCAGCGCGCGTTTGCCGACCGGAGAGAGGGGAAATAATAATTATAACGTACGAAGAGAAAACGACGCGGAACGGTCGCAATTATTGTTTCCGGTTCGCGCGCGCTAGCGGACATGAAAGGGCGATCGATCACATCGTCGTCGTCGAAACGATAATATTATAATATTTATGTAAATAACACGACGGTGGCGGAACTACATGTTTTATATGCATGGGCGCCGCGAGGGGGGTGCACTTGCACCCCCTTGTCTTTTCAAAAAAAAAAAATTCAATTCAATTCAATTGAAAAAATTGAATGGTATTGAAACTATTTTATTTTGCATAATTTATCTACATTATTTCCAATATTTATTATTACTAGGGCCCGGAATTGTATGCATTTGCATATTTCCATCTATTTATCTAAAAAGTAGCTAGGTAAGATACAAATTTGAATCTCAACCTAATGTGTTGATATGCAAAATTAAATTTGGCATATTTTTGCATATTTGGACCATTTTAAATTATTGTGCATATTTCAGCAATTTTCTGAAATATAATGCATATATAGAAAAAAAAATAGTATGAAGTATACTATTATTATGCGCAAGACTTACGTCAATTCAGTGTATCATGAAGTATAATTTGATATGGGCTATAATAAGATTTATAATAACAAGTGAAATAAGAAATAAGATAAGATAAAGTTTATTACTACGATAAAATTTGGTAACGAAAAACTAGTACCTACCTAGGTAGGTAACTAGTACCTAAATGGACTAATGGTTTAGTTTTTATACGACAGTGCTTCGCGATATTGTGTATTCGTTCGAGTGTTCGACTATTTGTGTTTCATTAAAATGTCAAAAGTACAATCGTCTGTTCGTAAATACGAGTATGTTGCTGAATTTGGAGAAAATATTTTTGCATGTGACGGGGAGTAGTATAGATTATTTAATGAATTATATAAATTTTAAAACTAAATAAATTTATTAAACTTTCATTTTTGTTTGCATATTTTCGCATATTTTTGCGTATTAATTAAAGTGCATATTTTAATGATATTCAGTGCATAAATGCATGCATATTTCGTACATTTTTTGTGCATATAATTCCGGGCCCTAATTATTACACTATTTATACTTATTTTACATAATTGTCAATATATATTATTTATATTGTATACATTGTAGCCGTTGAAAAAAAAAAACTAAAATAACTTTGCATCATCATACAATTTGAAAAAATATTTTTACGTGTTTAACTATTATTATTATTACTACTAATTATTATTATTAATATTACTATTATTATTATTGCGTATACAAGCATTATTTAGAAATCAGCGTATACCTTATTGCGCGATGCACCCCCCTGATAAAATTCCTGGCGGCGCCTATGTTTATATGGATAAAGGTGTGATTTCGCGCGGGGGCCTCGGCACACGATTTTTAACGTGGAAAATTACGATTTAAAAAATCAAACTGAAAACCTCGTTTTAAAAAGTCCGTGTTTAGTTATAAAATAGAGTGCGGATTTGTATGTATTTACACGTCATATTTGTTGCGAACGATTCCTTTATAGAATATGTCACGGGAAAATCTGATTATTTTAAGCTACGGTTGATATTACCATTGATTATAAATACTATAGTATTTATAATCAATGATATTACGTATTTTTACATGATTTACATTTATATATATAAAAAGAACAGGCCTTTTTTATGTTCCCATTTTGTGACGACGCCATTGAACTTTTTTCCAATTTTTTTTCACACAGTTGTTCCAAATACCTTCCTGAGTGTCGTCACGTCGTCCGATTTTCAAAATTCCACCCCTAAGGGAGTTAAAAGGGGTAAAAAGGGTGAAACTAGAAAAATCCAATTTTTTTTGAAATTAAGTATACATACTCTATAACGCAAATAAACATCGCGTCTATAAACTTTATTTTGTGAAATTCAACTCCCAAGTAGGGGAAAAAAGCAGTATTTTACGTGTTAATTGAAATTCGAAAACGCAATAAATAAAATTTTCTTCGTCCCGTGAAATGGATTTTATGTTTGAAAAAGAACTCTTCAAATAGCTTACGCACTCAAATACATTGCCTACGGTTATAATTTGTGTTTTAAAACAACTATACGAAAAACTAACGAAAGCCAACGGTCCGGTGTTATCGAACAAAGTTTATATTTTGTCTTCGAAATTATAAAATAAATAAATATATATTTATATACTCGTATGTATGAATTATCATCGTCAGTGTTGAATTAATGTTAAGACACGCGCAGGCGATTTCGTACAAAGTGAACATATCGAAAAGAAACTTAGTGGTAGAATTTTGGAAATCGTTGTAGTCATGCGATCTGTATGTAGTATCCGTGTCAGAGCGTTTCCAGTGTAATATGAAATAAAATCTAAAAACACTTGGACTTTTGTGCGAGTGTTAAAACTGTGGGTCGATAAACTTCCTACGGCTTACACCAGGTATAATATTATAAAATAAGCATCTATCAAAATGCATAAATTGTTAGCGCTGCGTTGCTTTCTAATCGTTCATTATGCTAATGAGCCCAAGCGACGACGGCCACCTTTTCCTTATCACGTCCTCCTCGTTAGAAATGAGATCTGTACAATTTGATTATTATTTTTGTCTTTGTGCGCACGTAATATGTGGTGTGTGCGTGTGCATATTTTCGCGTCGTCGCGTTGTTCTCGTGATTTTTTCGTTATATATATTCGCCATCGCGGCAATCTCGTTTTCTATCATCGCCATTGTGGCGGTCAAAAATCGTTGTTCCAATTGTTATTGTCATTATTGAGTCTTATTTCTGTCGACAATAAACTTACTCGACGCGCACTACTGCTTGATTTATTTCTCACAATCAACCCACACCTCGGAAGTCCATCGGTCGCGACCAATCACTTTTTCGTCCACGTTATCCTGAATAACTAGACTCTTCGTCCTTAACTCCATTGTCGTCTCACTCATAACACAATTCCTAGTCGTCGTCGTGTCATCAGCTGTTGCCGCCGTGAACGTGCATTGGGTTGCGTTTTCGTCAAGGCGCTGTTGATATTCCGAGTATTGGAATCGTCTTCGTCTGCCGCCGCGAATACCGTGCACTTTGGATTGCATTCTCGTGGCAAAAGGAACTGTTCAATTCGTCTTGTTATATTATTTTGGTCCTTCCAATTCATTGGTTTTTTTTTTCTCTCTGTGTCTTTTCGCTCATACGTAAACGAAAATTCATGTTTTCCGTTTTCGCGCGGTTTCTTCGTATTTAATAGCAGTTATTGCGAAAGAATTATCATACTAATATAAGGAATTTTCAATAATCCGTTTTTAAGTTCTACAATAACGAATACCCGAAGAGTACGAGCTTATTATATTGTTATTATATTGTCGAAAGGTTATGACGAATAACGTCCGTGTACAGTGACTTTGAACTGGAATAATTTACGCGACTTTGACATAAAAGAACAATAGAAATAAAATGACTTTACTTGTTTTCAGAAGTAGTTCGTTTATTGTTCGTTAAACTTCCGACGTGAAAACGGCACTTCCAACAATACAACCGCCTCCGTCGGCAATGGATTAAATAATATTTAATCGTAACGAGAACAAAAACAAATTATCCCTCAATGCGTGTTTCATAAAACGAACGAAATCGTCCTGGTTCGGCTAAAAACAGGACGGGAAATAAAAACAATACACCACGTGTCGCGGTGAATAAATTACGCGTTTGAACGTGACGACAAATGACAATTTCGCACGACACCGTCCGACGGCGGCGATTCGAACGAGACTGGAACGCCGAGGATTGATCACAGAAAGCTAACGATTTTCGTCGCAATTGATTTCGCCTCACCCCTACGACCTATACTCTACTATTGTCGTCACGCCTAGGGGTAGTAAGTGGAGCCATATTATCAAATAAAACAGCCGGGGATTCGTTTGTTTATTCGAACTCGGAACACGTTGCTACCCGGCACGGCGGCGTTTTATACATTTTTATCAACGAAAACAACAAACTCTCGTGTTCTTATTATGTCGATATCGGTCGATTACGATTGATAGACGTTTTCTGAAAAAAATCGAATATTTTATTTTCAAAAAAAAAAAACAAAGGCAAAGGTAAAATATTTCAATTGAACGTGTCCCGGAAGAGTTATATTATCGTATTGTTTATCTAAAAAGTCACCGCCGAAGTAGACGTATTATATTTGTTCGGATAGCATAATCGATGGGTTTTTTTTTTAAGAATATTTTCATAACAAATTATAATATGACGTGTAAACCTTGTTTTATTTAATGCCTTCTCGTAATTCATAAATTGTCCGATGACGTATAACACGCGACAAGTACTTTTCGCGCAATACACAACATCGTCAAATGATTTTCATTCAAATTCAAATTATTCGTTACTTATTTCGACTAACAATTATTACGTCGTAACTATTTCAGTAGGTATCGTCATAATAATTATTCGTAAACTTAATCGTGCGAAATTATTAAACGTTTTTTATATTTTGTTGTATACGCCAACTCAGGTTGACGCACACAAATATATCTTTGACGGTGTCAGATACTCTAACCGTCAAACAAGTATGTAACGGAAGACCTGATAACAGGCCTACACGACTATTTCCTTAAGTGACCACGATAACGAGCACTGCTTAATGGAAAAGTCGAATAGGACTCTCCAGGGTTTATTTCCCTTACAACTCTAAGGTTACTTTACACTCGAACAACTGACCACGAAGAATCGAGCACTGGATGTGGTTTTAAACACAATATTGTTTTAAGATATAAATTTTAATCGGCGAGCCTCTTAGTTACTTTAAAAAGGTCGACAAAGTAGTTCAATTCAAACACCGTTTATGTTTTTAATGATCACTAAAACTAACATACAAAAATATTGGAAAAACGAAATAAAGTCCTCTCTCTAGTTACCGCACTTACCCGTACGATAAAAATGGAAAGAGTGACCCCAGTCCGCCCTCCTCATGGCGCTCAAATAATATTTACAATTTATTGCCTCAGCATATTTTGCTTCCCAGGCTTGAAACTAAAATTGCTTGTTATTAAAAAAATAATATGTATTAATACCATAACTGCCGCGTCGCAACAATATGACTAATATTGCTATGACGCAACAACTACAATACTAATACATATTATATACGACAATTTTTTCCCTCTAAAGTACCTTATACCTACTCTACGCACTTGATTACACGTCTATATTATATTATTCGTCTAATTGTTGAAAACGTTCCATTATTATTTACAGTGTTGTTTCGTTACTTATTTTCTCTCGTCGTCGCGTCGTACGATAATCGTGTCTCGTTATCGCGGCGGTCTCTAGTCAGAAAAATCAGATAAAATAAAAAGTTATACTTCGCACACGGGCGAAGCCGGGTTATTCAGCTAGTTATGTAAAAATATGTAAAATAAAATATGTGTTATTTTATTGCAAATCACGTGAAACGAATTTATCATTTGCAATAATTAATAATTTATCATGTTTTGGTAAAAATATGTATTTTTTACATACAAATCCCAGCCCTAATCATCACTTAACACAAATCGATTCCGCCGGTAACCCGACACGGATTTTTTTTGTCCGGTGTGACGCGCGCAAGTATATAAATCTGCGAGACGGGTGCATTCGAAAACGTTTAAGTCGCACGCGAGAGAGGACGAAAAAGAAAAAATTTAAAACACACACTCGCGCGCGCGCGCGCGCGATATACGTATATATACATTATATGTGTATATAAATATAATTAAAAATAATACGCCCGAGCGGCCCGAGCGTGCGTGTGTGCGCGCGTATATAATGATTAAGTCCGGCTCACGGCTGCAGTTTAATGGGATTTTTTTTTTTTCCTTTCTTTCTTTTTATACTACCGACCGTAAACAGATGAGAGACAACCGGAGAGAGCGGTCGTCGTCGTAGTCGTCGTCGTCGTCGTCGTCGTCGTCTCTCATCCCTAGCGACGGTTGCTAGGGCGCCGCCTACGTCATCATCCCTTCGATTATTACGTTCGGCACCCTCTAGGGTGTGTGTGTGTGTGTGTGTGTGTGTGTGTGTGTGTGAGTGTGTGTGCGCGCGCCCGTGTGTCTGCTGCGTGTAGGAGATATATTATTATACTCTTTGACGCGGTGGATTTTATTTTCAATTTTTTCTCTTTGCCCCTAGTCCTGCCGCCAAGCAATATGTACGCCGCTCGGACGATGGTGTACGCGCGTCGATGTTTCGCGGCGGTCGCGGTTTTGGCCAACAGGAGATATCGTTTTTTTATCCACAGACAATAGTCGACGCGCCGCCCGCGCACGGCGATCGAATATTGTTATCGCTATTACTATTATATTATTATTATTATTATTATTACTATCATTATCATCGTCATCACCGCCGCCGCCGCCGTCATCGCCGCCGCCGCCGCCGTCATTATTGTTATTATTATTATTATTATTATTATGTGCCTCGCAGGAGCCTCGGCGAACGTTTGACCGCGAGATATCGTCTGCCGCATGAAAACCGCAGTCGTTCGTGGCGTGTGTGAGATCGTACGGACGGACCATCGTAAGTACGCGCGAGTACGTTTATTATATTGTATTGTATTAGGCATGCCCGCGACGACGACAAATCGACGCGATTTGATAACGAGCCCGAGTCGCCCGAGACGACGACGACGACGACGACGACACGCCTCGACCCGGCGCGACTCGATCACACACAATGTTAAAATTATATCGCCGAATTCGACGAACGCGAACGCTTCTGTTTTCACATTTTTACTGTAATATACGCGTAATGGGCCGTCGATTTCGGAAATAAATTCAAGTGGGGCTCCCCTAGCCACTAACAATAGGCGCAGCACACACACACACATCGATTCGCGAAAATAAATCGAGCGAAAGTTCGAGAAATACGTTTCGATGTTGTTTTTTATCAGAAAAAAATGCACTGTAGTAATAAAGTAAGCGACGACGCTGTTGAAAACGTTTCGAATGAAATTAAAACTAAACAACGGTGTTACGTGTTCTCTTCGAGAAAAACAAATTGTTTTAGTAGCCCGACGATATAAACTTTTGCTAATGAAAATTCTTTTATATTTGTCGCAGTACAGTTAATTTATTTATTTAACAACTACTCGTGTATACGTGTGATTTACGCGCCGCCGCGCCGTTTCAAATCTCTTAATAAGATCTCGATTCGGATTCGTTAAAAATCCTACTGTAATTCGCTAAAGACATAAAGAACCGTTTAAATTATTTCAATCGGAAACTAAAATATATTATAATATTATACTCGTATTATATACGTGTATGATATAATAACGAGAGAAAACATTTAAAACTTTCCGCGTTCGTTGCCAAAACGCGTAGGCATCTAATTGATGAAATAGTAAGATTAGTTTTTAATTTGCATAAATTAAAATACTTTTATTATACGTGTTTTTAACCGAAGACGGCGGCGGCGGCGGCGGCGGCGGTCTTTTCTATTCGAGTGTATATAAGTTATGTTAATGCACCTCCGAGCCCAGCAGGTGTCGAGTAATATATTATAGTAATATATTTTTCATAGTTACGAAATTCGAGGTAGATAAAAAAAACGAAGGCCGTGATGGCGCTTTACATAAATGCTAAATTCGAAATGGTCGAGAAAATAAAATTATTACCGTCAACGCTCGGACCGAACGCGTACGCATTTCACGGCGACTTGATATAGCAAAACACTGGGCGGTAGATAATATTGCAATAGGTTGGTTTTTCAGTCGGCGCGATAATAGTTCTCAAAACAAGCATGATAATATTATGAACCCACTGGTTTTTTTTTTTTTTTACGAATAATTTTTTTTTTTATGACGTGAAATATATTTTGTGGTTTTACAGATTGAAAAAAAAAACAAAACGTAATTTTCAGATGCTACACCATAGCGACATCGTCAAAGAGTTCAAACGTTATAACCTCGAGTGCAACGAAAATCTGTCATTGCGGCTTCGTCCAGCGTACCTACAACCAGATAAATGAACCGTTCGTGACATCGCAATCATCATAACGAGTGAAAAATACATTTTGTTTTTTTTTCCAAAATAATCGTTCGACGACCGAATATTGCAGTAGGATAAAACATTCAGGTGAATTTTCGACTCGGTAGATACAGAGTAGCCCGACACGATCAAAATCGTTGGAAATCACACGATTATTTATACAAAACAAACGTTCAATTTTGTTCGTAAACCATATTTTTAACGTCCCCACGCACTTTGTCAAAATCGATATTTAATTTCTACTCTATCTAATAGATATAATATTATAATGAATAATTTTAGAATAATTTCGTTAGACGTTCGATTTTCAAATTACTAACGAAATAATATTCACGCCGCGTTTACAATATTCATTGCGATTTTAATGGAATGTGTTGAAATGAATTATAGTTTCATTAAAACAACTCGAAACGATTTCGAAATACGTTTCGCTACCTCGTCCTACTCGTACCTACTCAACACAATCGAGCGCATTTATTAATATAACCATCCGTCGATTTATTCGTATTAAAATATTTGAAAATTGAAAAATGTACACGTCGTACACGTTAATTTATCGACCTCCAGTTCGCGAGCGAATTAAAATTATAAATATATTATGTAAACATATTTCCCTATGATTGAACATTTGAAAATAAATAAATAATTCATTCGACGTATTGGATTTACGTATTTAAAACCGATAACAGACGACGGACACAGTAAAAACGACTGTTTCGTACCGTTTCGTTTATTTTATTTCAATTAATATGAAATATTTAACGCACTTGAAATACAGATAAATACGTCGACGTTCTGTCGTTATTCCACTATCGAATTTTACGTGTTTTTTTTTTTTATATATTTGTATATTTTACTTTTAGTTTGATTATAAAACCGTGAAATGATAATGACGTTTTATACTGTTTATAATTATTATCATATTACATATTATTATATGTGTGTAGGTACACGAAATTTTTCGGAATATAAAGTGATATAAATAATAAAAAGTCTCGTCAGATAAACACGAGAGTAGTTCGTTTGTATATTGTGCGATAAAATATGTTTTAAAACGAAATCGTTTTCGTTTGATTTCAGGTTTTATCATTGTTTTTCAAAAACGTATTAAAAAAGGAATGATCATATACTTATTAGATATTTCAATAGTTTTAATGAGTATTTTACAAGGTAAATCAATATTGAACGTTACTATTGAAATTGCGTAAAACATAATTTTTTATTCGTATCCGTTTCAGGCACATCGTGTATAAATTGCTATAAATGTTCGTCTCTGAATGGAAGTAATGCAAATTGTGAAGACCCTTTTAACCCAGCCATGTCCACTTACATAGAGAAATGCATGGTCCCAAAAAGAGGTCACGTGGGAATGTTTCCAGCAAACTTTTGTACAAAAATCATTGGGAAAAACGGTGAGTAAGACGACAAATAATTCAATTCCTCCTAGTCCGAGTTCTTTCTTTTCTTTTGAAAACGTTCTATTACTTATATTATATAAAAAAAAAAAAAAAAACGGATTGCAACTTATTTTGCATTATGTTTTTCCCTTTTGATTTCTCACGTGCGCGTCAAATAATAATAGTCGTTTGTAATTTATCGTTGTACTACATTTTAATTAAAAATTTACGAAATTATAATAAATATTTGAAACGACCCGGAGGTTTCTCAATATTTTCACCACAATAGGAAATAATAATAATAATGTAGTGTTGTAGTATTTTACGTGTTTTTTTCACCGTTAATGTTGATATCACGATTAAATTGTTCGTTTCGGAATGTGTGTGTGTGTGTGTGTATTTTCGTTGGCCGGTTTCGTGAACGAATAAAACTCGTTTTTTTATATTTCTTTGACATTTATTCGACGAGTTTATTATTTGCATTATAATGCCATGCCGCTCGGAACACGTCTTGTGTATGCATTTTTCATCTCACTATACTAAGAAAGCGCGACGTGTTCCGCGACGACGGAGTGATTAAAAAAATACGATTGATTTTCGGGGAGTTTGTTTTTGCGCGTTTCGACTTGCCGCAGTTTTTAGATAGAGCATGTTTTGAGCAATGTCGAGGTTGATTTTTCTCATCGCACACTATTTCGTGACCTTTACCGCGCGCGTTTCAGTCCAAAATTTCACGATAAACAATGTGTGTACTCAACAATGACATATAGTTTGTTAATATTTGCAATAAATTCATACTTTTTTCGGCCATTTTTAGCCATTATTAGTATTTCTAAAATTCTAACTATATTTCGGTTGTGTAAAATGTACAAACCTTATAGACCTCGGAGTAATAATAACATGGAAACGATAAAAATCATTACTCCGAGCCATAAACGAACGTTTTTCTAATGCGGCGCTCGACGTAGGCAACGGCGATACGTTCACATTCACATTTTGTAGTACGTATTACATACTGACATCCTCGTCCGGGGAAATCGTAATATTGTGTGTTGAATTTCAACAAAAAAAAAAAACACGTACAAATAATGTCGTCGAGTCTTACATTCTGACCGATATTTTGATTTTCCCCTCGAAATAATTCGCCCTCTGCTCGTAAGAAATGAACGCGAATATTTTACGACACTTTAGATAATCTTGATCGGAGCTCGGCAAGTCGTAGCTCTTAAATATGCACTTGAAAACTCCGAAATATGCGTTCAACTCGAAAAAATATTATAAATTTATGAGAAAAAAAAATCAATTGTGATTTTACAATTTTAAAAAAACGTTGGGCCCATATACGTAGATGTCGGGTTAAATTATAAACGAAAATGTTAACTTACTCAAATTTGTTTGTAAAAGTGTACTTGTAATTGAACTATTTCATATATTTACCTTGGAAATTACACTGTATTTCCTATATCGTGTGAAAATATACCCAAAAATAGCACTTAATTAGTAAAATAGCACGTAAAAATACACGAAAAAGTGTGAAACGTATTTGTATCTCACTTTGGATGTTCTAGGACGAACCGAGAAAAACGTGCATTTGCTAGAACTTCCGATCGTAATAATATTCCACGTTCGATAGCGTAATGATTTACACAATTGTCATCAAATATTTAATTCGTCGCGCAGGTAATACTGAAATAGTCGGACTAGGACAGATTTTTTTTTCACCGCTCCATGCGCTTATAGTTCGTACTTTTCTCGTAAAACCTGCAATTATTATTATTAAATACATATTGGAAAAAGAAGAAGAAAAAAAAAACGCTCCTGTCGCGTAACTCGAGACGACAACCTCTACGGGGCAATAAGAGAAGTTCACGTCGACATGATATTTTGCGCTCGATAACTTTGAGATTTAATTTTTTCTTCTCCGCGTCTCGCTTTTATTATTTATTCGATCGAGTTTATTCGCACGCGACACTAATGGCCGTCGACTTGTACATAATACATAACACTTTCAAGTTACTTTTGAGTTGAAAAACGATACATAATTTATTCACGTGTCTTTCGTTGTGTTTGCGTCGCAGTGAAAACCCACGAAGTGATGGTCATCAGACAGTGTGCCATGAAAACCATGGATTCTCAGTGCGGCGAATTCAAGTATCAAGACAACACCATGAACGGTTGTATTCTCACGTGCGATTTCGACGGTTGCAATTCAGGGCCGAGCCACCAGCCGAATACATTATTACACGTCACGTTAACTGCACTCTTATTAGCACTGACATCGTACTATATCAATAAAACTATTGAATGTTTTCATGTTACTTAGAACAAAAAAAAATAAATAAATAAATAAAAATATTATGTTTAAACAAAAAAATCGAACATAGCTTTTCAATGTATATTTTTTAATTGTTAAGTAATTCATTCATTCTTTATTGTTACGATATTATTATTATAATATTATAATTACAATTATTATTATTATTATTATCATTATCATTATCATTATGATTACTAAATTATTATTATTATTATTATTATTATTGTTATTATTATTATTATTATTATTATTACATTATATTACATATTATTATGCATACAAGTTAAAAAAAAAAACTGAAATAGGGACGACAATATCACGTTACCTTATTTTTTTTTTACATTATTACAAATTACAATACAACTATGTGTTCTTAATATTGTTCTTCCCGATTCCCGTTATTAATCTATTATCTATATTTATCTACCATAGTCGATAATATTATTAAAGTTAAATATAAAATAATAATAACGCAGTGTTTAAAATCATATTTTATAGACTTAAAAGGAATGACGAGTCAAGTGCCATTATGTTACAATTGTTTTTATATATTCACTATTTTGAAATATTCAATATACCTAACCTGTACCCGGGTGTAAGTATAAATATTTTGGTTCACAATATTATATACAAGCTTCTCTTATATACTTCTCTTTTCGTTTGAGTTTGAATCTCTTCTTTTTTTCCCCTTTTTTCCTTTTTTGTTTTTTTTTTTCGTTTTTTTTTCGTTTTTTTTTTGCTAAATTTACTAAATATATAATTATGGTTATGCTATTAAATATATAAGTTTAGACGTTTAAGTAAATCAACGCTGTGATTATTTTGATCTAAATTGTAAACATTTTTATTACCTGATTAGAGGGATAAAATGTTATTGAATCGAGCAAATTATTATTTGAAATTTATATATGGTTTACATTTGTTGACTATATTGTAGTGAATATTGTGTCCAAAATCAAAAAAAAAAAAAAAAATTAGAGTTATATCTAAGTAGTATTTAATTGCTAATAAAAATTATTTACTTTCATAGTTTGTCCTATGAACTCTTTGAAAATGTTATACTACAGTTGTTTATGATTAAAGTTATTTTATTTGTTTACTGTATTTCGCTGTTGATTTGTTCAAGTCTCGTCAACGACTATACTGAACGCGGATTATAATATTATTATGACTTGTAATTACGTATATTGGCCACAGCGGTCACTATTATATGACTCAAAAACGTTGGACATATGGCCACGTGTAGCGGAAACTAGAGAGAGTTATTACTAGAGCTAGGATTTTGGTGACTTTTGCATTTTTTTTCTTTAAGTGCTATACAATTCTAACCAAAAACTAAATTTGTTTCGTGATAATATAACAATGTAGAATATGTAATTTTTATTTTGCATTTTTTTGCATTTTTTGCATTTTTTGTGTTAAATGCATTTTATTGCATTTTTAAGGTCATTTTTACGTAATATTACAAATATTACGTTCATTTTGTGTATTTTAACTAATTTTTGTTTATTTTAAGCATTTTTTAAGTTCATTTTTTAGAGTTTTTAGGTCATTTTTGCATATTTTTTTTAGTACATTTTTGTGTATTTTTTAGGTCATTAAAATCCTAGCTCTAGTTATTACTTATTACTAGGGCTCGGATTTATATGTAAATACATATTTTTACATATTTCTCAATAATTCCATTTTTTCCTCAATATTTCGACAATTTCTTCATTAACGATTTATTAATAATTATATTCGATTGAATTTTTCAATACAATTCAATAAGAACTTACTCCTTTGGACATTGCAAATATGAAATTTGCACCCATTACCTCGGTGGAAGTCGAGCGCTCCTTAAAATGAATAATGATGTCAAAGTAAAATGAGTAAATTAGATAATATAATGTCATTTATAATTTAGCAATTTTTTATATATTTTTTGTAATTTTTTTATACTTATATATTCCATATTTTCATTTTTTTATCACATATAAAGTGATTTTTTATTACATATATATTTACATATTTTGGTTTTTTTAACACATATAAATCCGAGCCCTACTTATTACGTATACCTATATGATTGAGTTGTATTAATATAAGTGTTTATTATATTCACGTGTTCGTTGTTCACTGCGATCAATGACCACCAGGTCATAATGTTTTTTACCTGTCGTTTTCCGGGAAAAATACGAATTCGTTCGGACCGATTCCGAGTTCTGTCGGAACTGCGGAACTTCGACAACTCGACCCCGCGACTTGAATGAGATAGGCCGAGACGCCTAAATCATAACTAGGGCTCGGAAGTTGTAGGAATTGCATATTGTTCTGTATGATCTCAATTTATAGCAGAACTAGCTAGAAATTTGAAGTATACAATTGCGAGTTAATAAATTGAAAATTGAAAATGCATATTTTGCATATTTTACCAATTTTAGCTAAAAAAGTGCATATTTCATTGATTTTATACGCATATTATGCATAATATTTCATATTTTTCCAAAAAAATTGATTTTTTTCTTTCTTAACCTGTATATGAGTTGGCAGGCAATGATTTTTAAAATTTTATAAATATGCTCCGACGACTTCAACTGACGTTGAAAGATCGTTTTCCAAAATCTTCTATCGAATAATCGTCGTTCATTTGAAATAGAAAATCTTAAGAAAGTATTGGTGGTTCAAATGCAATAACTTAACAGGTACTTATTAGAAAACATGTATTTTTTTCGTAATTAAAATAAATACTGAATAAAATATATTTTTTAATTTTATTTTCAGCTCAATAAGATGTCAAAATGCCAACCAGTTATAATTTTGTTTTAGTTATTAATAGTTTTTATGTATATTAACAACATCTGATGTATTTTATTTTTGGAATTCAGAATAATTTTTTGCATATTTAACATTTTTAACGCATATTTTGCAATTTTTTCGTGCATATTCGCATGCATATTTTACCTTTTTTAGCTCCTACAACTTCCGAGCCCTAATCATAACAAATAATATTTGAATCGGTCATTTCAATAACGACATAAGTCATTAAGTTTAAACTTTACAGGAACTAAAAAAAACTTTACTACTCCAAAAATTCAACTTTTTTTGCATTAACACCTATTTACTAATTTATTTTTATGGTTTCTGATATTCATAATCTATAGTTTTAAATAGTCCAACTTTTATCAAAATGCATCAAATTGAGATAAAACATATTTGACTTGCGTTGTTTTTGCAGCGAATATTCATAATATACAATCTAAGTCAAATTAATAAAATTAAATAGATAAACATCGAAGTGTTAGTAGTTTTATTACTATTATTACAATATTATTATTCTATTATGATGGTGTTGATAAAAAAAACATATGATGTAAAATAATCATGGGCACTAGTGTGATCTATGAATGGCAGCAAAAACTACACAAGTCAATGACTTGAGTAGTTATTGCAGTGATTATAGTTTATCGTAGTAAATTGTGTATTAAATATTAGTCTGACATATGTAGTTTTTATACAGAATACGTAACCACGTGTATTATTATCAAATTTGACAAAAAGTCAATATTGAAAAATCGGTGACTTATGTCGTTATTGAAATGACCGATTCATTTATAATCCGATGAGTACTGTTATGTATCGTTTCGTGAATTCATATAAATTCATAGAAAATCATTCTATTACATTCTACTACAACTGCCGTTTGTGTTCAAATAAAGTGTATTTATTTAATAGAAATAATTTCACTCGGCTTGGCGGCTACTAGGAGGACGTGTTTATATGTAAATAATGCTATTGTTCTATAGTGAACATATTCAATAGGGATGCGAATATTTATGTCGACATCGAGACACGGTGCACCCGAGTGTCCGTTAGTTGTAGATTGATAAATAATTGTAGCCAAGCCAAGTAAAATTATTATTTGTATTAAATAAATACACTTATTATCATAATATAAGTCATATTATACTATAGAATCGGTTTCGATATAAATTAAGACTTTTTATTTATAAAAAAAATAATACGTTATGTATTATACGTTGTTGGCAAACATATAATTTCCTCGAAGGGAGGGGGGTGAGGTGTACACTTATTATTATTAAGTACACGCGCATAAATTTATAAAACTGTTATTCTTTAGAGTACCAATTCAATTATTCTTATACATAAAACATATTATGTGTCTATAACGCGAAATGTAATTATCTGTTTTTTAATCAAAGTTCATCGACGATGATGTGACCTCTTCTTCTGATGAAATCTCAATATTTCGACGGCACGACAATAGAGCGCTGCTAATCCATTGTCAAGTCTACTCTAATAAAACAAAATCAACGCGCCTATAGTTATAAAATATTTCGATCGAGATCGATATTCAATAATGATAAAACATTTACTTCTGTCGTACTATTTTCTCAGATAATATGACTTGATTCTCTTTTTAAAGAGAGGAACGAGTTCGTTCGGGTTCGTCGCAGTTGAGACTGTTGTGCAGAATATTTTGAGAAGCGTGTGAATATTATAGGACAAAACTCTTTATCACAAATATCCTGATTTGAGTATTATGTAATCGGATATTATCTCATGTTTCCCCACGTGTTTAATTCACTGGCTGGTTGATATGCGAATTGTTTTCAATAATTTATTTATAGCAGTAAATAGTAGTAAACGAACTGCGGGCATCATATTTCCGAATGTATTATGTATCAATATTCAATATTATAATAAAGTGTAGCGTTTTCAATAATTTTGTTCTGTATTCTACATTGTTTAGTATCGCTTGGTTAAACGGAAACGAAATGTTATTTTCGTCGTCGAGTGAAATCACAATTTTGATAATATACGAGTATTTCGATGACGGGGAATAGAGTTTTGAAAAAAAATAGTAAAAAATAAAAAAACACTAGTCCAATCGCAAACGGTCGCTGTACTGCAGCACGAGCACAACTCGGTGTAATTTTGGTTTTCTCGTAACGCGTGTAACAGTAGTCCTTATTGGTTGGAAATATTTCGAAAAAAAAAAAAAACATTTACCGTAATTATTTATCGTTTCGTTTGAATTTCAAACAATAATACGCGCTGCGCGGGTACCTCGCGAAGTAAGTTTATGTCGCATAGAGTTGTGTATATTTTATTTTTATAAACGACTTGCAAAACCATAAAAATTGATTATCCTGCGAAATATTAATATTACTAATAGAGTAATAACTAGGGCTAGGCTACTTTATGCTCTAACACCGTCCGGTAATCGGTATGTTTTGTATTATTTCGATATTCCGTGATTTTATCCGCAATACGTTATATTTGTTGTTTTTCAAATGCGTTTTCGTGCCGTATGCAATTCGATTATTGTAAAATATTTCGCGTGTATCGTAATGTGTTTCCTCCGGACATTGCGCGTTTTACGATTGACGAATAAACCGAGAAAAATATTGCCAAACATCACATTTTTTTCGGTATCGAACAACTCGGTGTACGTTTATTACGCGTGTGACGGTAGTCCTTTTTAGTTTGAAATATTTCGAGAAAAAAAACAAACCGTTTATCGTAATTTATCGTTTCGTTTGAATTTCAAACAATAATACGCGCTGCGCGGGTATATACGTACTTCGCGAAGTAAGTTTATACGTCGCATAGAGTTGTGTATATCTTATTTTTATAAACGACTTGCAAAATGGATTATCCTGCGAAATATTAATATTACTAATAGAGTAATAACTAGGGCTAGGCTACTTTATGCTCTATCACCGTCCGGTAATCGGTATGTTTTGTATTATTTCGATATTCCGTGATTTTATCCGCAATACGTTATATTTGTTGTTTTTCAAATGCGTTTTGAAAAACATTGCCAAACATCACATTTTTTTTTGGTATCGAACAACTCGGTGTACGTTTGTTACGCGCGTGACGGTAGTCCTTATTAGTTTGAAATATTTCGAGAGAAAAAACAAACCGTTTTAATTTCAAACGATATAATAATGATTAATGATCATGTAAAATATCGGTGAAAAAAAAAACGGCCGAGGGGGAGGGGATTTTCCAAAAATTAAATTCCACAAAAAAAAAAAAAACATGTATTTTATTTTCCTGCGGTGTACACAGATTATTTATGGAAAAAAACCGCGTTCAAAAAACTATCGATTTACTTCGGAGATATATTAATTCGGGCGAGCTAGAAATATTTTCGTTTCCACTGCACTGTGCGGCGAGGACGCTTCGCCGCCGCCGCCGCCGTGCGACCAACGAAATCGAATTTATTTATTATTATTATTATTATTTAATATCTGCCGAGTGTGTTTACAGGAGAGTGTCGTACGCACTCGCAAGACCGCGTCGACCTGCGTGGTCGTCGTTTCGACGAGCGTTGCTTCCAACCGGTTGCCCGGAGGGGGAAATTCGGGCGGCCGGCTAGTTCGGCGGCGCGGCGGCGGCGCGGTTTCGTGTACAAAATTATGTAACGTAAAATAAATCAATCGATTTTCGTGTGCTTTTCGCGTATTTCTCGGGTCAAAACGCTTCGGATAAACTCGAAATTTCCGCGGTTTCGTCTGCACGCCCGAACCGATCGATCCGCGCGAATTTCAAGCCAATCGGTCAGTCGGTACGGTCGCGATTTCCATAAAACCACGTCGGTTATAACTCGCGCGATCATAACGCTGTCGGACGACCCGCGCTAGGTTTTATCTTATTTTTTCACCGAGCTCTCCTCCGCGCCGCGACCGCCGTCGTCGGATCGGTGTAATCCAGGGGTCGCCAACCAGGTCGAACGTTGTGAAAAAAGTTAATTTTACCATTATCGGGCGCAAGTTACGATAACGGCGAAACTCTGCACTATTGCCTTTGATTGAGTCGATGATATTCGTAAATGACGTGTTTTTTTTTTATATATTAAAATCATGTTGAAAGTCGACTGATATATTATATCATATACTAGCCGACCTGTCACAGCTTCGCCCGTGATTGGTTCACGGCATGATGATGAATTGGCCACTTACGCAAAATTTAACTCTATTAGCATGCCCAATAAACCTTCATAAGAATAATCAAAAAGTAGGTAAAAAAACTAAGCACAAATTATGCTCGCAATAATAACTCTATCCCGCCGTGCCGCACAATATAGGTACAATTGTTTTTAATTTTTTTTGAACTTTTATGAACTTTTTTTACCGACAAAAGTAGTACTAAAACTTTCAGCAGAGTGTCGGGTTTCAGCCGAAAAAAATTTCAGCCAAATCGGTTCAGTAGTTTTCTCGGTTAGCGCGGTCGTAGAAAACCCCTTACAATTTTATATAATAGTATATAGATATCTCCGTGGCAAAACAATAACAATGTGTGATTAATATTTTGCACTTAAGAGGCCATAACTCCGGAACCACATATCGCACAGCGTACAAACTTCACAGAAACCATCTACATATCAATCGTAATATGCCCTGAAATTTTTATCGAAATCGGTTCGGTGGATCTTGAGCTATAAAATTTATTCAAATGTACATCGATTTTTATATATATATAGATATGTCGACTGGAATGATTAACCGAATAAGAAAATTAACTCGATTAAAATCGATTCGGTTAAAGGATAAATTATTATGAAACATTTTAATCCGTCGTGAGTAGTTGTACAAGGAATCTTGTAGAAAGCGTTGGGTTTTATTGATCAAAATAATTATACATTTTTGATTGTTTAATTTCAACGAAACATGAATTACAATTTAGAGATTTTTCTGATCGAAATTCGAACATTCTTAAAACGTTCGTTCGCTTTGCCCAATAAGTATTTCTAATGTTTTTACTCTGTGAAGTAAGATCAACCGATAAGGAAGTTTATATTCGATTTTCAAGCTTTTTTTTTTTTTTTGGCATATATAAATATTATTTTATCGACAATTTATGAGAGAGAAAAAAACCTCAGAAAATCGTAAGTGCCTTTAAATTAATACTTCAGTTGCCAGTAGAGTATTATAAGTAGGGCTAGGAAAACGATGCACTAAAAACCTACAATAAAGACATTAAAAAATTGCCAATAATGCTGCAAAAAAGCATTTAAACCAGGAAAATGCAACTAAAAATGACCTGCAAAATTTAAAAGTTTAGCTGAAAAATATTTTTAACATCAAAAAATAATTTATCAAACACATTTTTGTATGTTCAAACAAATTAATTCTTAGAACAACTAAATACAATTTAATAAATATTGAAAAAAATAAATTAAAAACTGTTTTATTAAATTGTAGGTACCTGTTTATATAAAACAATAAGATATTATAATTATCTTTGATATTTTGTAATATCTTGAAAAATTTCGGTATTCAACACCATCATTCTAAAACAAAAATGTGGAATATGCGTATAATTAATAAAAACTAAATGAAAAGCCAATAAACTGACACTAAAGTACCAAAAAAAGCATTTATTTACGAAATTGCATAAGAAAATGCAAAAAAAGCAAAAACAAAATTGTATATTTGAACTCTGTGACGTATGAATCGAATTTTGTTTTTGATTAGCAATGCCCTGGAGTACTAAGAAAGAAAATGCAAATGCTACAAAATCCTAGCCCTAATTATAAGTATTCTTCAAACATTTATTGATTTCAAAACTTCGTGTCGCTTTGTTCGTCGGATGCACTCGATAGACTGAGAAAAAAAATTGCATTTATAGGGAGGACTCGACGTGATATTATACCAATAAAAATCTTATCGAAAAATACACTTTTTTTAGTACGATTTTATATAGTTAACGGTCATGTTATTTTATACGTCGAATTTGTACTTTGTCCCCCTTTCCTCTATCGACTTGTAAAAATAACTTTTGAATTTTTCGTTTCTATTGACACGGTAGCTGCCGCCGCGCCGGTTCTTCGGTCGATATGAAAATTTCAAAGTACCACAATCGAAAATCGAATAATAAATGACAAAAATAACAAAATGTTATTAAATTATTTTAATACAAACTATTAAAATATATTATATTTAAACAATAATAAAATAAAAATAAAGGTCTTGCTTTGAGTATATTATAATTGAGTGAAATCGTCGTCGGGTGTGTTTAAAGAGCGCACTTATTATTAGCGTTTATTATTGTTTAAACATATTTAATAGTTTGTGTTCAGATAATTTAATATATTTAATAATATTATGTTATTGTTTATGAGCATCAACCATTAAATATAATTACTTTGTTTGTTAATTTTCTATTTTTTAAATAAACGATTACTTCGCCGCAGCAAGTCTATAGGAAAGGATAAACGAGTCTGGTCGTTATATTATTGGCTAATTGATAAATTACAGATCGTGTCTAATCGACGACGTTTTGTGGTATACGATTATAGTAATAGGCCGAGGCGTTTTTATACGGCTGCACTCGTTTCTGCTCGTACTAACGCGGAAATGAATTATATACTACGCCGACAAAATCATTGCCATTGATAATGTTATTTAATTCACGATAATTCATTACGACAATTATTTAGTATATGAGTCTTCTTTTATAATTATTTTACTTAACATTAGTCATGACTTGTAATTACAGATGCCAATCGTTCGATTGCGATATACTCGTACTTATAATTCGGTGACGTTTTTATTTTCCGTAACCGAGATTAACCGTATACGATTATATATTATTATAAACAGTCTGTGTATTAAGTGCAGTATTTTATTAATTAGAGATCGTCCAACAGACGACGACGTTATGAGGTAAACTATTATAGTAATAGGCCGAGGCGTTTTTATACGGCTGCACTCGTTTCTGCTCGTACTAACGCGGAAATGAATTATTCCACGCCGACAAAATCATTGCCATTGATAATGTTATTTAATTCATGTTAATTTATTACGACAATTATTTAGTACATGCGTCTTCTTTTATAATTTTACTTAACATTAGTCATGAACTCATGACTCATGACTTGTAATTACAGATGCCAATCGTTCGATTGCGATATACTCGTACTATAATTCGGTAACGTTTTTAGTTTTCGTAACCGAAATTAAGTATACGATTATATATTATTACTAGCTGAATAACCCGGCTTCGCCCGTGTGCAGTATAACTTTTTATTTTATCAGTTTTTTCATTTTTACCCCTTTTTTCCCTTTTAACTCCGGTAGGTGTCGAATTTAGAAAAATCCTTTCCCATGGAGTCTCCACTATATAAAACGAAACCGTTGACCAAATTTCATACTCAAAGCTCCAGCAGTTCCAGCCAGGCGAATTTTTCTAGTTTCACCCTTTTTACCCCTTTGAACCCCGGTAGGGGTCGAATTTCGAAAAATCCTTTCCCATGGGGTCTCCACTATATAAAACGAAACTGTTGACCAAATTTCATACTCAAAGCTCCAGCAGTTCCAGCCAGGCGAATTTTTCTAGTTTCACCCCTTTTACCCCTTTTAACTCCGGTGGGTGTCGAATTTAGGAAAATCCTTTCCCATGGGGTCTCCACTATATAAAACGAAACTGCTGACCAAATTTCATACTCAAAGCTCCAGCAGTTCCGGCCAGGCGAATTTTTCTAGTTTCACCCTTTTTACCCCTTTGAACCCCGGTAGGGGTCGAATTTCGAAAAATCCTTTCCCATGGGGTCTCCACTATATAAAACGAAACTGCTGACCAAATTTCATACTCAAAGCTCCAGCAGTTCCAGCCAGGCGAATTTTTCTCCTTTTAAATGAATTATACTACGCCGACAAAATCATTGCCATTGATAATGTTATTTAATTCACGTTAATTTATTACGACAATTATTATTTATTATATGCGTCTATAATTATTTTACATTACATTAGTCATGACTTGTAATTATTACAGATGCCAATCGTTCGATTGCGACATACTCGTACTATAATTCGGTAATGTTTTTATTTTTCGTAGCCCAGATTGAATACGGAAATATATTATATTATACGCAAACGGAATTCGTATCGAGTACAGTGTAATTTATAATCGGTCATTCGTACGAAATAGTTTTGTTTCTCGAAAAAAGTTCGCCTTAATGTTGGAATAATGACCGAACGATAAACAAAAAAAAAACACGTTTTTCGAATATTTCGGATGTTTGACGCGTCGTCGTCGCGGCCGCTGCGCGTTTGTCGATAATTAATGTTTCTTTATAGGCGTGGACACACGAAAATACCTTTCGAAATATTATTTCCATCGATTCAAACACTCGAATACGCGAACATGTGCGTATTGTATTAAAAAAAAATGCTTTCGAAATTATAATAATAAAATGTTTTATAAAAACGCTTTATGTGTAGCAATAAAATTACATAAGAATCGTAAAAAAATCGTAAAAACCAGTGAAACACTGGACGACGACGACGTTATAGTGTACGCGCGGAGAAATTCGACGTTCGCTCCTGCCGACGACGACGTTAATAATAATTATCGAAGTCCTGTTTTAATCAATCGTTAGTGATGCGGTTTTTTTTTCCACTCGTTGGATAAAAAACAGGATTGGATCATAAATTAGTCGAGTAGGCACATTCTCGGAATGACATCATCACACACACATAGAAGAACCTTCTTAATGCGTTATATAATATAAGCTCCCCCTCCTCCTCCTCCTCCTCCCGCCGTAAACAAACCGTCTCCCATGCTGCGTTGATATACGATCGTGATTGATCTGTTCGTTTAGTTTCTCATAGTATATTATATTATTATTCACGGCTACGCGCGCGCGCGCGCATCGTATCGAATTCGTCCGCTGCACGGTCGCCGCCACGACGGTGGTCCGCTGCACGGAATACTTTCTTTTAACCGGTTTGTATGCATAATTATGTATATATACGTGTATACCTATATAAAATACGTGCACACATTTGTCGGTGTCTCTATAATAATATAAACGCTAAGATTAAATAAAATAAGTTTGATAAAGATAATAATGTATATGTATGTATGCATGTACGTATATACTACGGTAGATAACGTGTAGAGCCGTGTGCGTCGGTTAGAAAAAAAAAAAGAAAAAAAAAAAAACCAGTTTGGGGCGCGCTGAACGCGCCGTGGGATTCCGCTGCGGCGTATAGTAATTTATGGTCGAGGGCCTAAAAAAAAAAAAAACACAAAGAACGCCTAGCTATAACGCCGCGCCGCCGCCGCCTAATCGAATCCACGACGACGTGTCTCGGCATGACGAAACATGACGTCGACGTCGCGCGCGCCGAAATGGAAAATACTTGTTACGTGGATTTGGGCGCGACGGTAGATAAAAAAATATGTAAACACGCGGCCGCCGCATATAATAATGCGTTTTAATACCCTGTCACCGTGAAAGCGATGTGTCCGCCGAGATAAAGACGGCGGCGGCGGCGGCGGCGGCGGCGGTTGTCTGGGAAACGATTTTGGGAGCGTAGGCAGGCCGAAGAAACGTCAAACGACCATTTTTTTTTAAAAACCAACAACAACGCAACGCTGCTGCGCCCGAATGTATCTCGCAGCACAATAACAAACTAATAAACAAGAGCCGCGCAGGAGGCGATAATATTATACGGGTGTGGCCGCCGCCGCCGCCGCTGTCAGCGGGGGACCCTCTCCCTCGAGTATAGTGTCGTCGTCGTCGTCGTCGTCGGCCCGACGAAACAAAAAAAAAACTGTTACGTTGAAAATAATATAACATCGTACAAATTATTATTATTATTATTTACACGATACCTCGTCGCTACTATCGCGGGTATCGATTTCGAAACGAGCAGCGGCGGCGCGTCTGGTCTAACGTCGTCATACCGAACGAATATCGCATTATGTTTTTGTATTTATCAGATTCGCCGAAATCAAAATGGCGGGGGGGAGGAGGTATTCACTTGCCACCACAACCGCTTACACTTTTAAGTACACGCATACATTTATAAAACTGTATTCTTTTGAGTACTAATTTGATTATTTTTATACGTAGTCGATAATTTGATTCTGCGTAAAAGTATATAACATTATTATCGGTAAAATAAAAAGGCCAAGGGGGGATCTATCCCCCCCGCCCGTAAACGCGCCACTGCCGGAGCCGCGCGTACGCCCGGAGTATCGTATAACTATAGAATAATTCATAATATAATCGAGAAAATTCCGATCGTAATGCCTCCGCGCCGTTGAGATTTGTCGTCAATTGACTTTGTAGACAGAGCGTATTACTTTTATCTCGTATACTCAGTGTCCCCCGGAGGTGTAGATGACTCGGAGAGGGAAAAAAAGAGAGATTCCGAGTGAAACGGTTGATTTTACCGCGACGCGTGGTTTTTTCCTTTTTTTTGTTGCTCCGTGTACACGATAAATTCCCGGAAAAAGTGGTCTGATTTTCGACTCGCGTATGGATTTCCGTTTCTCGAATTTCCCAACAGTGTCGTTTCGAAAGTCATAGGTGAAAAACTGACGAAAAATGACAACAACGAAAAAAAAAACCGGCAACGTTTACGGCTGCTAACCGGTTTTCGACGAAATCTCCTCGTCGTCGTAACACGAAAATATAATGACCGGAACGACTTTCGGAACAACGCGTTCACCGAATATTCATTCGACCATTTTTGACTTTTCTCGCGATGTTTACGGACGTTTTTCGAAAGTCTCGGGTTTTATTTTTTCGTAAAATGTCAATGAAATAACCGTGGAAAACTCTCGACGATGAATTTCTAGTAGAAAGTTTGTGCCGCCGCCGAGTCGACGCAATCAAGGACGAAAACGTTTCGGAAATACACGGGCGCGAGCACGACAGTTCGTCCGTCCCCACAATGATGTTTCCGTCTCGAATTTAAACGACCGATTCTATCTCGTATACGAGTGAGTCTCGTCGTTTTTAATAAATACGTGTGTCGGACGAAACAGTATTATTTCGATTATTCGGTTTCGACGTCGTCTCCGGGATACGAACGGTTATAAACGCGCGCGCGCGCACGCGCACGCACGTCGACGTAACAAACAATAGATATCTCGTAGTCGTGTCTCGAGTATGTGACTCGGTTATATCAATCGCGTCGTAGGTAACAACCGCTCGGGACGAGAAAGAGAGAAGTAAAAAAAACAAAAAAAAAAAAAAAACACCGCGCCTCGCTACGCGCGCGCGCACGCACACAACGTAACTTTTACTCGGAGCGCGCGCGTTGTAAACCACCGCTATAGTACGACCGGCAACAACAACAAATAATAATAATAATAATAATAATAATCGGTTAGGCTGCGGCGGTGTGTACATAGTTTTCGGGTTTTACGCGTGTGTGTGTGTGTGTTCGAGATGAGCGTCGTTGCCGTCGTCTTCGATGGTTTCCCAAAACGCCCCGCCGCCGCCGACGCCGCCACCACCGCCGCCGACGCCGCGGTCACGTCCTGCTGCTGCTGCACGAATCGCGCGCTCCGATTGGCCGCGCGGCTATAATCCCCGTCGCGCCGCTGCCGGATCAAACTGCACCGGCTGCAGCGGCGCGGCGCGGCGCGGCGCGTTTCAGTTGCAGTTTATTAGTCCAAGACGTAGCAGCAGCAGCAGCAGCGGCGGCGGTCTTATACTATCATCGTCATCTCGTCTACTACAGTACACACAGTGTCCCGGACCGCGAGCGGTTCATATTTTTCACGGTGCGTTGGAAATCAGTCAAAACGGACGAACCTTGGAACAACTGGTCGCTGCAGTGGTTAGCCGGCATGGCCAACAACAGCGCGGCGGGGAGATCGCAAGCTTACCTGCGCCGCAAACCGATCACGGCCAAGGTCTCCGAGCACGGCGAGAACGAGCATGTGGCGTACGGAGTCAGCACCATGCAGGGCTGGAGAGCGCAACAAGAGGTAGGTGGACGTGCGCGGTTCGGCGGAAAGTGGAAAACGCGCTTTTTTCTCCCGTCGTTTCAATGCGTTCGTTTTAATAATATTATTCGATTGTTGTTGCTCTCGTTCAAGGACGCCTACTTTTGCATATTGGATTTCGACAAGGACGTGTCGCTGTTCGGCGTGTTCGACGGACACGGCGGTTCCGAGGTGGCCGTGCTCGCGGTCGAAAAGTTGCCGTCTATGATCAAAAACAACGGGTACTATGAGGCCCGCGAGTACAAGGCCGCTCTGAAACGGGCCTACATTGACTTTGACGAGTATCTGTTGACTATGGACGGCTACAGGCAGCTCAAAGAGATCCGCGACAGGAACTCCAATAAGAAAAAGAGTGAGTTTAGATTAGTGTATACGTGTATTATTGAAATAATCACACGTGTGTTTTTATTGTTTTTATTTTTAGAGAAAAACGACAACGGCACCGAAAAGATATCCGAGGACCTAAGTGTAACAAACGATTTTAATATAATATTTTCGTCGTGTGAACGCGTGTAACCGTTTTGGTTTGGTTTTTTTCAGTGCGGTTATTTCAGCGGCTGTACCGCGGTCGTGGCAATGTTGGTCAACAATCACATGCTGTACGTGGCCAACGCCGGAGATTCGAGATGTGTTGTTGCAGAGTACGGCGGCATGGTTGCCGATTTGACGACGGACCATAAGCCCGAGATCGAGCCCGAGTTGTCGAGAATACTCAAGGCTGGCGGGACTGTCGTAAGTGGGCGTATTAATCACGTTCTTAACATGTCCAGAGCTTTCGGTAATATTATTTTTCATCAAATCAATAACGAAACGTTAACTCGAGTGTTTTATGCGACCGTGTTACAGGCGACCATTTGTTTAAGGCGAACGAATCGCTTCCGATGCGCGAGCAGATGGTCATCGCTAAGCCCGAAGTGAGAGCTAGAGATTTGGCCACGGGAAATGACGATTTTATCGTGCTCGCAACTGACGGGATTTGGGAAACGATGCCCGACGTAGGCGTGATCGATTTCATAAGAAAACGCATCAAAAACGGCGGCATGAAGATATCGTCGGCTTGTGAACAGGTATACTACGACTAATATACGGCGATACGGTTTATATCGTTTCGGGTTGTTTTTTTTTTATTCACTTGTTCGCGCACCGTAACAAATGTTTGTGTTCTTTTAGTTGATGAACAAGTGCGTTTCTCCCGACATTGCAAGAGGCGGAAGGGGTCTTGACAACATGACGGTCATCGTGATCAAGTTTAAGCACGGACGCAACGGCGTTAGAAAAGAGGCGATCCCGATCCCGATCGGTTATCTCTCCAAACTTAAATTGGAATAACCACTAATACATAATAGACAAACTACAAAACACGCGATCCGTGATAGTTTAAGTAATTTTTTCCAGCAAAAAAAAAAAAAAAAACATTTTACCACTCAATCAAAACTATAATTTTATATCAATCGCATTAATAATTTAAATATATGTAAGATAAATATAGTTTTAAAGACTGTTTAATGTATTAGCTCAAGGCACATATTATTATGTCGCACAATATTATTTGCCACAGACTGTTAAAATATTTTTAATTTCCTAATACTACAGCTAAATCATGTGTTCAAATGCTCATTAAATATATATGTAAATATGCCATCTAGTTGTGACATATAGTTTATACAAAATATTTAATAATTATTCGTTTTATTTTTATTTCATTTACTTTTTTTTTTTTTTTATAATATATATTTATAAATATACATAATATGGTATAATATTTTATAGTTGGATATAGTTTTTTTGAGCAGTGGATTGTTGTTTGTCATTTCATTAATCACTTGAGAATAATACAAATATTTTAATACACATTATAGTACAAACTAAGCATTTTTAAGCATTTTATATGATATTTTATTTTTACAGGTTTACGCATTTTACTTTGTAATGTTCATTTTATATTTTCGATTATCATAAACAATAAAAAAAAAAAATCAAAAACCAATTGGTGTCGTGTTGAAATTCATTTTTCCTATCCTTCCTAACCCGCGGTCGTTGTTTAAATCACGATTATTCACAGACAATATTCGTGACAGTAAGAGTTCTCAAAAATATGTGCGTGTAGTGTTTGAATAAAACCGAAAATCTGAAAAATTGAAAACTAACGAGATTTGCACGCGTGGTATAGTACGTATAGTGTACATACGTGTACATCATACAACCGGCGGCGGCGGCGGCGGCCGTCCCCCTTCGCGTTTGCCGTATCTAAACGTGTTGCCGGCCGCTCGTAGTCGGTTTTGGTTTAGAAAAATAGTATCAGATTTTACGTTAATTTCGATTACAATTTACGACGGACGGTCTTTTAGTACATCTGTCGAAATGATCATGAATAGCATATCTCTTCAACTAGTGATGGGAATAATCGAATGAAATATACGAATCATTCGATTATTTGAAAAATCGAATCATTCGATTATTTTAAAAATCGAATCATTCGATTATTTGAAAAATCGATTTAATTCGATTATTTTAAAAATCGAATCATTCGAATGATAAAATAATCGGATGAGTTAGTGTTATCATAAATTCAATACTACGAAGTACAAACTACAAACGTGTAACTCAACAGTCAACCCCTCTCAAATTCACGATTGAATAATAAATATTAAATAATAACAGACCATACTAAGAATATGTTTGTTTGTTTATTTTAAGACATCAAAAACTATTAATTATAACTAACATTGGTCAATACTCGGAAAGTCGGAACTCGGAAGCTATAAATAGTTTTGAATGTTGCATATTTGATATTTCAGTATTTTTCAATTATGGATTATCATTCGATTATTTATATAAGCTACAAGCGTTATAATCGGTTCTAGCAATGTTAATAATAATTCATTCGAATGAAATCGTTAGGTTATTAGTTTATTACTCATTTGATTATTCGATTTTTTTTCGACTACTAATCATTCGATTATTACTAGAGTTAGGATGTTGATGACTTTTGCATTTTTTTTCCTTTTATTCTGTATAATGCTATCCTAGCTAAAAATTTGTTTCATGCTCCCTTGATGCAGAATATTCTAATTTTATTTTGCATTTTTTGGCATTTTTAGCTATAAATGCATTTTTTTTGTTTTTTAACGTCATTTTTCAACATTTTTAAGTCATTTTTTCATCTTTCAGGGCATTTTTTGTACTTTTTATACAATGTGGGACATTTTTCACAAATTATAGATTTTAGGGCAAATGTTACACCCAAGTTTGGTAACAAATTTAATTTATTTAAAATCTAACTTTGGATTTGGACTATTAGTAAAAAATAATTTTAATATTATTATTGTGGGGTTTTTGTTGTGATTACATTTATGGCGTTCCGATAAGATTTACTCTTTGAGTTTTATATATATCACTTACTTAATTAGTATTTTAGATAATTTTAAAGGTCATTTTTTGAAGTTTTTAGGGCATTTTCGCACTTTTTTTAGGGCTTTTTTGCATTTTTTTAGGGCATTATTGTGTGTTTTTTAGGTCATCAACATCCTAACTCTAATTATTACTAAAGACCGGATTTAATTGATATTGCAACTTTTTTTTGTAGTTAAGATAAATCAAATCTGATCAAATATGTACACGATTTGTATTAATTACTGTCTTTCTGTTTAATTTTATGTTGCAATTTATTGAAATTTTTAATGTTTTTGCAATTTTTTTCAATTTTGTATATTTCACGTAATCAAATGTACAAATCAATATTTCTTAACTAATTTTATTTAAAAGTTTAAAAACGTGATTGAAAGTTTAACAGATGATGCTTTAAGTGTCGAAAAGCTGAAACTGCTTGTACAAGATAATGCAGTCAAATGTGGTTTAGCATTCATAAAATTACACTTATCTGAGTTATGCACGAATCTCAAAAATTTGGAAGAATCTAATAGTGAACTACTGAAAAGTATGGATATTTTTAGAAAAATTGAAGATATTTTAACAAATATTCCTGGTCCAGAAGGGGAAAAAATTAAGGAAAAATGTATGTATGTAATTGAAAAAAATGAAGGGTATAAAACTTTAAAGTGTTACTATGAAGTCATGTCAGGTAAAGCAAATTTTAATTTAGATATAACGCCTACTTTATTAAATTGTTTTAAATATGCACCAATAACGAGTGTTGACGTAGAACGTAGTTTCTCGTTGTACAAACATATTTTAAGTAATAGAAGATTTAATTTTAATGAAAATAATTTAGAAATGTATTTATAATCATCAATTTTAATTCAAAAATGTAAAATTAATATTAAATGTAATTAATGTAATATTAATGAATATATAAATACGACTTGCATTTTTATAGTGCAATTTATTTTGCAATTTTTATGGGATTTTTGGTGCAATTATACAATTTTATTATGCAATTTTTGAGTGTTTTTAATGCAATTAAATCCGGTCTTTAATTATTACAATCATTCGATTATTCCCATCACTATCTTCAACACTATGACATGACAACAACGGCATAAGAAAAGTGCAGGGTACTCCGGATTGGTTGTTTTGCATACGGTAAAGGCATCGGTTAAGAAAGCTTTATAACGTGTTAAATATATATTTTTGAATAATCCACCTCACGTTGTGTAAATGGCATCATCGTGGATGATTCGGACGGTATGGTAGTACATCTGTCGAAATGATCATTTATAGTATTATTTAATATTACATATTTATATGTACTATTATTATAGTACATATAAAAATCTAAAAATCTTTTAAAATAAAAAAAAAATATTCCTATAAAAGTATGTCGTACAAAGTTTCTACTTGTAGTTTATAATGTCACATCATTTTTAAACATGATATTACAACATTTTTATCACTATACTTAAAAAGTATTTTTACTAAATATTAAATATAAAACAAGTACATAAATAAAAATATGATTAATAGATATTAAATATAAAACAAGTACATAAATAAAAATATGATTAATAGATAATGAAAATATAACAGTAACATGAAAACATCAGAACTTTTCCTCTACTATCACAATTTATATATCTTATATAATAAAAAAAAAACATACCTTCTTCATTTTTTTTCCAACAATACGGGGACACGATGGGGCGAACCGCAACAGTGGTCCCCGTATAGCCAGGGAACGATATTAAATATCAAATATAAAAAAAAAATACATAAATAAAAACTTAATTACTAGATAATGAAAATATAATGGCAGTATGAGTAAACATAATAATACATAACATTTTGACCTATTTACAACCCATTGACAAAGATAATTATAATATTAGTCAAATAGAAATTAGTGCCAAGAAGGACACTGAACAAGTCTGAGAAATAAGTAAACGCGAAACGTACAGAAAACAGAAAAAATTACTAAACTCGGCCACGTCTATGCTTGAGATGTTTGCTCTTTTTCATATGGATCCGTAACCCTTTCAAGGTGGAAAATTTTCGTCCGCACTTCCTTCACTTGTTTGAACGAGCTTAATTTGTCGTGACAATTGTACCACACGGGATTTCCACTTAACATATATCGAGCGCTTACATCCGTTGAAGTGACCAGGAATGGCATACTTTTTCAACACGCACGTTTCACAATGAGTACAGAAGTAAATTTCTGGGTACTCCGGATTGCACATTTTCTGTACAATAAACGTATCGGGTAAGGCACCATCGTCAAGGGGATAGTACATTTTGAAATAATCCACAGCGTTTTCCTTTACTGGCATCATCGTGAACGATTCGAACGATCTGTTAACCAAAAATACATTGAATTAGTCGAGTGTTTTTATTTATTTTTTTTTTTTGTAAATCGACGTTAAAATTGTATTTCGGTCTATCGACGTTCAATTAATTTCGGGTAATAATGATAAACTATTTATTTATTATAATTACGAAAAATCGGCACGGTATAAGTCGGTTGGGTAAGATTCGGCGGTAATATTTTTATTTTATTTATGACGGACGTTAATTTTCAGTCGTTTCTAGTCGAAAAGTAATTACAAATAAAAATCGTACGGTCAACTGGTACGGCATTTCTCATGGCCCTGACGAACCCGATTTATACAATATAATAATTATACTATCATATGATACGAAGCGCATAGTATAGAGATTACGTTGACGAACTAAATATTTTACCTAGTGCAACGGTCGTTATTAACCAGTGTTCTGCGAAAACGTTTCATCGGTCGCCGCTAAACAATTTGAATATTACGTATTTGTAGGGTTTTTTTTATTTTTGTAATTTATCTCAAACAGGGAAAAAAATGAAAAAACCAAAGTTTTATTTTAAAACGGCCAGTCGTTTGCGAGGTAGGTAGGCGAAATTAAAAAAAAAAATTAATGATCGTCTAATACGAACGAGTCGAAAAGAACGATTAGTCGCGAAACCTATGGACGACAAGTTATTACGTTTTTAACGAGACAAAAACGAAATAAAAAAGTAAACGAATCATAATGCCGAACTAATGTGGTATATTTTTTTAAAAATAAAACGACTACGGATCATTAACGATTTTAATTTCGTGAATTCGATTGGAATTTGTCATACCGGCGGGACGATAACGACATGATCATCTAAATCGAATTAAACGCTATTGTAGCGCGGCGTCCTGCATACCTAAGTATCTTTAATACGATAAATACAATGCTAAACAATTTGAATATTATTTGCAGTTTTTTTTTCTGTAATTAATCTCAAACCGGGTAAAAAAAGAACAAAGCAAAGTTTTATTTTAAAACGACCAGTCGTTTGCGAGGTAGGTAGGCGAAATTAAAAACAAAATTAATGATCGTCTAATACGAACGAGTCGAAAAGAACGATTAGTCGCGAAACCTATGGACAAGTTTTTATAATTTTAAAGAGACACAAAATGAAATGCCTATCTTTAATACAATAATTACAATGCGAACGAGCAACGGCGGCGGCGGCGGCCGAAAAACGCAGAAGTGCGGTCACGGGTGACGCATCGCGAACGTCGCGCGTAGCCGGTACCGCGGGCACGACGGATCGCCATTGACGAGTGGCTACGACGAGCGGCCGCGGCGGATGGCGTAAAACTCGCGAAATTAAAATCGTCACCCGCCAGATTGGAAACGAACACGTATATTATCGATAATTACGACCGGAACAGAATTGAAAATCTTATTGCACGCATCATGAACGGTAGAAAAAAAGCAACGGACGCGTCACATATATTTATGTATATCGAAACGTTGAAATTATATAATATGCAATTGTATTTTGATTAATTCGTAATCTCGTAATAATAGCTTTAGCTAATAGAGTTGAAAATGTTAAAAAAACACGGAGCTCTTATTATTGCCGAAGTCGAGAATAGCTGTTTACAACGAGTACGGGCATAACGAGTTATCGAGTATAGCCAGTGAAATACAATGAATTTTAAAGTAAATAGTCGATTGAGCGACGAATTAAACGAATAATCGTTTAAATATGTCGAAAAAAATCTGGCGATTAGAACGAACGTACATGTTTATGTACGTGTTATTGTGATATTATTATTGATTGCGCCGAAAATAAATATACGAGTACTTTCCGACCCAAAAATTATATTTCCCAAGATGTCGCGCGAGCGATTATTAAAAGCCGTTAGGCTAGGTTCACATGGACGCGCGAACACGCGCGTAGCCCGCCACAAACCGCGCGTGTGACCGTTCAGATGGCTGCGTGTCACGCGCGTTGTACGGGAAAGTTCTATTCGAAAATTATATTAATAACTTGTAAACACCATGTTAAAATTCGATCGTTCGCATCGAAACGCGCGTGTCATCTGAACGGTCCGATAACGATATATGGGATTTCAATACGCGGAGTCACGCGCGTGTACGCGCGAAAATAGAAACTTGCGTCGTTATCGCGATCGACGCGCGTATACGCCCGTAAACGCGCGCGCCATGTGAACGATGTACAGGAACACTGATTATCTAAATACGCGCGTCCATGTGAACCTAGCCTTAGACCTAATTAAAATTATATCACGCGCGGTTAGAGCCGTATGCGCCGTTTGAGATTAGAGTAAATCCATTGTTCACGCGCCACCGTCCCGTTAGATCTCATTAATTGTATTACGCCGATATCATACATGTATGGTTATTCCAAATCTCCTAATTTCGGCATTTTCATCACGCGGCGGCAAGTCGTAGGGCGTTCAAGTCGCTTCAAATGAAAAACATTGTACACGTCACACGTGCATTGCCATGTCGGAGCCACGGGCCGCCGCCGCCGCCTGTACCGTCGCCAACGTGATCTCGGTTACTGCGGTGAAAATAATGTCGCGAGCGGTTTTCTTTTCTCACGTCGAATATATTGAAATTTCACGTACGTAATCGTTTACGACGATAAAGATTTTTCGGCACCCATCGGGTGATTATTCGCGTGGAAGGGAGGGGAGGGAATGCGTACTGTGTAAAATATTTCATGACTTATGTACTACGGATAAACATTGAACGAATAAACACGGCAGTCATTGCGATTAAAAATGACCGTAACATAATTATAATAATACGTATGCACTACAGTAGTGCGTACGAGATAAGAAAAAAAAAAAAACCGAACAATTATTCGCACCTTGGTCCGCCGCCGCCGCCGCAGCCGCAGCCGCCGCCGTTTTAAAAACGTGATTTAAAAGTAACGTGTTTTTCAAATACGAATAGACGATAAACGGCGGAACGGCATGGGACCGAGGAAAGCGATAAAATAACGGTCGAAGAACACGTGAGAAAACGCGGTCGCGCTGTGAAAGCGCAATAGAAAAAAAATAGACGCATACGGTCGTGGACACTTACCAGCAGTAGATGTGTAGACGAGAGCGAGAGCGATTAAAAACGCGTGTGACTACAGTGACAATTTCCGTAAGACTGCAAAGCGTCCGCAACGACTCGCGCGGGCACGCCGGACGGCCGAAAAAAAGTCGAAAGTATTAATCGAAAAGGACCTTTGTTAGATAATATTGTTATTGTTCTTAATGTTGACCCGTTCACGCCACGGCTGGTTTCGGCTGCGCGTGTGGCGGCGACATGGGCGCGCTGTGCGGCGGCGGCGGACGTTGGTGGTGGGAGAAGACGGCGGCGGCGGCGGCGGCGGTGGAAGACTTCGCGGTGGAAGAAGATCGCCCGAGAAATATCGGAATCCGAAAACGGCCGAGAGCCGTGAGAACCCATCGGCGGCGGCCGATCGGGGAGATGACGCGCGCACGAACCGGCCGGACGACTCTTGATCGCGCGCGCCGCCGCCGCCGCCGCCCGTACGCAGTGACCCTGGGTTTTAATATTATTTTTCGTTGCACACGCCGCGCGCCGGTCACTCTCAGCTGGTGTTTTCGGCGGCGGCGGCCGAGTTTTAACGGCTTCGAGAATTTATTTACCGCCGCCGACTCTCTCGGTCGCGCGCTACGTCACGGCCGCGTTTCCGCGCGCACCAGTTCATTGTACCCTATGCGTCATTATTACCATGCTACCATTACTGTTGATTTGTCGTCGTTATTAGGTCAAGGCCGACCGCATCGCGGTTTGGCACGGCGAAACCGATGCACACACTTGTGTTTTTGCGACTACTCTCTTCCGGAACGACGCGAAAAAACAAACAAATTGTCGGCCGCCCGCGCGGACGAGACCGGCCGCGCGGACGGCCGCCCGCGCGCGATTTCTTTCGTCCGCCGCGCAGCTGTTTTACCGATCTCGTTAGGGACGATCAAATCGACCGAATTTATTATTATATTATTTACGATTAGAGGCAATCAGACGATGCGAAAACAATTATCGATTTTACGACTAGATTTTAAAATTAGTTTTGATAATAATTATATCGATTGATTACTTCGTTCGATTTCAACATCATTTTTAAAATTGTGACTTTTGAAGTGATGAGAAAAACTAGCCGGGGGGGGGGGGAGGAGGAGGAGGAGGAGGAGGAGGAGTATGACGCGGAAAGCTACCTCTCCCGCGAGCCGTACAACGCGGTCGAACGATTCTAATAGGCGCATAGCGCTAGTGTAAAGAAACACGGTGACTCAGTGATTGCGCGTCGACCTTTTGGCGTGTTGACGATGCGAAGGCCGTGTCAAATTGTTGTTAAACATGCGACTAAACTCGTCATTAAACAACGGCATTATTTTCGTCGATAAATAAATAAATAATTAAATAAATGAATGAAAAATATTATATTATTATATTATTATTAAATACAAAGCAAGTAATTATATTTCGAGTTGGTTACAAATACTGAATACATTTAAAACATATTTATCAATTAGAGAGGTGTTTCAACGACATAAAACGTTATCAGTCTCGAAACTGAGTGTAAAGTGTGAAATTATACAAGTCAATTATGATACTTAGAAAAAAAAAAAAATAATAGTAATAAATTAGGTCATAATTTAAACTTAAACTTAATATATATATATATATATATATATATATATATATATATATATATATATTATAAAATTGTAAATATAATAGAGATAATAATAATAATAATAATAATGATATTAATGATAATGATAATAATAGAGATAAAATAAATTGTTTACTATGATTATTAAAATAAACTTTTTTTAAGGGAAATGATTGAATAGAGCAAAATAAATAACTGTACCCGTTTGGATTATTAGCCTCGATTGAAAAACTTACTCGGTGGATATCATAAACATTCCATTGGATACAAATCGATCAATTTGTATTGTAATTTACCATATTACATTATCACAACGATAGTTGAGAAAAAAAAAAAAAAAAAATAATTATATTGGAAAAATGAGAAAAAATATTAGAGTTTTGTATGTGTTTTCGATGAAAAAACAAACGAGCACAACATGAAATCGTACCGTTCAAAAGGGAAGTTATTGTTCTTGTAAGTGGTTCATTCATCTACCGTAGTTCATTAACGTCATTCTGTAGTAATCGGGCATAACATTGTCGTAATCGTTTAGAGTTAGTCTCATGTTTTTGTTGACCAGGTAACTGCAAAAAGAAATTTAATTATGGCAATTAAATATCATTACAATAGTTAGTATTACAATCACTTTAAATTTATGTTTGAATAAAAAAAAGTGCTCTTATCTCATGTCGTCGAGTACCGAAATTCAAATAATCAACAACAACAGTTTTTTTTTTTTTTTTTTATTCATTTGTAAATTGTTAATATAATAACCTTCAATGTTGAAAAGTAAAGGATAACAATATTAACGTATGAAAATAGCTATTGTTTTACACAATATTATAACACGACCGCGATGAATTTGTTTCGTACGATTTTCACATATATTTTATTTACCGACTAAACGGTGTCGCGCGAGAACCCAATAAAGAAAAAACTAACCCCGTAGATATTCAAATACAGGAATGACGGAGAACACATTTCAAACTCTTAAAGAGAACCTTGAATGCCGCTCTTTAACCAGTGACGGACGTGCTTAGGATCGTTAATCAGGACAGGCCTAAGCGGACAAGTATAATTTCTAATCAGAATGCAAATTTTCAGATATATACGCATATTATGTGCCGGCATATTTGTTATTAGTCAAATACTAATGCCTTTAAATGATAGGAATTCGAACGTGTTTATTGCGATCAGTAAGATTACCATTGATAGGTAAAGTTTATGAACGTGTTAAGAAGTAAATGGTGTCAACTTCTTATAATGAATGAGTTAAATATTTAAATAAGAGTGAATACTCGTACAACACAATATATTGAGTGAGACATCAAATAGTATACGATGATGAATTAATAATTATTTCGGTTTTAAAACATTTTAAATCCTCGTTTGAATTTAAGTCGATTGTTGTTTTTTTTTTTTTTTTTTAATTAGTAAAATAATTAACGACACATTCGTCTTGTTAGAACAATAATTTATAGTGATTTCTCTCAAACGTTCTATAAAAGACCATTTGAATTATACTCACACTAATAATCCTTGTACAAATTTTATGATGCTCGGAATGAAAGGGTTACCTCCCCAAATATGGAAAAGTCTTGGTAATTTTACTGAAAATACAAATATTATATAATATGAGGAGTATTCATAAATATGATTGATTAACACGGGTGGTGTTAAATATTATTATTATGCTTACCAATAAATCGAAGAAGGTGTGGCAAGCCGTATAAATCGCTCATCTCTCTTTCTGGATATCTTTCGACCATCTGAAAACAAAATATCAGTGAAATAACGGTGTCTGATGTAATAGTTCCAAGTGCATGTCTCTCAACGTGAGTCGGTCGAATTTATTCATTTTAATTCGAGAGCGACGATTTATTATTCAGTATTAGAAAAAAAAAAAAAATTGAAAAAATGTTTTATAGCCAAGTAATACTTAATTTAATATTTAAATGTAAAATTAATTTCTTGGCACATTTTTTTGTATTTTTTTTTTTTTTCCAGATGAGTGCACATTCTTAGATTTCGAATGCATATCTGGTAAAATTTTTGTTGCATACATACATAAATATTTAAGTCTCGGTTAATATGTTAATGTTCAAGCTCAACAAAAATAGATATTTCCGTTTAAAAGTATTTAATTTTTTTTTTTTTTGTTTTTAAACAATTGTCACAATACGTAAGAAAATACAAGATTTTCAACAAAATATGTTTAACTTTAAGACACGAGAAACTAATCGATTGAAAATTTTCAGGCTTTTTTTTTGTTGGAAATACTCGAGGAGTAGCATCATAGAGGTAAGTATACGTAATACGAATAATTTACACCGGCGATTCTATACAAAACGAATAATTATTTACCGAGTTTTTTTATTAGTAAAACACGGGCGTCTGGCCCGGGACAAGTTTTAAGATACAATTGATAAAAATAAATACACGAATAACAAATAAGCTTACCTCGGAATTCTTTATTTTTTCAAGTGGATATAACAACCACAACTTTAACGTTATATTAAATGAAATTTTTACGTAGTTCAACGCCTGCGCGGATCTGGAATGTAAAATTATTTGATTAACACGGTCACACCAGAGTTTCAAATCAATAAGACGTGTGTGCGTGTGTGTGTAGTACACACTGTGTACACTTACTCTTCGTTTTGGGACACGTAATCGTTTAAAATCTCGGTCACGGATTTTCTCGCGGGTACAATGAAAATCTAAAAAAAATCAAATCAAATGTTTTAAACTATAAACAGACAGACTTTTAAACACCACGACACGACTGGCCGTCGTCGTCGTCGTCGGTCTACTTACAACTCTGTCGTCCTCGATTAAATGTCTGTCTTCAGTCAATATCTGTTTCACGTACAAAGGAATGTGTATGCCATAGTCGGCTAACGTCATCGTCACCTCGTTCTGAAAACCAAATTGAACGACAAATTACATTTCGAAAGGAGATAAACACGTCGTTGCGTTTAAAAATTAATACAATTTTTTTAAAGGCTATGGAATTTAAAATGTAATTCTGTGTTTTGATTGAATTAATATAATTATAAAATATAATTGTTTTTTTTTTTGCTCTCTAAATAAACACATTCGGTCGGCCTCGGGAAGTCCGATTGTTGTTGGCGAGGAACAAAGATTTAGAAAGTCGTGCAAAGACACGATAGACACACTCATGGGCGCCCATAGGTAACATTTTAGGGGGGGTCAAAATAAAAAAATTTTCGAATGTAAGATAATAAAGATCAATGTTATTTTTTACATATAAATGTATACATGCATGTTACCTATATTAGATTGTAAAAAATAGAAATTAAATAATATAATTAAGTATATTATTCGGTATCAGTAAATAAGAACTGCAAATTTCTTCGTTTTATTCCAAAAATATTAATGACATCCTGAATGAAATTATCCTTGAGATTGCGTTTACTCTTTCACGATGAAGGCTCATCATACACAACCCCATTTAAACGATCTTCTCCTGTAGTCGAGCGAAGCCACGTTTTTACTCGTCTGAACGATCTTTCTATTGTGCACGTTGTCGGAGGCAGTGATATAAAAATATTAAGTGTTTGAAAAATAGCAGGATAATATTCGCAATGAGCCAATAAATCAACAAACGAAATTAATATGGTGTTTTTATCATCATAATCAAGGCTCGGAACTTTATGCACTAAAAAGTACTCAAATATGCGCATACATATGCGTTAAAAAACATCATAATATGCGGTAAAATATGCAGTAAAAATTTGGGAAATATGCAAAAATATGCAATTTATTGAATAATAAATAAATATACAAACAAATACTGATAACGACCTAATGATTAAACTTAATTCTTTACAAATTACCTAGGTTATATAATTTATTTATATCATGGTACAGAATATATGAATGCCATGGTACATTTGGATAACAATAAATACGGGCCGGCCGATCGGCAGTCACTATTTCGAGTTCTCAGTACTAGAAATGATTTAAATATTATTGTTAAATGCATTGGGAGCAATACAAAAATAGCCGTTGACGTATTTTTCAATGGATTTATTTTGTAATATATCTAATATTTTTTTGTTAACTATAAATTTGTAAGGAAAAAATATTGTTTTCGTTAAATCTATGAAATATGCATAAAAATGTTCTAAAACCTATACAATATGCAAATTCGTACAAAAAATAACGAAATATGCAAAATTATGCAACAAAAATTTTTGTATTTGGAATATACATACTATGGATCAAATTTGTATCGAACTAGAAGTTCAATATGCACTTTCTAAACAAATATGCAAATGCCTAAAGTTCCGAGCCTTGGTTATTAGTTTATTACTCATTTGATTATTCGATTTTTTTTCGAAAATCGAAATTTAATCGGGCGATTAGAACGAACATATTATTTATGTATGTATCTATGTGATATGAAATCTAATGATTCACACTATAAGCGAAGTTCGATTGGCAATAATAATTAAAAATGGCAAATAATTGAATAGTATTTTTATAAATAAATCGTCCGTTTTTTTTTTCGTTGCGGAGTTTATATTGTACGCGTCTGTGTGTCTATTATATCGGAACACGAACGCGATTGGGGATTCGATATATTATAATATCGCGACGAGGTAGGAATAGGCACGGAAGTGTTAAACATATTTTATTCTATCGGTTTCGAGTGTTGTTCGTTGTTCACGATCTATCGCGATGACATTGTACCTACTCGGGTTACGGTCATGGCCAACACGACCTTTCATATATGTACACAATACGCGCGATATTATTCGGCCGGACGGTTAGGTTAAGTTAGGGCGTTCAAGTCGTTTCAAATAAAAAACATTGTCCGCGTAATAACAACTATAAGCTAATAGAGTTGAAAATTAAAGCGTTAAAAAAAACCACGGGGCTCATAATATTGCCGTAGTCGAGAATAGCTGTTTACAACGAGTACGGGCATAACGAGTTATCGAGTATAGCCAGTGAAATACAATGAATTTTAAAGTAAATAGTCGATTGAGCGACGAATTAAACGAATAATCGTTTAAATAAGTCAAAAAAAATCTGGCGATTAGAACGAACGTACATGTTTATGTACGTGTTATTGTGATATTATTATTGTTTGCGCCGAAAATAAATATACGAGTACTTTCCTACCCAAAAATTATATTTCCCAAGATGTCGCGCGAGCGATTATTAAAAGCCGTTGGACCTTATTAAAATTATATCACGCGCGGTTAAAGCCGTATGCGGCCGTTTGAGATTAGAGTAAATCCATTGTTCACGCGCCACCGTCCCGTTAGATCTCATTAATTGTATCTCATCAAAAACACTCCGTGTAAAAACATCGCCAAGTAAAAAAAATTCACTTAAATTAGAAAAGTTGTGATATCAAAAATTGGCTAAGTAATTTCATAAATTCAATAATATAAAAGTATTTATAACTGTTTGTATTTAATGTACCGTGTGTATTTATTTAGTGCAAATAATTTGTCTTAGCTTGGCGCAGTTACTATTAACATACATTTTCGCGTCATTTTGCATATTTTTACTATAGTTAAACTATACAACAATACAATTATTTAAATACATCCTTCTAAAAGCCGCCAAGCTAAGACAAAAGCTAAGACAAAAGCTAAGACCCAGCGGTTTGGTCTAGGCGTTGATGAGTGAATAGGAGCGGTCTCTTATAAATATACAGATAAGGCGCAACGTCGTGACGCTACCGATTTTCAAATGTTTCACATTTACACACACACAAACACAAAAGATGAAATCAACGTCAGCCCGTTGCATGGAGGGGGAAATTCGGGCGGCCAGATAGTTCAGCGCAGCGCCGCCGCGCCGCCGCGCCGTGACGACGGATTACGCAACGAGTGATTGAAACAGACGCGTGGAAGGGGAAGAATGGGCGGCCAGCACATCTCGTTATGTCATATATACGTCATGATAAAATTGATGAAATAAATAGCGTTTAGCGTAATAATTATGCCAATACTTTAGCTTATAACTAAGGCTGTAAATACTCCGATAAACTCGAAATTGCAAAAGTATCATCTACACGCCAAACTGAGTTATTTGTGAAAGTTTCAAATCAATTGGTTCAGTAGTTTAGGCTACAGGGTTGTCGACACGATTTTCGTAAAATTACATTAGTTAAAAATACGAGTTGGTTCTCTCGTGTAATATACACCGTCGTCGCGCGCTAGTTTTCTTATCTCTTTTTACTTGGCTCTGCGCCGCGACCGCGGCGTTTGGATTACGCCGATATCATACATGAATGGTTATTCCAAATCTCCTAATTTCGGCATTTTTATCACGCGGCGGCAAGTCGTAGCAAGACCTAGGGCGTTCAAGTCGCTTCAAATGAAAAACATTGTACACGTCACACGTGCATTGCCATGTCGGAGCCACAGGCCGCCGCCGCCGCCGCCGCCTGTACCGTCGCCAACGTGATCTCGGTTACTGCGCGTCATGTGCGCGCCGCCGTAAACGAAAAATACCCGCATAAAACATGCCCCGGTGAAAATAATGTCGCGAGCGGTTTTCTTTTCTCTCGTCGAATATATTGAAATTTCACGTACGTAATCGTTTACGACGATAAAGATTTTTCGGCGCCCATCGGGTGATTATTCGCGTGGAAGGGAGGGGAGGGAATGCGTACTGTGTAAAATATTTCATGACTTATGTACTACGGATAAACATTGAACGAATAAACACGGCAGTCATTGCGATTAAAAATGACCGTAACATAATTATGATAATACGTATGTACTACAGTAGTGCAAACGAGATAAGAAAAAAAAAAAAAACCAAACAATTATTCGCACCTTGGTCCGCCGCCGCCGCCGCCGTTTTAAAAACGTGATTTAAAAGTAACGTGTTTTTCAAATACGAATAGATGATAAACGGCGGAACGGCATGGGACCGAGGAAAGCGATAAAATAACGGTCGAAGAACACGTGAGAAAACGTGGTCGCGCTGTGAAAGCGCAATAGAAAAAAAAACCGTATACGGTCGTGGACACTTACCAACATGATAGATGTGAAGACGAGAGCAGGAGCGATTAAAAACGCGTGTGACTACAGTGACAATTTCCGTAAGACTGCCAAACGTCCGCAACGACTCGCGCGGGCAAGCCGGACGGCCGAAAAAAGGTCGAATATATTAATCGAAAAGGACCTTTGTTATAGATATTATTGTTATTGTTCTTAATGTTGACCCGCGTTCACGCCACGGCTGGTTTCGGCTGCGCGTGTGGCGGCGACATGAGCGCGCTGTGCGGCGGCGGCGGACGTTGGTGGTGGGAGAAGACGGCGGCGGTGGAAGACTTCGCGCCTTCTACCGCCGCCGCGAAGAAGATCGCTCAAGAAATATCGGAAATCGAAAACGAGAGTAAGAGCCGAGTAAGAGCCGTGAGAACCCATCGGCGGCGGCGGCCGATCGGGGCGATGACGCGCGCACGAACCGGCCGGACGACTCTTGATCGCGCGCGCCGCCGCCCGTACGCAGTGACCCCGGGTTTTCTCTTATAATATTATTTTTCGTTGCACACGCCGCGCCGGACACTCTCAGCTGGTGTTTTCGGCGGCGGCGGCCGAGTTTTAACGGCTTCGAGAATTTATTTACCGCCGCCGCGCCGCCGACTCTCTCGGTCGCGCGCTACGTCACGGCCGCGTTTCCGCGCGCACCAGTTCATTGTACCCTATGCGTCATTATTACTATGCTACCATTACTGTTGTTTTCTCGCCGCGTGATGGGTATATAAGGCCGCCCAGCACTTAAAATTTTACCGTTCACTACCTTTTCGGAATCGTAGCAAGACCTACCAAAGGCTGACATGCGCGACACGGAAAAGTAGTCTCCCCCCCGGCTCAACGTGCAGTGTGTCCCCATGGTATAATAGTCGGGAGTTTTTCCGGCATTATATCGGTGCCGCACTGCGCGTCGAGTCGATTTCGTTCTCGCTCGTTTTCGATCTCGTTTCGTCTCGCTTTCTCTAGTTCTCTCTCACCTTCGTTCTTCTCTCGCTCATATACATCGCGTTTCACGCGTTCTTGTACTACATAAAAATCGTTGTTCGATTTACACCCGAACATTTTGTTCTGTAATAATACTGTTATTTATTTGTAAATATACTTTGTTAAAATACCGTACGAAACAATTATCATTTATGCGATATGAAATCTAAAGATTCACACACTATTAGCGAAGTTTCGATTGCCAATAATCAATAAAAATGGCAAACAATTGAAAAAGTCTTTTTAAAAATAAATCGTCCTTTTTTTTGTTCGATGCGGAGTTTATATTGTACGCGTGTGTGTGTCTATTAAATCGGAAACGCGAACGCGATCGGGGATTCGATATATTATAATATCGCGACGAGGTAGGAATAGGCACGGGAGTGTTAAACATATTTTATTCAATCGGTTTCGAGTATTGTTCGTTGTTCACGATGAATTGCGATTACTTTGTATCAACTCGGTGTACGGTCGCGGGCAACACGACCTTTTATATAATATAATACTCGTGAAATTATTCGGCCGGACGATGGTTAGGTCAGGTTAGGGCGTTTAAGTCGTTTCAAATGAAAAGCATTGTACACGCCACACGTGCATTGTCGTGTCGGAGTCAGGGGCGGCGGCCGCATAATAGAATGTGACGATTGAAACGCAGGTAGTTAGGGAGCCGCGGATAAACGATACTGTAAACAGGGACGATGAGCACACTGCCTCGGACATAACCTTGAATATAACCTGGTGCCCCAAACGATATTCTCTAACCTCTCTACCTCCACCTTGGCCCCACCGTTATTATAACATTTCACCGCCGCCGCCGCCGCCGCCGCCGCCGCCACCTGTACCGGCGCCATCGTGGTCACGGTTACTGGGCCACGGGGCGACATTTAACCAAAAAAAACCAGCGAAACGTAAAATGTTATAGAAATCTCCGTCACAAATGTGCGCGCGCGTGCGCGCGCGTGCGCGTCGGAATGAATAAAACACGCCCCGTTAAACATCACGTCGAAAATATTGGAATTTCACGTACGTAAACGTTTACGACGATAAAGATTTTTCGTGTGTACTGTGTAAAATATTTCATGACTTATGTACTACGGATAAACATTGAACGAATAAACACGGCAGTCATTGCGATTAAAAATGACCGTAACATAATTATAATAATACGTATGCACTACAGTAGTGCGTACGAGATAAGAAAAAAAAAAAACCAAACAATTATTCGCACCTTGGTCCGCCGCCGCCGCCGCCGCCGCCGTTATAAAAACGTGATTTAAAAGTAACGTGTTTTTCAAATACGAATAGACGATAAACGGCGGAACGGCAATGGGACCGAGGAAAGCGATAAAATAATAGTCGACCAACACGTGAGAAAACGTGGTCGCGCTGTGAAAGCGCAAGAGAAAAAAAAAAGACGCATACGGTCGTGGACACTTACCATCATGATAGATGTGAAGACGAGAGCAGGAGCAGGAGCGATTAAAAATAAAAACGCGTGTGACTTCAGTGACAATTTCCGTAAGACTGCCAAGCGACCGCAGCGACTCGGGCAGGCACGCCGGACGGCCGAAAAAAGGTCGAAATTCAAAGAAAAGGACCTTTGTTCTTATTGTTGAACCGGTCTCGCCAGGATTGGTTTCGGCTGCGCGTGCGGAGGCGACAAGCGCGCGCTACGCTGCGGCGGCGGTGGCGGGAGAAGACGGCGGCGGCGGCCGATCGGGGGCGATGACGCGCGCACGTACCGGCCGGACGAATTTTAGCGCGCGCGCGCGCGCGCGCGCCGCCGCCCGTACGCAGAGGCCCCTGGGTTGTCTCTTTTAATATTATTTTTCTACACTCTCAGCTGGTATTTTACGGCGGCGGCCGACGACCGCTTCGAGAATTATTTTCCCTCCGCCGCCGCCGCCGCCGGCTCTCTCGGTCGCGCGCCACGCGCCAAGGTCGACACCGTGAGTCTTCGTAACCGGTCGCACGCACGAACCCGTGCACCCGCGCGCGCGCGCGCGCGCGTGTTCGTGCACTCCCGAGCGCACGTCACGGCCGCGTTTTCGCGCGCCACAGTACATTGTACCCCATGCGTCATTATTATTATGCTACCATTTTACTGTTGTTTTGACGTCGTTATAAGGTCAAGGCCGACCGCATCGCGGTTTGGCACGGCGAAACCGACGCACACACTTATGTTTTTGCGAATACTCTCTTCCGGAACGATGCGAAAAAACAAACAAATTGTCGGCCGCCCGCGCACGATTTATCTTTCGTCCGCCGCGCAGCTGTTTTACCGATCTCGTTAGGGACGATCGAATCGACCGAATTAATTATATTATTTTATCGCGTGATTTAGTTTGTTTGTCTGTTTGAAATAATAAAAAAGCGTTACCCATTCCAAATATTTCATACTACATAATAGTAGGGGAGACTGGGTATACGATTGTAACACTAGCTGTAACTTCTTCCACAACCAATACAAAAACGTCAAATGTCCCACTGTATGATAATCAATGTTTCCTAATCAATTTGTTTATATCATTATTTATAATGGAAAATAAAAATAAAAATGTGTTTTTGATAACTGATAGTAAATAATATTATCAGTTAATTTTTATTTTTTTGTGATAGTTAAATTATATTTTTCGTAACGTTATTTACGTTAACTTATAGTCAGAAACTTGTGTAGTTTCACTGGATATTATTAAAAATACAAAGGTCACTAAGTATTTTTCATAATATTTAAATTACTAAAAAAATATTGAATGGGTACAAATGTAACAGTTCATTGAGGGACAATTGTAACATTAATCGCTGTTCAATATTTCATTAGGTTTCTAATCAGACATTAATTTATATTGTTTTATTATAGTTATTATAGTTTTTTTTTTACAAAGTTTACCTAATTTATTTTGTTTTTACTATTGTTATAAAAAAAGTAACTATGTCGGTTTATTTTATAAACGTATAACAATTAAATTAGTATTTTAATAATTTTAAATAGTTAAAAACGCCTAGTTTTGACAGTTTATGTTTTTTTTTTACAAAGTTGTATTATTTTTAATTTCAATATGTTGTTTAATTCACAGATCTTTTATTTAATTTATTATGAAATGGTTAAAAAGATTAAATTATACCATATAAAATCATAAAATGAAATGTGTTACTTTTGTACCTGTTGGGGGTACAATTGTAACATTTTTTTTTTTTTTTACCTTCATTAATTTAGAAAATTGTGAAAATTAAGGTTCAATACTCACTTATTTATAAAAGTATTAAGTTATTTCAATGATTAAAAGTGTAACTAAAGAAAAATAGCTTAAATCTTGGAAGAAATAAATGATTTTGTGAAAAATGTTACAATCGTACCCAGTCTCCCCTACATACACAAACTTATATAATATAATACGGCGTTGTTGACATCATACAGGAATTGTTAAAAAGTAATATTATTGATTTATAAATTTGAAAATTTATATGCGAATCGAACGTCTGTCATTACTCTCTCGAACTTACCCAGGAATATTAGTTTTGAGCTCGATGCACCACAGGTATGTACATAATTGCCCATCTTCATTTGAATATGCCAACAATGCTGTGGAAATATGGTATTATAAAAGTCTTTACGTGCGACTACACTCATTTTTGCGATCGCCTTTGTCAAAACAGAGCTAATCAAAAATATCGGAGATCGATAATTGGTGGTAAAATGTAATGGAGAGTTAATTTTATTTAGCGGAAGTTATGGCAAATAAGAAATTCAATATAGTTGAAAAATAAATTCATTACATTTTATTGCATTTGCAATATATCGGTTTGTAATCAACATTAATTTCATTGTAGATACAGTTTAAGTCATAAATTAATAAATCTCTAGGATTTAAAATCCCCATAATAATAAAGACTTTCAACTCTTACTTTCATATCAACCACATCAATTGATTTTTTTCTTAATTTTATACTGAATCATATTAAATACAATAAATTATTATTATAAAAATATACCTTTTATTTCTTTCCAATAATACAGGGACATGATGGGGCGAACCCCAACAGTGGTCCCCGTATAGCCAGATAACGATATTAAATATAAAATATAAAAAAAAGTACACAAACAAAAACTTAATGACTAGATAAAGAAAATATTATGGCACATGTAATACATCAGAACTTTGACTCTATTATCACATCATAGAAAAATCTAAAAATCTTATATAATAAAAAAAAATATACCTATAAAAGTATGTTGTACAGAGTTTCTACTTGTAGTTTATATTGTCACATCATTTTTAAACATAATATTACAACATTTTTATCACTATACTTAAAAAGTATTTTTACTAAATATTAAATATAAAACAAGTACATAAATAAAAATATGATTAATAGATATTAAATATAAAACAAGTACATAAATAAAAATATGATTAATAGATAATGAAAATATAACAGTAACATGAAAACATCAGAACTTTTCCTCTACTATCACAATTTATATATCTTATATAATAAAAAAAAAACATACCTTCTTCATTTTTTTTCCAATAATACGGGGACACGATGGGGCGAACCGCAACAGTGGTCCCCGTATAGCCAGGGAACGATATTAATTAATATCAAATATAAAAAAAAATACATAAATAAAAACTTAATTACTAGATAATGAAAATATAATGGCAGTATGAATAAACATAATAATACATAACATTTTGACCTATTTACAATCCATTGACAAAGATAATTATAATATTAGTCAAATAGAAATTTATTAAATCCTTTAATTTATTTAATTATTTACATTGTATTCAAATAATGCCCATCGCCTATTGGATACAAATTAAGTACATTTTGATTAAACAAAAACAAAAAAAACAAATAATAGTCTGAATATACATAAAAATAATAATGACTGTTAATGAATGTAGAATTATTATTATAATGCAGACTTATAAAATTTAAAATAATTACCAACATATGAGAGAAGGTAATGCAAAAAACATGTTATTTATTTATATTATTTTAATTATGAAATACATAGTTGTTATCAATAAACTAAAAAAAACAAGAACACATTATTGGTCGTTAACTAATGTATAGCAATTCATTTTTGTGTATTCAAAGTGCTCTGTCTAAATATTAAATAGCCTTTAAATTTTATATTAAGATCTAGAAAACTTTATGTCGAATCAAATGTGAATGCTTATAACAGCTTATTATAATATAACTCTTGAGTCATTTTAATACGTAGACGATTGATATCTTTTCCTTTATACGTTGGCTTTTTGCCCCCAGTATATGACAAGGCGTTCTGACAAAGAAAAACGCCGCAGTCATGATAATTGGTCTGTCGGGGACTTTTCCAATTGTCAACAGACCATTGGTTTATATCAGAGGTAACATTTTTTTTTAACAAGGACTCTAAATGGTAGAATTTAATGAAGGTCCTCAAATGGTCGGAAACACGAGTATTTGACGATTCATTGGAGGGATTCAAGCTATCCATATAATTCAAAATTTTGTTTTCTACATCCACACATACTAGAGTCCAATGTTGTAGTGAATGAATAGGAACTAATAATTTCTTTTTATTAAATATGTCTTCTTTCACCCAATGTGATACTTTATCATAAGAACTCTCAAGAAAGGCAGGCATTAAAAAAGTATCAAATGCATACACACCTGGGTTCTCGTCCACAATGAGTTTCATGTATGCATTTATAATTTGATCGTTTAACCACGTATTTGGGAACATTAACGTACGTATATCGGACATTTTCAATGAAAGTTTATGATAAAAATAATTTGGTTCAAAATCCCAATTATCCATATCATTTAGTGTGGAACGCAAATCGGCATACATATCCTTAGTGAAGGTCTCATTAAATGATTTTTTATCTTTAGTATCAAAAGATAGTAAAATGGGTAATTTCGTTTTATATTCAACAAATTCTTTCCTATTTAGACTACAGTTTTCCACCGGATCTTCGTCTTCGTCATCATCTATTAAAATTACACAGTCATTGTTTTTGTTAGTTTCTGTGAGAGAAGGTGATTTATCAGATGCCGGTAATTGATCAGCCGTAGGTAATTGATCAGATGTAGATTGTTGATAATCCATAGGTAATGATCCAAATTCTATTCTATTTAAACTAGAGTTTTCCACCGGATTTTCGTCATCATCTATTACAATTATTACACTGTCATTGTTTTCATTGGTTTCTGTGAGATCAGAAGGAAATTTATCAGATGCCGGTAATTCAGATGTAGATAGTTGATAATCCATAGGTAATTCATCAGAAGTTGGAATTTGGTCAGTGGGAGTTAATTGATTTAATAAAGTCGATGTATTAGATGGTGAAACATGTTGGATGCATATTGTTCTAAATTCTGTGTCATCATCAGAATCATCAGTGTTCCATAGTAACGTGACATTTTCATCATCTATTTCAGAATACATTAAAAACGCTTGATCTTCCGGGGACATAAATTGTGTACTATCGGGGCTTTCTAAGTTCATATTATCACTGTCTGACAAAGCCATTGCAACTAGATCCAATAAGAATTACTTCAGACAAAACTAAAAAATAAACACAAAACCAAAGAAAATGTATAAGTATATAAGTTTATACATTAAATATAAAAAATACATTCTAATGTACATTGTACCTAGTGAAAATAAAATAATCCCGAAATTAAATATGGCGAAAAGTCATAAAAGCAAGCAAATTTTAAAATAGCATTAAATTAAATGTATATAATATAAGACTGGTAAATATTATTATAGACTAGATTATTTATTTATATTAATAAAGGGTTCAATGAAATAAATGTGACTGAGAAACTTTTATGAAAGAACAAAATTAACACTGAGATAAATTATCATTTCTGGTCAACAAGCCACAAAAATAAAAACAATGTTAGGTATTGATATTATAAATGATTACCAAAGAAAGTTACTTTTCATCATTTAAAAGGTATTGTTACTGTTTGATTTTGCTATGCTTGAAGGTATATTTATATTTTCTTCTGTCAATACGATGTTAACCAAAAGGCTTGATCTAATTTACAACTTCAGAGGTTGTTTTTGGTAGCATTACGAATCAAGTTGTTGTATTTTAATAATTATAATATTATATCATGATATACGATCTATCGCGATGACTTTGTATCTACTCCGAGTACGGTCGTGGGCAACACGACCTTTTATATATATATTTATATATAATACTCGTGAAATTATTCGGCCGGACGGTTAAGTTAAGTTAGGCAGTGGCGTACCTAAATATCTAAAAATGTACGTCACAGCTAATCTAACCTAACGGAAATTTCATACTTGTAAAATACTTATTAAATAAAACATTTTAATAGGTACATAAAAAAGAAATTATTGTTTAATTTAATAATATAGTATAATGCATGTTATAAAATAATTTTTTTTATAGTTTGGACTTCTTAGTATGTACTGAGAAAGGATAAACAAAATTATCTTCTGGAATATTCAATTTCTCAAGAATTCTAGACTTTATGTGATCAGAAGGATGTGTAGGTTTTAAAAAATTCCCTATATCATCACTGAATTCAAATACTTCTAAAGGTTGATCTTCATAACTTGAATTTTCAGTAGGACCCAAAATATTAAATACCTTTGGATCTGACAGATCAACTTTCCTCTTTTTTTGGAGACGGAATATAGGTAATAGAATTATCATCTTTAACTATTGCATTTATACTTGTTGCAGTAGATGGGTGATTTTGCTCACTCAGCCAACTACTGAGTGTGCGTTGCTTGCTCATGATTTAAATTTACAAAACACGTCAAAACAAATATTTTACACTATTTAACTATTATGTACACAGACACACACAGTACACATACAAATCGTACAATTTAATAATTATTTTGTAGCTAGAATCAATGATAAGAGACAACGGTCGAACCACAGACCACATATATTAGATTATAATATATTATTATCACATGCTTTTGTGAGTAATTACTCTATGGTCGAACCGCCAAAACAAAATGATAACACATAATTCGACTATAGATAACAAAAATATTTTAAAATCTAGGGATTGATCATGTTATCATGTTATCAATTATCATATTATTGACTTCGTGAAAAAAAATCAAAATTATGCATATAATTATACGACCCACGGGGGGGGCGAATGCCCCCTTCGCCCCCCCCACAGGTACGCCGCTGAAGTTAGGGCGTTTAGGTCGTTTCAAATGAAAAAAATTGTACACGTCAAACGTGCATTGTCGTGTCGGAGCCATAGGCCGCCGCCGTATAATAGAACGTGCCGATTGAGACGCAGGTAGTCGTGGAGCCCTAGATAAACGATACGGTAAACAGGGACGATGAGCACACTGTCTAGGACTCAACCTTGAATGTGGCCGACACACAAGCGCGTTAGTATTTCTTAGATATTCTACAATCTCTATACATCCACATTGGCCCGACCGTTATCATGACATTTCGCCGCCGCCGCCGTAAACGAAAAAAACCCGCAAAACGTAAAATGTTATGGAAAATCTCCGTCACAAATGTGCGCGAACGTGCGCGTCGGAATGAATAAAACATGTCCCGGTGAGAATAATGTCGCGAGCGGTTTTATTTTCTTTTAAGTCGAATATATTGAAATTTCACGTACGTAATCGTTTACGACGATAAAGATTTTTCGTGTGTACTGTGTAAAATATTTCATGACTTATGTACTACGGATAAACATTGAACGAATAAACACGGCAGTCATTGCGATTAAAAATGACCGTAACATAATTATGATAATACGTATGTACTACAGTAGTGCAAACGAGATACGAAAAAAAAAAAAACCAAACAATTATTCGCACCTTGGTCCGCTTCCGCCGCCGCCGCCGCCGCCGCTGTTATCAAAACGTGATTTAAAAGTAACGTATTTTTCAAATACGAATAGACGATAAACGGCGGAACGGCATGGGACCGAGGAAAGCGATAAAATAACAGTCGAAGAACACGTGAGAAAACGTGGTCGCGCTGTGAAAGCGCAAGAGAAAAAAAAAAGACGCATACGGTCGTGGACACTTACCAGCAGTAGATGTGAAGACGAGAGCAGGTGCGATTAAAAACGTGTGTGACTACAGTGACAATTTCCGTAAGACTGCCAAGCGACCGCGACGACTCGGGCAGGCATGCCGGACGGCCGAAAAAAGGTAGAAATACAATGGAAAAGGACCAAATGTGATTTGAAAATTCAAATTGATCATGAAAATGATTGTTCAACAATCGTTGACTCGCCAGGGCTGGTTTCGGATGCGCGTGTGGCGGCGATAAGCGCGCGCTATGCTGCGGCGGCGGACGTTGGTGGCGGGAGAAGACGGCGGCGGCCGAAGACGACGCGAAGAAATATCGGAATCCGAAAACGGCCGAGAGCCGTGAGAGCCCATCGGCGGCGACCGATGACGGGGCGATGACGCGCGCTCGTACCGGCCGGACGAACTTTACGCGCGCGCGCGCGCGCGCCGCCGCCCGTACGCAGAGGCCCCTGGGTTTTCTCTTTTAATATTATTTTTCTACACTCTCAGCTGGTATTTTACGGCGGCGGCCGAGTTTTAACGGCTTCGAGAATTAATTTCCCTCCGCCGCCGCCGGCTCTCTCGGTCGCGCGCCACGCGCCAAGGTCGACACCGTGTTTCTTCGAAACCGGTCGCACGCACGAACCCGTGCACCCGCGCGCGCGCGCGCGCGCGTGTTCGTGCACTCCCGAGCGCACGTCACCGCCGTGTTTCCGCGCGCACGTCACGGCCGCGTTTTCGCGCGCCACAGTACATTGTACCCCATGCGTCATTGTTATTATGCTACCATTTTACTGTTGTTTATCGTCGTTATTAATGTCAAGGCCGACCGCATGGCGGTTTGGCACGGCGAAACCGATGCACACACTTGTGTTTTTGCGACTACATACTCTCTTCCGGAACGACGCGAAAAAATAAACCGCGCGGACGAGAATCGCGGGGACGACACCGGCCGCGCGGACGGCCGCCCGTGCGCGATTTCTTCCGTCCGCCGCGCAGCTGTTTTACCGATCTCGTTAGGGACGATCGAATCGACCGATTTAATTATATTATTTACGATTAGGGGCAATCAGACGATGCGAAAAAAGTTATCGATTTTTCAACTCTGTTTTTAAATTCGTTTTCATAACAATATCGATTGATTACTACGCTTCGTTCGGTTTCAACATCATTTTTTTAAATAATGACTTTTTAATTGATGGAAATATTACGAAATACAAAGAACGAGCGCCTACATGATAAATAGGGGAAAACAAATTTTTTTTTTAAAACTTTCGGGTACACACTTTTTGTGCGTCTCATATGATTTCGGACGAATTTTTTACTGAGAATATCCGAACGAGAACCGCGCGGACGAGAACCGCGCGATTTCTTCCGTCCGCCGCGCAGCTATTTTACCGATCCCGGACGTATATTTACAATTAGGTGCAATTCGACGATGCGAAAAAAATTATCGATTTCACAACTAGATTTTAATACGTTTTCACAACAATATCGATTGATTACTACGCTTCGTTCGGTTTCAACATCGTGTTTTAAATTATGGCTTTTTAATTGATGGCAATTTACGAAATATAAAAAACGAACGTCTACGTGATATATAGGGGACGAATATCCGGGAACGGCGCAATTTTTATTTCCACTCGGTTATAACGCTACGCGTACGCCGCGCCGTGCGGCCGTACGTGTGTGTTTCATATGGCGTGTTGTAGAGAACGCGGTGCCGCCGCCGCCGCGGTTCTCGAAATGGTCGCGTTGAACTTCGGAACTACGCGACCCGCTCCGTCCGCGTACGTGCGCTCGGGGCAATTAAAAAAAAAAAAAGCGAGCGAGCTCCGGTTTATATATTTAATAATATAATAAAGGTATACACATATATATATATATATATATATATACTAGCTGAATAACCCGGCTTCGCCCGTGTGCAGTATAACTTTTTATTTTATCAGTTTTTTAATTTTTACCCTTTTTACCCCTTTTAATCTCCTTAGGGGTCGAATTTTGAAAATCGGGCATCGTGACGACACTCAGAAAGGTATTTGGAACAACTCTATGAAAAAAAATTGGAAAAAAGTTAAATACTTTTTTGATGGTCATTTAATTTGGGAACATTTAAATTCACAAATGTTTGCAATTCATTGATATCATACTGTTGTTCTCGTCGCAATTCTCGATCGTACAAATCATGCATTGGACGATCGGGGCCTATATTCTGTCGTTTTTGTCGTGGCATTTTTACACCAAAATCCATATAATTGAAATAATCTCAAATAAATCTCAAACTAATTAATAGAAAATGTCATAGACGCACGTGCCACGGAAACAAATAATAAAACATAACCACATAGAGTTTATATACGTAATATATCTCCGTGGCAAAACAATAACAATGTGTGATTAATATTTTGCACTTAAGAGGCCATAACACCGGAACCACTCATCGCACAGCGTACAAACTTCACAGAAACCATCTACATAATATCAATCCTAATATGCCCTGAAATTTTTATCGAAATCGGTTCGGTGGATCTTGAGCTATAAAATTTATTCAAATGTACATCGATTTTTATATAATATATAGATAATACGATAAAAGGGACGCGCGCGGAGTTTAGACCCAACGCGATGGGTAGAGGTCATTACGCGTTCGCGGAAGGTTCGCGGCGAGAGTGAATCTAACGGCCGGCGATGCGGAAAACCGGCCGTTGTTTACGCGAAAAAGCGTCGGAGGATTTTCCGTCGGAGGATTTTCCGTCGGAGGATTTGTCGACGGACGATTTTAAAGAACGGCCCGGGGCAGCGAGGTCCGGAATAAAATCGAAAACCGCAGTATTGCGCGCGTGAAGTTTGAAAATACGCTGCCCGGCCCGTGTGTTCGTACGCTCAAGGACGGTTTTGGGAGATCGACGTTGTCGACAGAGTCACTTGTAGGAGTCTTAGCAGCCTCCGCCGACCCTCGCCCGCACGTTTCCCAGACAAAAACATCTGCTCGCACCCTCCGAAAATATCTTGCGGCGGCGCGGCGGATGGGTTTCCGCCCGAGACGCGTTCGGTTAGGGCGCTAAGTTCCCACCGCAATTATGATAATCGGTCCGGAGCCAGTCGAAACCTGCAACACAATGAAAACGTGCTGGCGACCGACTTTCCGTTTCCAGACCCACGCGCGAACACGACGAATATTATAAACGCGCGTTAAAATAAAATATACGTTGCGCAGGACTCGAGTCGGACTGGAAAATATACGTAGAAACCAATGAAAAATTCTAAAATCGGTCGCACGAATGCGCGCCAGTGACGCACGCTAAATATTGGCACCGAAAATAAATAAATTCTGTTCGGTTATTGTTTTGTTGGCGAGGGGGGGGGGGAGGGGAGGGGGCTGGTACGTCTTTTCGATCCGTTTTCAAATCGTAGATATTCGTCTCGCGGCGGAAAAACGTGCCGGCGGCGGCCGCATACATTTTTACCGGTAACGATTAAAAAACATTGTATATAAAAACGTACTAAACGATTAAGTAGAAACGATAAAATAAGAATAATAAGATAAGATAAATAAAAGTTATTACGTCTTATTAGTTATTACTGTTATGATAATATTTTCCACTTTAAAACTGAATTAAAAAATACGTTTTTCTGTTGTTGATAACAATTATTATTGATGGCGATTTTACTAATACACAGCTGATGTCAAAGACGTTTTATCAAATTAAATAATGTGTGGGTAAATATAATATTATGAAGATGTTAACAAATAAAGACCGCCAAACCTTTGTTGTTATAGAAACGGCAGTTATTTTTAATTTTCATGGTTGTATCATGGGTGATACTTTATGCAGTGCTATGTCCTACGTGAACGCGGCGAACGCGGCAAACGCGTTGCGGTGCGGGCGACGCGGCGAAAAAAATTATCAAACATATAAAAATAGATTGGATTGTCCAACGTACGCGATAAACGCGGCCGCACGGTTTGAAAATCAAATCGTTTTGTTTTTGGTCGCGCGTTTAAGCGATTACGGACGACACGATTGCGAGCGGCGAATGCGGCCAACGCGAATTCGCTCGCGTTCGCCGCAAATACGTAGGACACGATCGCGAGCGGCGAATGCGGCAAACGCGAATTCGCTCGCGTCAGCCGCAAATTCGCGTTCGCCGCGTTCACGTAGGACATGGCGTACAACACGACAGACATTCGTCTCGCGAGAAAACGACGGAAAAAAATCGATTTCCTAAACGCGAACCGATTCGAATATAATCGCTCTGTATAGCGTTTACGCGGACAATGGCCTACACATGTAATATTATTACGAGCGTTGCTCGTTTAGATAGTACACGTACGTGTATTACATACTACGCGCGGATGTTATACGCGCGAAACGTCAGAAATATCCGGTCAGAGTACACAACAATATTATATTATTATTAAAACATCGATTACATTAATAAATGTATAGTGATAAGTGAGCGCACAGGATCGCATTCGAATTTTACCGTTACAGATAACGGCGCGCGCTGTACAAACAGCACCGCGATAAAGGTTTTTGGGGTATAATAATTATTATTTATACCGTATAAATACGCACGCGATGATGTTATTATTAATTAAAACGGAAGCGAAAACAAAATAAGCGATACGTCGCCATCTATATTATATTTTGAAATAATAACGAATCGACCGGCAAACGCCTTGATTGTCTATCGTAAAACAAATTATCGTGTAAAATATTTCAACCAAACACACGCAGCGTATACAAATGCTATAAATATTAGTTATAAAAAAAATAGGATATAATTTATAGTTATTACTAGGGCTAGGCACTTGTAGGAGTTTGCGTGTTTTTCAATAATCGTTCAAAACGCAGCCGAGTAATATTTAAATATTGGTACTATTTAGCACTAGGAGTTTAATCATATTTATTTTGCATATTATTCAGTTGTTTTTTTCCCATATAATGAGCATAATTTGTTGTATTTTTATTTCAAGCGTAAATTTCACATGGTTTATTTTAAAAAAAAAATGTAAAACCATAGAGAACAATATTTTATACATAATATACTTTACAATATTAATTAAATTGATTTTCTATTAATTGGATAAAAATAAACATTAAAATGATTAAATGTAAACGATTAAAATAATCCTAAATCCGGGCTCTATTTATAACACACACACACACACCGACGTCGGTCGGTAAAAATTAATTTGTACGTTTAAATTGTATATCTATATATTCATATTGTGTGTTTGCATAATAAACTATTAAATAATAATAGTCGATAACGGGAAAATGTCAATTTATTATTATTATTCGGGCCGTACACATTTTTTATACTTAAACCCGGCAAAGACGGGTAGATTCAGCTAGTGTTTTATATCACAGAAATACAGAACAAAATTATCGAAAACGCTAAGCTTTATTATAATATTGATATGTTAAAAATTCGGAAATATGATGCCCGTGGTTCGGTCACTTGACACTACTATTTACTGCAAAATATGATTGAAAACAAATCGTCAATCGTCATTGTTGCCGATAACGATCCAAAGAGAAAATTAGATTTTGTGTTATAGTCACATCATAATATATTATGTATAAAAATAATTAAATTAGTAATTTAAAGAATATACGGTTTTATCAATGTACGCGTGTGTACTTAATAATAATAAGTGTACACGTCACATTATATGTTTGCCAACGTATTTGCCCCCTCGACAAAATCCCAAGTATTACGCCACTGTGAACACGATCGAAGTGACAACTGTTAATAAATGTGAAGAATACATAAATACAAAATTATTACTATCGTTATTATGATAATTCGATAAATTATTAATCGAGTACGAATATTTTATCGCATACACTGACAAACGACGACGTTTAGAAAGTCGGATTATACGTAGATATTATAATCGGCGGGGCCTCCGAAAAAGAAAAAAAAAAACGGTTTTAAATCGATCGGCCGCAACAACGTTGTTTTATTGTTTTTTATTCGTTTTCCATTATTGTGTTACGAGCTCGAGATTTATTCGCCTCGCGTTTAGCGCGACGATTTATTATGTCCAATCGATACAATATTATAGGGCAATAATTCAAATATCTGATAATACGCTCCGAGCGGTGTTTCGCTATACGACGCACACTCCGGGGCGCGTGTGTCGAGATACCGCGAGACACGTCGAAACCACCGTTCGCGCGGTTATAACTTCGACCACGACGCGTACGCCGCGCCGCCGCGCCGTAGTAATCGAGTCGGATAATAATTAATAATATGTCGAAAACAATATTTATTAAAAATCGCCTCGAAAATTCGAATAATAAAACGACCGGGGGGGAGCTCGAATTATTTATACGGTCTACACCCATGCGAGTGAAACCCGAAAAACACCGCGCGGCGCAGTTAATAATGTTTACGAAAACGCATATATATAATATTATATAGGATAGATATACGATAGACGGGCAATGAGATTTTTAAAACGCAGGTGCAACGCCGCGCCGCCGCCGCGCCGTGTGTTTTAGAAATTCCACTGTATATATATGTATTATAATATGCCTACGTCGTCGTCCACCGACGGATTTATGTTATTAGAGGCGGCGAGGCCGACGGGCGTCGATGGTAATAAATTATAACATTATATATAATATTATATAGACGGAGCAAACGAGTTTTTCACCGCGCTTGAGACGATCGCCCCCCCCCACCCCCCCCCCCATTGTATACTTGACGTTTTTTCTTCAAGAGGGTAGATTTTATTATCTTTTAACGTGTGTGTATATATTATATGTATACACGAGTGGTGTATAGTCGGGTATACTTATATTATAAGTATGCGAGTAAAGTAATTTTCGGTGTACAAACTAAACGCCGCCGACCGAAACGTTTTTTTTTTTTTTTTTTTATAATCACACTGCGTCCCAGCTATCCACGGAGTCGTATATGTCGTTTCGTATAGTCACACACATGTATATACATGTCATACGCATTATAACGTGCAGTATATATATATATATATATATTCTCAGGATATATAGACTTATCGTGATGGTTTTTTTCAATGCGTTGGGAAAAAAAAATAAAATAAATTTACATAAAATGTTACCGTAAGAGACGGCACGTATAGTTAAAAAGTTATGCGGCGTGCGTGCGAGTGCGAGTGCGTACGTGCGTGTCCGGAGTGCGTATATGCGTGCGTGTGCGTGAGAGAGAGAGAGAAAACGCGTGCATGGTTATATATTATAATTATGTAAATTTATTCATTACAAGAGGTAATAATATCGGTAAGATATGGCAGGAACCAGTCGAGACGTCATAGACGTTTTCTATAAATTATTATCTACTCGCGCGCACGGTGTAAAATATAATATTATGTTCCTTTTTTTTTTTTTTTTTTGTTCGTCGAGCGCGTTAGATATTAGTATTAAGTATTATTTATACACTGCGGTCGTAGTAAAACGAGAAAACTGTCGATTTGAGCAAGTGTTTTAACCGTCGTCGCGTGTAACGACGGCCGGCCGAATACCGTTCGCTACGTATACTCGTATACGTATATACGCATTCGAATGGTTTCGAAATAAAAAACGACGACTAAAAAAACGAATCGAATGATTTCGTTAGCGAAAAGCCACTGGATTGTATTTCAAATAGTTTTTAAAGTTTCGTGTGAATTTGTTCGGGCCGTTCTTTGTATGTGAATCGCGCTACCGATTTTCGAAAACTATTTACTCGGTTAGGAAAAAAGCCAGTTTAAATAAGACGTCGTCGTCGGAGCGGTAAAATGTAAAAAGCAAAGTACATAATATAGTTTTTTCCATCGACACTAGTACAGTATGTACGTATAGTATGGCCTTTGGTCAGAGCGCTCTTTGGAAACGGCCGGCGATTCGCGCTAATCTCTTTTAAACAAAGATAAACGAGATGAAAATAATAAAAAAAAAAACAAACGACCGGGTCAAAGGTGCCAGTAGAATCCGAAGCATAACGAATTATAATTATCGTATAAACAACGTTTTCGAGCGGAACATTGGCGCGGTCGTACACGGCCAGTATACTATAACACTTAATCAATGTCGATCGCCGATAGTATAGTGAGCCCCCCGCAGTTACCCCGAAATAATATTATCTTGTACCCGACGGACACGGCTGGTGGTCACTGGCGGGGTCACACATATGATGTCGATCGACAACGGCCGCCAAACATGAGGGTATAAACTATAATATAAACGCGCGTTTATCGTAGTTTCCTATTATATTTTTTTTTTATCTACGACGACGGTTGAAAACAGTGAATTTCGAAGAATTTTATCGGCGCGGTCCTCGGCACGGTCCTGTCCGATTACGATTTCCCCGAATCCTTCTCGGCGGCACGTTGATTTAGTGCCCGCGCGGTCGTAAACGAGTCGAATCCGGCTCAGGACATCGTATTATATAGGGGCACCGCTATAATATAATAATTATTATTGCCGTCCGTCGCTGCGGCGGCAGTGATAATAACACACACACACACACACACACACACACACACACAACAATAAGTTGGTATCGAAACCGAGGAGTGCAGCAGGAAGTCTCCGGTCGTTTAGAAAACGAGCGCCGTATAATACGACGGGAAATTGTATTTAAATCGTTGACGGTAAAAATGATTTCTCGCGGCGGCGTAGCAATAACGGCTCCGACATAATATTATTACGTATATAGAGAGTATAATATAGGCACGTGATTTATTGTTGAAAAAACAGCTTTTCTATAAAATTCGGTTTGCCATCGGGCACGATAACGAAACGGATAATATACACACACACACACACATATTATAGCGGCGGCTTGATAATTAGATGCGTTATTTTGTTATTCCGCGGCTATGTGTTTCGAAAAACTGAATTAATTTACTATAAAATCGAATTTATAGTCGTATATGCGTTTTAATCGCGCCGGCGAGCAGCATAATATATTATAAGTACACTTATTATATTCATCGCCTAGTAACGATCGAAAATAAATTGTTAGTTTAAGCGCACGAATTAATTACATCATAGACGACGATGACGGTGTCAGAGGGCACCGTGGTTCGCGTCCGTCTCCGTCTATATACGCTCGATAATGATATGTTAATTTTATTAATTCGTATAGCCGATAAAAAAAACATATACGCGTATTAAACATAATAATATATTATGTGTACGAGAGTAGATGGGGCCCGCGGATGTGAATGATTTTTGGACTTTCGTTTTGGACGTTGCTTTTTAATCAGATAAATAAATCAAATAAAACGTGTTTCAATAACGTGTGCGTTTAATTGGTTATTTGCCCAACGTCTTCGGATCATATTTTATTCGTACGTTGCGTTTTATGGCGTTTCGACGTTATTTTTCCATTAATTCCGACGATTTCGGAGACAAATCTCGAATTAACGAACGCTTAATAGTTAAACATTAAAATTCTTTAACGTTCCGGGCGAGAAATTCGTTAACGATGTGCGTCTTTCATTAGGTACACGTATCCGTGTAGAAGGCTTGTCGTCGAATTCGTGAGCGATTTCTGGTAGAAAACGTGGTCGTCTGGTCGGTACTTTGGGGGAGGGGAGCACGTTTATGAATTTCTCAATAGTTTTCCCGATATTTAAGAGAAATCGATGGTAAATATAGAAAACTATAGTTGTTACGACAAAACCCAAATTACTTTTATCGAAACGCGAAAAAAAAACGACTGTACAGACTTGACATTTTTGGGGAGGCGACAACTTAGAATCGTTCAAGTTCTTGACATATGGGCACGATTTTCCTACATCCTCATAATTCTCCTTCGTATTGTTTAAAAACCACCTTTTCTCTTTCAAAAGGACTTTTTTACTATTTTTCATAGTCAATGCTTTAACGGCAACTAGCAAGGATTTAGCATTACTATTATATATTTTAATTTATAGACAACTGAAATACATAAACCTTTAGAAAAATATTTCTGGCTACAAGTTCTGCACACAAGTTTAAGTAGGATAAAATTATTAAACACACACAAATTAATTACGAGCAGGTACTCGACTTTTTCCCGCGGCCCTCCAAATATATTTCATGGTGTTTAAAATTTTAATTTCATATCTTAAATTATTATAAATAAAATTGAATCGTGGCTATTATATAACAATGTGAGATAAGTAGAGTTGGGATGTTGCTGACCTAAAAAACACACAAAAATGCCCTAAAAATTACCTTAAAAACGAACTAAAAAACTAAATTAAGTAAGTGAAAAAAATGTATTTATAAATAATAATTTTTATACGATAAGCGTGTATGTTTGAAAGAGCACTTTTTTTATCAATATTATATTGACAATATATTATAACACTCAAAGAGACAAACAGTAAATCCAAATCCAAAGTTAGATTTTAAATAAATTAAATTTGTTTCCAAACTTGGGTTTAATACTTGCTCTAATCTAAAATTTGAGAAAAATGCCGCCACACATTGTACAAAAACTACGAAAAATGACCTAATAGATGAAAAAATGACTTAAAAATGTTGAAAAATGACGTTATAAAATGCATTTATAGCTAAAAATGCCTAAAAATGCTATAATAATGCAAAATAAAATTAGAATACTCTGCATCAAGGGAACATGAAACAAATTTTTAGCTAGGATAGCATTGTATAAAATCAAAGGGAAAAAAATGCAAAAGTCATCAACATCCTAACTCAGAGATAAGCTATGTAAGCTAACGTAATCTAATCGTAAATGTCCGTTGCTATCCGTAAATATATTAGTATTTATTATATGTTTAAATTATATTTTTTAATATTTTAATTTTGATGAAAAACTGAAAAAAATTATGGCCCGCGTAGGTAAAAAGGTTTCCGACCCCTGGTTGTAGGCTATCGCGGGTACCCACATAAACGTAGACAATATTAAAAAACCATTAGTCGTGCAATGCGATGATTTATCGGGCGAGAAAAAAGTTATTTCGAAACTATTTTTTTGTATTAATGTATTCGATAGTTATTTTAAGGATAAATCCAAAATTCGAGACCGAAGAAAACCATCATACTGGCTGCTGACAATCGACGACCATTCGACGTAGAAAATAGTATTAAAAAAAAAAACATTAGTCGTGCAATGCGATGGTTTATCTTTTATTTTTTTATTCCACTAAAATATAAATTTTTTTGTACGTATTATTTCGCATATTTAACAATGGATTTGAATGCATATTTTCAATTTTTTACGAGCATATTTTCCCAATAATTACCTTTTTTGCCCTATTTATCACCCACGAGGAGTATATTAGTACTTTTTTGTCGCGTTTTTTTGCATTTTCTTATGGTATTCGGTACTTTAATGTCGGTTTATTAGCTTTAATATTTAGTTTTTTTGAATTATATACGCATGGTCGACATTTTTCGAACATTTATAGTTACAAAATTACTAAATACAGTATAAACAGTATGAAATGATTGGTAAATATTTCCGATAATCTAAAAGAAAAAGTGAGCATTGTCGGAAGAGCAAAAACGTAATATTTTTGATGTCGAAAAAATGTACCGAATAACTCGCGCGTCGTCGCAATTACCTAATCGAAAATAAACAACAAAGTCTGTCTCTGTACGATCGTTATTTTATTTTCAACATGACAGTCGGCAAATCATTCGCATCCGCATACGATATTTTGTAAAAACGAAAGCATTTTCATCGAGGAACGCGTGTAGATTGTTTTACCGCAAAATTACTCCCGAGTCGGAAGTACCTATTTTACGACCGTTTCGCGTGAATGTGCAATTTTTTTTTTTTACCGCGAGTAATTTAATAGACACTGCACGCGGTAGTGCACCGCGACTTTTATTATAGTTAACGTCGAAAAAGAAATACAAGGCGGCTCAGATTTTATAGTGATGAAAACGAAAAACGCACAGTAACGTAACTCGAAAAGTCCTTGAAAACGTGTGCACACCATAATATTATATTGCGCTTTTAAAATTAAAACACCCATAATAAATCAATGATAATTATCTTTTTTTTTACTCGAAAACATTGGCAGAGCGAGGAGGATATTTATTTATTTATTTAATTAGCGAATTAGCGAGGTTTATTTCAACGTGCATTGGATTATTACATTTCGCGTAAGTGTTTCTCATTGTAAAGTGTGTAGTTTCTATTTATTTTTTTTAAAAAGCCAAGTACAGGACGAGATACGGGCGACGGGCGAATCGGTCTTTTAATTTTGAAAGTAATGGTACGTTAGTGTCAAAAACTTCAAGCGGTTATTATTTTTTGAGTTATGAAAAAAATTATATTCGACGAAATCCGGTGTATTTTCAATATGGTAAATTGTATTTTAACATGTACTTTGTTCGTTAAAATTATAATTTACTAGCTGAATAACCCGGCTTCGCCCGTGTGCAGTATAACTTTTTATTTTATCAGTTTTTTTTTCATTTTTACCCCTTTTAACTCCGGTAGGTGTCGAATTTCGAAAAATCCTTTCCAATGGGGTCTCCACTATATAAAACGAAACTGCTGCCCAAATTTCATACTCAAAGCTCCAGCAGTTCCAGCCAGGCGAATTTTTCTAGTTTCACCCTTTTTACCCCTTTTAACCCCCTTAGGGGTCGAATTTCGAAAAATCCTTTCCCATGGGGCCTCTGCTATATTAAATGAAACTATTGACCAAAATTTAATACCACAAAGCTCCATTGACTCAGGATTTTTTCCATTTTTACCACTTTTAACCCCCTTAGGGTTAATTTTCTCCATAATTTATGCTATAAACCCGCTCCCCGACATTCTCTATCATTTAAAAAAAATTTGAGCCAAATCGGCCCAGCCGTTCTCAACTGATTCAATTTCCAATTTTTTGTCTCCATTTTTATATATATAGATGATTGCTGCAAGACCAATTTATTAATTAAAAAGTTAACCTTTTTTTCTTCCGTATAATTGTATATTAAGTGTATAATAAAGACATAATATTCTGTGAACATTTTCCAAGTTTATTATTTTTGTTACCACAAAGAATTGGAAATTGTTTTATGTACATAAATACCGAAGTGAATGAAATCGTTGATAAATATTTCCGAAAATAGATTCTCATAGTTATGGCCAGAGTGAAGACTTTGTAGGGTCGGTATCGGTACGATTTAATAAAACGGTTTTTAATTATTTCCTTCGCATAGGTAAATAATAAAGAAACACAATAATTATTGTATTTGAATGTTGTAAAAGAATTAATTCGAACACATACAAATGTGATGATCATTATTAAGTTATTTGTCATCGATATAAAAAATAATTTTGCGCTAAACTTTTACGTTTTCGAGTTATTTTTCGGTAGCATTTTCATGGTTAATAGGCATTTTTTTTGTACCTTTTTAACGCCTATACTGGAGATTTTTAGTACATCATTTTCCTAGCCCTAATTATTATTATTATTCATTATCATATCTAAAGAAGCGCGCTAAATACATTTTTCGTGTTACAATACTGTGTATAATAATTATTAGGAATAATTTACGTTTACAAATATCGTTATTCGACCGACCGAATGTTTTTTATTCGATTAGTACAAGTTTGGTAAAGTAGGTAAGGTATTATTATCGACTTTACTTTATTTAGGGATTCGTATTATACGTCATTTCTTTACAACGGATTAGTTTGAACCCCTTCCTTGACTGATTGGCTACGTTAATGATTATTATAAATACAATTACAATTATTGTAGTTTAGTTTAATGAAAAAAACGTCACGCGCACCTACACGACGGCTAATAAGATATTTCCCAAGACGATATCCGATGAAAAAAAGACGACGCGAAATGAAAAATTGAAATGAAAAAAAAATCGCTCATTGAAAGTCGACTATTCTCATAAATAGAATCCATATTGCCCAACGCCACGAATACCGTTGCGAAGTAGAAGGCAGAGTTGTTTGTTTGCTCGAACTTAGAACACGGCACGACGAACTATGTTTTCTAGATTATAATTTTTCTTGAATTTTCATATCGCTTAAAACGTTGCTTCCATAATATTATGATCGTTCTTTGTTCGTTCCGGCTAAGATTATTTTTCATACACTTGTGTCACAGGTGGGTAATATATTGAATTACAAATTCTTAATTCCAATAACAAGTTGGAAAATTCATTTTTTTCGGCGCTTTCTATCCATAATAACGTCCCGATCGATAATTATTCAACGCGACATCGTTGTTTAAATGCGACGGGTCGGCCGATTTTTATCGACGGCAGACGAAATATACTCGACGGCGAACATCGTTTTTCGCAGCCTTTTCCACACCAGATCCCCATGTAATAGCAATATCAATAAAACGGCAACACACTATACGTAATACGTATTATATACGTTTTTTCTTTTTTCTCATTAATATTTGTACCGTGGAAAAATCGGTCAGAAAAAGTCGACTATTTACATACGAATCGATAGCAATCCATGAATACCGTTGTGTTGCGAAGTAGAAGGCGGATTTTGTTTTATTTGCTTGAACTTAGAACACGGCACGACGAACTATATTTTCTAGATTATAATTTTTCTTGAATTTTCATATCGCTTAAAACGTTGGTTTACATATTATGTGATCGTACTTTATTCGTTCACTCGGTAAAATCCGGCGAAGAATCGCCTGTTTTTCCATACACTTGTGTCATAGGTAGGTAATATATTGAATTACAAATTCTTAATTCCAATAACAAGTTGGAAAATTCCTTTTTTTCGGCGCCTTTTATCCATAATAACGTCCCGATCGATAATTATTATTCAACGCGACATCGTTGTTTAAATGCGACAGGTCCGGCCGATTTTTATCGACGGCAGACGAAATATACTCGACGGCGAATATCGTTTTTCGCAGCCTTTTCCACACCAGATCCCGGATATAATAGCAATATAAATAAAACGGCAACACACTGTACATAATACGTATTATAAACGTTTTTTCTTTTCTTTTTTTCTTCTCGATAATATATTTTGTACCGCGGACTTTATCGCGAACGAGATAAATCTGGGACGTCGTTCGCACGAGCCGTGCCGCGACGACGTGCAAAAAAAAAAAGTGTGTTTTTCACATGATACATTATTACGTAATAATATAATATTGTTGTTGTCGGTTTTTGAATTAAATAATAATATTACGTATACGATAGCGTACGATCGAGGGGTTTCGGACGCAACCAGTAATACGCGCGCGCCCTAGGAGTGATTAGGTAACAACATATTATTATTATTATTATTATTATTATTATTTCGTTACGGCCCCGACCGACGACGATGATAAGTCGTTAACTGATAACGAGAGGAAAAAAATAACGCCGAGCAAAATAATTATCTATCCTACGCGTTACACACGCGCTTTTGTTTTTTTTTTCCTCGTTCACCGGCTTCCGCGTTCGATAGACGTTGTTGAACAGCTAATTAGCGATATTGCAATTCTCATTGTACGCCGGGACTACCACCGCACCGCACACGGCATCTCTCTATCATAAGGCTGAACATTTAATTCGCAAAGGTGAGTTTCATATTTTTCGTTTTTTGTCATTCGTTTTCGTTTTCCCATCGGCGCGACGATTTCTGGATTTTCGCTCTCGCTATAGGTACGTACGTGGTTTCTCATATCCGTCGTCGTCCGTGTCCCAGCGAAACTGAAGCTTTTCGTTCTCGTCCGCTTCGTGTGACCCCGTGCTAACGTCCGGCCGACCTATGGTCCAACGCTCTTTCCTCCGCCGACTCGACCGGAATTGGTCGAGCCGTCGAATGGATTCGTCCGATTAGTAATAGGTCACGCGTCTTGCAAACGCACATTCGTTTCGAAATGTGTCTAATAAAACTACACAGTTGAAATTTGACCTGTAGTCAAATGATAAGACGACGTTCGGTTTACATCGTCAATAGTTTTATTTCTGTTGATTTACTGTATTTCATAATCCGTTTGCAAGCCAAACACTCGAATAATTGCGACTGTTCTATTCGCTTGTTCACTTCTAGTATTTCTCGGGACATGATTTCACTCGTTGGCAATTTCAGACGACATCTGACATTTTATAGGGACAACATATTATCAATTGTAGCTTCAAGTATTGAGAGTTTTTTTTGAATTTGATGTATACATAACTCTGACATTTATCATGTTTAATTTTTATAATATATGATCATTTTATTTTACAGACTCAAAAATATGTCTCAACTCATGAAACATGTGATTAAAAACAAAATCTCTCAAACATTTATTCCGTTTAAGGTAAATTAACAACCCGATGACAACAATTTCAAATACTAATATTTTAATATATTTGTAGAATATTCAAGCTCGGCATTTAAACTTGTTGGAATGCCACAGCAAAGATTTACTGAGCCGCCATGGAGTTACAGTTCAAAAGTTCAAAATTATTGAAAATGCCGACGAAACAAACAATCTACTTAAGACGTTCGGTATGTAGTTTAAAACAAATGTGTTTAAGCAATCGTGTTGGCGTTAATATATGTTATATAATGTACTCGATAAATGTTTGTTAAATAAAAGCAGTGCTGTTTGTAGTAAATTGAGATTAATTAGTTGAAAAAAGTGATTAAATATTCCAAAAAAAATGTAACTTTATTGATTATGTAAATTTGAATACATGAAGTGTAAGATTTAATAGTACTTTCATTGGGTGCACATATTTTAATCTTTTCACAATAATAAAATCAAAGTATTGTATATAATATGTACGTTAAATACTGACAGTAAAAATAATGAAGAATCTAACATTTATGACTGTCAAGTTTCAATTTTATAAAATAATATAATAAATGTAATCATATTAGTTTTTAATCCAAAAAGTATATGTAAGCTGATCCTCATATGTGTAAAAATAATATTTTAACTTACAAAATTAAATAATTAACCTATCAGATATTTGGTAAATTATTCATTCCTAATTACAGTTTGACTGTATTGAGTTCACTGTTCCATTGTAAACAATGTTATAAAATTAATAATAAACGCAATAGAAGCATATCAGACCTTACGAATCGTACGATTTAATTATTCATTTAATTAAAAATTATATAATCAGGCTATTGGTTCTAATGGTTTTCTACATATATAAAAATAAATTGCCGCATTTATGACATCTCATCATTTGAGACAGGCTCGACCGATTTTTTTCGTTGTGTTTGTAATTGTTGTTAGGACAAGATTCGAATGAAAAAAAAAATGTTTGAAAAATCCATCGGAAATGTTAGAATTTGGGTTGTTTCTGAAATCTAAGTATGAAAATGTTTGGAAAACTCTAAAATGATAAAAATTATAGATATGTATGAAATCTGAGTCGTTAAATTTGATATCTCCGTTTTCGTGACAAAGGTTTTCCAAGCAATTATTAGATTTTGGCTATGAAAAATTACACGGTAGACACTTCCAGTGGCCTCATGCCACATTAAGTACATAATAAAATTATTATTTACTTATTTCATTTACTTTGCCCAAGATGTTGATGAATACGTATTGAAAGCTCAAGTTTTAGCCGGAGGACGGGGAAAAGGTCATTTTAATAATGGATTCAAAGGCGGCGTTCATGTCACAAAAGAGTAAGTAACCTATTGTATTGTTTTAAGTCCCCCGATGGTTGTGTACTATCTTGTTGCCTTTGCTCAACGCAAGACAAGACGTTCAACTTGTTGGGAAATTTTGCATTAATATTATATGTTATTTAAAGCCCCAAATTTAAAATAAATTGTCATTACAAACTATCTGTTGGTGTATTGCTTGTTACAATATATAAAGAATGTAGAATAATTTCAAAAGGTCTTTGTTTACGTAAAGGTTTAAGTAAGAGATCTTTAGACAAATCTGACGACTTGTCACCGGGTTACGATAAGTATTTTCTTCGCGATACTTTTTGATCAGACACAATATTTAAATTCCTCGTAAATTTCTTATTTTAACATTTTTCTGTATTATTCAGCCATTATGAAAATCTACATTCAAATACTAATTAATTTTTGAAAAAAATACTTTTGATATTAAATTTTTGTAATAACTACAGAAGTTTGGGTTAGATATCGGATAGCACTATACTTCCAGTCTTAAGTTTATCGTAGCCTACCAAAGTAACTACTAAGCAATTAGCTTTAAAATGTACTCCGAGTAATTTTAAACTGAATATGAAAACTTAAGCTGGTAACTAAAATCTTTACACAATTTTACACAATCTAAATTATATTGGACTTGGTCATTAATTGATATCGTTTATGCAGCGAGTGACGTATAACAATTTATTGGCCGATGTATAGGACACTTATAAATTACTGGTCATAAAAAAATTGTCAATAAATGTTTTACGGTGTGTGATATATTTTTATTTCCTGAGTCTTCGTATAATATAATATATTAACTATCTATTTTTAAAATAAATTTTAACAATTACCGACTTTGTTTTAGGCGAACAAAAATTTATGATATGTTGAAGAATATGTTGGGTTATAAACTAATCACTAAACAAACTCCGAAAGAAGGAATTTTAGTCAACAAGGTTATGGTTGCTGAGTCTGTTGATATTAAAAGGGAAACTTATTTCTGCATTTTAATGGACAGGTGAGTTGTATTTACAAAATAGTCGTTGTCTTATTTAAATCTATTTTCAATCGTATATATTTTTTTTATTGTTTTATACAGTTGTGTAAGTAAAAATTAATTAAAACGATACTCTTTACTCTATTACCCGTGTCGTACGGAGGTACAAACACAGAGGAGTGCCTGCCAGTACCTACTCACAATAATTAATAGTAATATAATTTTGAACGATTTTAATTGTTTATTTACAGGAGTCAAAATGGTCCAGTTCTAATTGCATCTCCAGCAGGAGGAATGGACATTGAAGATGTCGCTGTTAATTCACCAGAATTGATAAAGAAAATCCCTATTGACATTTTCGAAGGCATTTCTACTGAAGTAGCTTTAGACGTGGCTAAATTTTTGAACTTTAATGGACCATTAGCAATCGAGGTGAGTACTATGACACCATTCAGTTCAATATACTCGAATAAATATCAACTATAATTTGATTTATTTTGATCGATATGTGCAGGCCGCAAATGAAATAAAAAGACTGTGGGAATTTTTCTTGTCGGTCGATGCCGTTCAAATCGAAATTAACCCGTTAGTCGAAACCACTGATAATAAAGTAGTATGCGTTGACGCTAAAATCCAATTTGACGATAACAGTCAGTTCAGACATCAAAAAGTATTCGAACTGGATGAAACCAGTGAATCAGATCCCCGTGAAGTCATGGCCCATAAACACAATTTGAATTACATTGGCATGGATGGCAATATTGGATGTTTAGGTAAGATATTTGAAATCAAATATATTAAAGTATAAAGAACTCTACGCGTATTTCTTTTATCGTTAATTCTACGTATGTGAATTTAGTGAACGGTGCCGGTCTTGCGATGGCTACTATGGACATAATTAAGTTACGCGGTGGAGAACCTGCCAACTTTTTAGACGTTGGCGGCAATGTAAACGAAAATCAAGTTTATGAAGCCTTTAAACTATTGACATTAGGTAAGATAAAAAAATTTATTTTAACTATCTAAGTACTTACAACAATGAAATTGATTCTTTTTAGATTCGTCAGTGAAAGCGATTTTGGTCAATGTTTTTGGCGGTATCGTAAATTGTGCGACAATCGCTAAAGGTTTAATCAGTGCTTCAAAAAAGTTGAATTTACAAGTTCCATTAGTCGTAAGATTAGAAGGTAAATCTGTCATTTTTAAGTACTCTTTAAGTAATCTAAATAATTTTTTTAAAATAAATAAAATGATAATGTTACGCAGTTTAAGCACATTAATTCTATGATTTTGTAAACCACTGTTTTACCAATATTATTGGAATATTTCACTCAAATAAAACATGTTTAATTTTATTCTAAATTGTAGGTACAAATGTGTCGGCTGGGAAGAAACTCTTAGAAGAATCTGGATTGCTCATACAATTTGCTTCAGATCTTGACGAAGCTGCCAAAAAGGCAATTTCATCCTTAGAAAAATAAGTCTTAAATAAACGCAACTGAATTTGGAATTTATACGTTTATATTTTTCATTTATTAGATTTTGTATTTTGTTATATATTTTTGTAAACTAGCATACCTAAATGTCAATTGTTGGTTTACCTTGGATTCAAAACTTTTATTTATTATTTTTTTTGTCATGTTAATAAATGGTGTACACCTATTTCGGTTTCTTTTTCTCGTTAAATATCATTAAAAATTGAATAAGTCCATTGCCTGACACTGTCGCATGTGCACCAACAGTAAGTAGTAAGCGGGGACCGCTAGTTCGTGGGCCGTGTCCATACAAAAATGTTTACAACGTACATTTTGATTTCCGATATATTGTAATAGAAATAACCGTTTTCCAATTTGTTTTTGCTCGAGTTTAGAACAAATTTATTATATAAAGTAATGTTTTTTTCTATGATTGAAACTGTGCATAGAGTTTATTATGCAAAAATAGTAATATAGTAGTAAGTGGGTATTGTAAATGATTAAAATTAAATAGCAGTAAGTAGAAAAAGGGATTGGTTCATTCGTAATCAAAACGATAAAAAGGAAAGCAAAGAAGTGAAGAAAACCTGACACTGTGTAAATGTAATAACTCGGATACCGTAAATAATATACTTAAAAATGTTAAATTTAAAATACGTACCTAGAACAAATGTTGACGTGAAGCAGTTTTTTCAGTACAAAAGCTTATCCTCGATATTGGTCGATTTGATTCCACACCAAGAGAATATTTAACATGTTTTCGACACTTAATATTCGTCCACTTCAAGTCTGAATGAAAAAAAAAAATGTTCCCACGTAAGTGCGAACGGTTGGCCCGCGTTTCGATTCGCCTAGCTCTCTCATCTGGCCGTATTTGAATCCGGTCGTTCGGAGGTTTAAAACAAATCGTCGCGTCGTTCGAACTGTCTCGCTGACGAACACGAGAAACATAAAGCCGGCGGCGCGGCGGCGGCGGCGGTTAACGAACGAGAGGACGTTCGAACACTCGGAAAAAAACAAACGACGCGATTTCGACGCGCGACGGTTAGATATTTTACGCGGACTTTCAGAGACGCACTGTTGTATTTAAACGTTGTAAAAATCGAAAAAAGAACACTGGCCATCTGTGGAAATTGTAGAATTATTCGTTAAAATTAATTATAGTGTTTTTTTTTTTTTTTTTCAAGTACGAGCGGACGACGACGGCAATTTCAAATCGAACGTAACACTGACTATACATATATATTATACGAGCCTGTGGAATACAACGACATGTTTACATAGCGTTTAAGATTGAGGTTTTATCACTGACCGAAACCACGGTCGCAACGTCTGCCGCGCGATAACGGTAATCTCAACGCGCGATACGCCGATAATGATAACGAATTTACTTTCACAAATAAAACTATAAATTTATTACTATTTTAAATGAAAAATATCGCTATGAAATCGAACGAGAACGAAACGTCGTCGTTTCGTTCGGACCGGACAGTGTTTTTTCATAATATGTCCGTCGGTGAAGTCTGACGCAGTCAACACTCCGTCAAAAAGACGGAACAAAACAAAACAACGAGTTACCGACGTGCAGATCAACGAGAGTAAAAAAAAAAATCTACGGTACAATTATTATTATTTACTATATTATAATATACGTGTTCGTACTGTGGTGCCCGAGGGGACGGCTGTCGGATACTTTTATTCTTGATCGATATAAATTATTAATTTTCAGCTCAGATTTCCTTATCGTCTAATAGTTGGAAGAATTGAAATGGTCCGTGCGCAAACGACACTACAACATTTTTCTCGAAAATCGACCGTTTTCCACTAGGAAAATTACCATCTGCGCTGGAACGAGACGAATCGGACCACCCGTATTGGATGATGTAACTGCAGCTGTCTGGAGCTGTAATATCTAGTTAATGCGCCGAATGTCTGGTGTTTTTTTTTTTTTCATCAAAGTTTACTACACATTTTTAGTAATTATCATTTAATATTTATAAGTGTTTGTTGTTCCTTGAAATATTTTAAAATTCAAATTATTATATAGGTATTTACCTATATAATAATAATAATATGAAGGATAACATTTCTATTATTTCACTCTCTATTTAAAAAATATTTCATTGTCTATTTTTAAGCAATATTTTACTGTCGAGCTATTATAATTATTACAATGTTCCTCTTTGTGGTCTTTGTATATGTGATATTTAATAATATTTTTTAAATTAATTATATTTCAATGATAAAATTTGTATTTGTCGTATGGAAAAAGTTTATCAATATAAATTATATTATCGAGCAATTTTTTACTGAATAAATCTTGCTCCGAATTTTTTTGTACAAACGACATTAGTTATTTTAAAAATTAAATTTGTAAACATTTGTATTTGTTTTATCAAAGTTGTTTAACATACCTTTTTAAGCGGTTATTTAACAGCCAAGCAAACATTCTATTTACCTCGTATTCATAATTGTTTAGTCGCGTTTATAATTATCATTTTACTCTTATAATCACTGTAAATCACCAACATTTTGTAAACTACTACATTCTACATTGAATTATTCATTTATGAAATGAAAACAATTTTTATTTTAGTTTCGATGTAAACTCTGCAATTTTACATTGGCGGTTTCATAATTTGAAAAATTTGAAAAACAAGACTCAAAATATCGAATGAAAATAAATGTATGTGTACTATGTATACTACTTTTTGGTATTTAGTTACAACACAAATTTGAATTATTGAATTTTTTAGATTTTATATTAATATAAAACGTATAAATTGTAAGTGTCTACATAGGTATTTTAGTTTCGATGTAAACTCTGCAATTTTACATTGGCGGTTTAATAATTTGAAAAATTTGAAAAACAAGACTCAAAATATAGAATGAAAATAAATGTATGTGTACTATGTATACTACTTTTTGGTATTTAGTTACAACACAAATTTGAATTATTGAATTTTTTAGATTTTATATTAATATAAAACGTATAAATTGTAAGTGTCTACATAGGTATATATTGATCTTAAACGTTCTGGAAATATCATAATTTTAATATTTTCTGTGTAAGTATTATGGTTACTTGTTTTTATTATTATTTTTTTTTTTACCTCAAAATAGTTTGGGTGAGACAGGTAAGTTAATGAAACGATTTCATCGAGTGTATTTGGCACACATTTAATAAAAATAGTCGCGGTTTAATTATTGCAAATATCATTTATGAACCGTTACAATAAAAATAAATACATTTAATGTAAATAAACTATCTCTAACATTGTAGTAAATTAGCCAGTGCAAACGTGGCATCACCGCCACACGTCTGATCGTGCAAAATTATAATTAAGTACCATAAAAAAATCTAAAACATACGTACTTGTAAAGTTTAAGTCTGTAATTTATACCAAAAATATTAGTAATATTTTACCAAACTATATTAAATAATATTGATTTTATATTGTCAATGGATTTATTATGCATAGATTATGATAAAAAAAAAAAAAAATGTAGGTATATAATATATAAAATAATCTGTATCGTATTTGAACTCTAATATATTGAAATACCCACAGTTAATAAAATAGTTTTACAATATTTGTAGAAATTAATTTTGTGATAAATTACATATAAATGATTCGATTGCATTCTAATAATGTGAACAAAGAGCAATTTTCTCAACACTTTTTAATTCTGAGAGCTCCAATTTGTTTAAAAACATATTCTAAATTCTATAGTGTTTTTTCTAAAACAACCAAAACCATTTTCTCAGGAGCAGTAATTATTATTCGTATGCTATATTGTTGGGGCCATGTTGAAAGACGTTGGAAAATACTCCAATAGCCGACTGGAGGCTTATAGTTTTTTGAAACCAAGTCTTATTTAACAAGTAGATATACCACTTTACCAATCAGGGATGGTTCTTATTTCTTAACAAGCACCCGAGGAGGGAGGTAAATTATTTTACAAATTATACGATATAGACATAAACAATCTAGTCTGCCGCGCGATAACGGTAATCTCAACGCGCGATACGCCGATAATGATAACGAATTTACTTTCACAAATAAAACTATAAATTTATTACTATTTTAAATGAAAAATATCGCTATGAAATCGAACGAAACGAACGAGAACGAAACGTCGTCGTTTCGTTCGGACCGGACAGTGTTTTTTCATAATATGTCCGTCGGTGAAGTCTGACGCAGTCGACCACTCCGTCAAAGAGACGGAACAAACCAAAACAACGAGTTACCGACGTGCAGATCAACGAGAGTAAAAAAAAAAAATCTACGGTACAATTATTATTATTTACTATATTATATAATATACGTGTTCGTACTGTGGTGCCCGAGGGGACGGCTGTCGGATACTTTTATTCTTGATCGATATAAATTATTAATTTTCAGCTCCGATTTCCTTATCGTCTTATAGTTGGAAGAATTGAAATGGTCCGTGCGCAAACGACACTACAACATTTTTCTCGAAAATCGGCCGTTTTCCACTAGGAAAATTACTATCTGCGCTGGAACGAGACGAATCGGACCACCCGTATTGGATGATTTAACTGCAGCTGTATGGAGCTGTAATATCTAGTTAATGCGCCGAATGTCTGGTGTTTTTTTTTTTTCATCAAAGTTAAATACTACAAATTTTTAGTAATTATCACTTAATATTTATAAGTGTTTGTTGTTCCTTGAAATATTTAAAAAATCTAATACCTATATAATAATAATAATATGAATGATAACATTTCTATTATTTCACTCTATTTAAAAAATATTTCATTGTCTATTTTTAAGCAATATTTTACTGTCGAGCTATTATAATTGTTACAATGTTCCTCTTTGTGGTCTTTGTATATGTGATATTTAATAATATTTTTTAAATTAATTATATTTCAATGATAAAATTTGTATTTGTCGTATGGAAAAAGTTTATCAATATAAATTATATTATCGAGCAATTTTTTACTGAATAAATCTTGCTCCGGAATTTTTTTGTACAAACGACATTAGTTATTTTAAAAATTAAATTTGTAAACATTTGTATTTGTTTTATCAAAGTTGTTTAACACACCTTTTTAAGCGGTTATTTAACAGCCAAGCAAACATTCTATTTACCTCGTATTAATAATTGTTTAGTCGCGTTTATAATTATCATTTTACTCTTATAATCACTGTAAATCACCAACATTTTGTAAACTACTACATTCTACATTGAATTATTCATTTATGAAATGAAAACAATTTTTATTTTAGTTTCGATGTAAACTCTGCAATTTTACATTGGCGGTTTCATAATTTGAAAAATTTGAAAAACAAGACTCAAAATATCGAATGAAAATAAATGTATGTGTACTATGTATACTACTTTTTGGTATTTAGTTACAACACAAATTTGAATTATTGAATTTTTTAGATTTTATATTAATATAAAACGTATAAATTGTAAGTGTTTACATAGGTATTTTAGTTTCGATGTAAACTCTGCAATTTTACATTGGCGGTTTCATAATTTGAAAAATTTGAAAAACAAGACTCAAAATATAGAATGAAAATAAATGTATGTGTACTATGTATACTACTTTTTGGTATTTAGTTACAACACAAATTTGAATTATTGAATTTTTTAGATTTTATATTAATATAAAACGTATAAATTGTAAGTGTCTACATAGGTATATATTGATCTTAAACGTTCTGGAAATATCATAATTTTAATATTTTCTGTGTAAGTATTATGGTTACTTGTTTTTATTATTATTTTTTTTTTTACCTCAAAATAGTTTGGGTGAGACAGGTAAGTTAATGAAACGATTTCATCGAGTGTATTTGGCACACATTTAATAAAAATAGTCGCGGTTTAATTATTGCAAATATCATTTATGAACCGTTACAATAAAAATAAATACATTTAATGTAAATAAACTATCTCTAACATTGTAGTAAATTAGCCAGTGCAAACGTGGCATCACCGCCACACGTCTGATCGTGCAAAATTATAATTAAGTACCATAAAAAAATCTAAAACATACGTACTTGTAAAGTTTAAGTCTGTAATTTATACCAAAAATATTAGTAATATTTTACCAAACTATATTAAATAATATTGATTTTATATTGTCAATGGATTTATTATGCATAGATTATGATAAAAAAAAAAAAAAATGTAGGTATATAATATATAAAATAATCTGTATCGTATTTGAACTCTAATATATTGAAATACCCACAGTTAATAAAATAGTTTTACAATATTTGTAGAAATTAATTTTGTGATAAATTACATATAAATGATTCGATTGCATTCTAATAATGTGAACAAAGAGCAATTTTCTCAACACTTTTTAATTCTGAGAGCTCCAATTTGTTTAAAAACATATTCTAAATTCTATAGTGTTTTTTCTAAAACAACCAAAACCATTTTCTCAGGAGCAGTAATTATTATTCGTATGCTATATTGTTGGGGCCATGTTGAAAGACGTTGGAAAATACTCCAAGAGCCGACTGGAGGCTTATAGTTTTTTGAAACCAAGTCTTATTTAACAGGTAGGTATACCACTTTACCAATTTCTAAACAATTTTTTAACAAGCACCCGAGGAGGGAGGTAAATTATTTTACAAATTATACGATAAAGACATAAACAATCTAGTCTGCCGCGCGATAACGGTAATCTCAACGCGCGATACGCCGATAATGATAACGAATTTACTTTCACAAATAAAACTATAAATTTATTACTATTTTAAATGAAAAATATCGCTATGAAATTGAACGAGAACGAAACGTCGTCGTTTCGTTCGGACCGGACAGTGTTTTTTCATAATATGTCCGTCGGTGAAGTCTGACGCAGTCGACCACTTCGTCAAAGAGACGGAACAAACCAAAACAACGAGTTACCGACGTGCAGATCAACGAGAGTAAAAAAAAAAAATCTACGGTACAATTATTATTATTTACTATATTATAATATACGTGTTCGTACTGTGGTGCCCGAGGGGACGGCTGTCGGATACTTTTATTCTTGATCGATATAAATTATTAATTTTCAGCTCAGATTTCCTTATCGTCTAATAGTTGGAAGAATTGAAAATGGTCCGTGCGCAAACGACACTACAACATTTTTCTCGAAAATCGGCCGTTTTCCACTAGGAAAATTACCATCTGCGCTGGAACGAGACGAATCGGACCACCCGTATTGGATGATTTAACTGCAGCTGTATGGAGCTGTAATATCTAGTTAATGCGCCGAATGTCTGGTGTTTTTTTTTTTTTTCATCAAAGTTTACTACAAATTTTTAGTAATTATCATTTAATATTTATAAGTGTTTGTTGTTCCTTGAAATATTTTAAAAATCTAATACCTATATAATAATAATAATATGAATGATAACATTTCTATTATTTCACTCTATTTAAAAAATATTTCATTGTCTATTTTTAAGCAATATTTTACTGTCGAGCTATTATAATTGTTACAATGTTCCTCTTTGTGGTCTTTGTATATGTGATATTTAATAATATTTTTTAAATTAATTATATTTCAATGATAAAATTTGTATTTGTCGTATGGAAAAAGTTTATCAATATAAATTATATTATCGAGCAATTTTTTACTGAATAAATCTTGCTCCGGAATTTTTTTGTACAAACGACATTAGTTATTTAAAAAATTAAATTTGTAAACATTTGTATTTGTTTTATCAAAGTTGTTTAACACACCTTTTTAAGCGGTTATTTAACAGCCAAGCAAACATTCTATTTACCTCGTATTAATAATTGTTTAGTCGCGTTTATAATTATCATTTTACTCTTATAATCACTGTAAATCACCAACATTTTGTAAACTACTACATTCTACATTGAATTATTCATTTATGAAATGAAAACAATTTTTATTTTAGTTTCGATGTAAACTCTGCAATTTTACATTGGCGGTTTCATAATTTGAAAAATTTGAAAAACAAGACTCAAAATATCGAATGAAAATAAATGTATGTGTACTATGTATACTACTTTTTGGTATTTAGTTACAACACAAATTTGAATTATTGAATTTTTTAGATTTTATATTAATATAAAACGTATAAATTGTAAGTGTCTACATAGGTATATATTGATCTTAAACGTTCTGGAAATATCATAATTTTAATATTTTCTGTGTAAGTATTATGTTTACTTGTTTTTATTATTATTTTTTTTTTTACCTCAAAATAGTTTGGGTGAGACAGGTAAGTTAATGAAACGATTTCATCGAGTGTATTTGGCACACATTTAATAAAAATAGTCGCGGTTTAATTATTGCAAATATCATTTATGAACCGTTACAATAAAAATAAATACATTTAATGTAAATAAACTATCTCTAACATTGTAGTAAATTAGCCAGTGCAAATGTGGCATCACCGCCACACGTCTGATCGTGCAAAATTATAATTAAGTACCATAAAAAAATCTAAAACATACGTACTTGTAAAGTTTAAGTCTGTAATTTATACCAAAAATATTGGTAATATTTTACCAAACTATATTAAATAATATTGATTTTATATTGTCAATGGGTTTATTATGCATAGATTTTGATATAAAAAAAAAAAAATGTAGGTATATAATATATAAAATAATCTGTATCGTATTTGAACTCTAATACATATATTGAAATACCCACAGTTGATAATTTTATGAGCGCTGTCGGTGAAATAGATAATTGATTAGTTTTACAATATTTGTAGAAATTAATTTTGTGATAAATTACATATAAATGATTCGATTGCATTCTAATAATGTGAACAAAGAGCAATTTTCTCAACACTTTTTAATTCTGAGAGCTCCAATTTGTTGTAAAACATATTCTAAATTCTATAGTGTTTTTTCTAAAACAACCAAAACCATTTTCTCAGGAGCAGTAATTATTATTCGTATGCTATATTGTTGGGGCCATGTTGGAAGACGTTGGAAAATACTCCAAGAGCCGACTGGAGGCTTATAGTTTTTTGAAACCAAGTCTTATTTAACAAGTAGATATACCACTTTACCAATTTCTTAACAAGCACCGAGGAGGGAGGTAAATTATTTTACAAATTATACGATATAGACATAAACAATCTAGATTTTTTCCACAATAGGAACATATAAACAAGGCTGGTTTAAGGTTTAAACGTTTAAACGACGTAGATAAGACAGTAGTGGTACGAAAAATACTTTTTAAAGAGCTGACATTTTTCAAAATCATTATAAAAGGAAATTTAAATCATATAAACATGTATACGAAGAGCTTAGTATTACATTTCCTAAATTTTTTTATCCGACCAAAAGGTACTTTTGTAAATTTTTACTATCTCTAGAAAATAACAAATGAGTGTTTGGTAAAAATGAAAAGCAACAGTAATTGTTTCTTTTCGGTTACGTTGAAAAAAAAAATCAGATTTTTAACCAGAAAAAAGTCACACAATGATAACGTTATCAACTATTCATACTGACAACTGAAAATAAAACCTAATCCAGCCGCTGTGTTTCACGAAGAATTTTTTTTGTTTTTCAGGATAAATCAACAATATCAATCGCCTTTCGCGTATTCTCGTGAAAAGCAACAGTAATTGTTTCTTTTCGGTTACGTTGAAAAAAAAAATCAGATTTTTAACCAGAAAAAAGTCACACAATGTTAACGTTATCAACTATTCATACTAACAACTGAAAATAAAACCTAATCCAGCCGCTGTGTTTCACGAAGAATTTTTTTTGTTTTTCAGGATAAATCAACAATATCAATCGCCTTTCGCGTATTCTCGTGCTTTTTGTTGATATTTGCTATACGTATAGTTGCCGTCAAACGAAATTTCGTAGGCTAACTGAACTACACGCTCGTCATCACTTGCGCGTGTTACGGTCTTGCTTGAGCGTTAAAGTGCTTTTCGATGTATATACATTGAACGTCTTAAACGAATCTTTCCATTTAATTTTCGTCGACCTTCGGCCAGTAGAAATTCAAACTGTCTAGCTTGTCGGGTATAAATCGTTTCGTTATCGCTAGCATACGATTTTTACAAAGATTTTTCGAGTTATCGACCCCGGAATCGGATTTTATCGCGCCAATCGCCACAAAACGTGGCGATTTTTATGAGCAGAAAAAAAAATTATTTCGAAACACGAGAAGCATATTATTATTAAATTGACGACCAGTTATAGTTAAATCCTACTACATCTTTCGATAAAACGTTCGGGTAAAACGCGCCTTTAACATTATTTAATAAAATATAATAATGTTCCTATATTATCATTGCTTGAATCGATGATAATATATTAATTAGTTTATTTCAAATATATTACCTTGTTTAACGTTTTACGACTATAAAAGTGCAATCAGCGCTTACATTGCATATAATTAGTGTTTGAAGTATGAGAAATATTTCATGAAATATTTTTTCATGTAGTCCAATTCACTAAATTGTGAAATATTTCAATGTTTTGTGAAACATATAAATAATTATTATGTTTTTTGCTATATTTAATCATATAATTACATGTTGATTATTAGTAAGAAAACTATGATCTTTATAATATATACCTAAGTACTGGTTTCCTTTTACTGTTTCTTTTTAATATTTATTATGTTTAATATTTTTATTATGTTTACTACCTATTCCTTATTTATTTTACATTTTTACATCAAATAATAGGTACAGCAAAAAAATACAACATATTATTATTTATTATACATTGAAACTGAGAAAAAATTGCGTGTCAACGACTAATGAGGTATTTAATTTATTTAGATTAATTATTTAATATTTTACAAAATTTCGTCCAGCTGTTTGGGCTGTGGGAGGACTTCAAGAAAAAGCACGTTACAGTTATTATATACGTATATAAGTATATGGATCAGCCCGGCTAGGCGGCCCAGCGCGAATATTTTAAAAATTTAACGTTTTGTGAAATGTGGGTTTAATAATAAATGAATATTATCAGTATGCTGTTTTTCATGATCAAGTACTTCAATTTTTTTTCGCGATTATAGTTAATCATAGACACCATCGTTTTCAATTAAAAAATTTATACGCGTTTCATATACTTTTCGTATAGGTACTTACAACAAGTTGGTTATTTTTTATACTACAAAATTCACTAGAAATTTATGGCAAAACGACGTTTGCCAGGTCAGCTAGTACATAATATGTATACTCACCTATTTAGGCTATTAGAGATACTCATATATTATTAATTAGACATAATTAAAAATTATGATATACCGAGTTTTATTGGAAATGTACGTTTTATTTTTTTAGTACGTATTATTATAAACGATAATGTAACGTTTTGTTGCCACAATCGAACGTATCGGTTTGAAAAGTTAATGCGATAATGCGATGGGGATATCTATGTCTATTTTCTCATTTCGATTTATCGTACCTCCCCGGGGATCGAATTGCAGACCCGTTCGTCGCGGCCTGAAAAGTTTCGACATTATAATATCAACTCCGACGGCAGGTTAGTTTCATTAGTTGGTAATCGAATGACATTCTCCGAGCCATCGCACCCGACTTACTATATTCCATCTTCAGAGGCACGCTCGATGCGCAGCGGAGGGTTTTAAGTCATAATGGTTTCTACTGTACACTGAATTCATTAAATTTCTACCTACTGTCGTCAATTCGTCATCCATGGTAAAGTTGCCATTCGTATTGTACACGAGCGTTTTACAAAAACAAAACCAACGAGTACCTATTAAATTTTTTATTTTATCGACCAATACATATTATTATGAAATAAATTCAAAACATTTTCATGTATTTATAGGCTCCGGACACAAATTATAAATTATAAATTATAAAAATATAATGCAATATAGGTATGATAGATATGTAATTTTGATGTTTCCTGTATTTACTGGAACGCGAAAACGTTTATCTCTATTGATAATGAGCAGGGCTATTTGGACAAACGGAATACGTCGGTTTTCTACGTTTTCATCGCAAAAACATGACGACGACGCGCGACGGGTTCACGATGGGACAATTTTTCTCTCAAACTTTGTACGATAAATGTGCACGATCGCGAGTTCAGTGGCGTATTTAGGATTTTGTCAAGGGGTCAAGATATACGTGTGTAATTATTTAGATTACTATATGTTAACATGAAAACTGTCTATAAAAATTTATGAAAAATATAAAATAAATAAACAAAGTAATTATTATATGGTTAATACTCATAAACGGGGCTAGGATTTGTATGCAACAGCATGTTTTTTTTGCGACTTCTGATTATTGATTTTGTCAGTAATGTCCACGAATCACCTAATGATGAGAAAAATGGCGGTGTTTTTATTTTGCATGTTTTTGCATATTTTCGATGAAATGCATATGAAATGCATAATATATTGAATAAAATGAACATTATTGCATATTTCGATTATAAGAATGCGAAAAATGCATGTTTTATAGTATATTTCGACATCATGTGACGTTGAACGGAGCTTCAGTCAATACAAAGCCATACTACGATCCGATCGCCGATAATTCGTTTTCGAAAATTTAAAATAATATGTGGTCGTAGCATGTAACACACGCAGTGAATGTGAATTATAAATTTTATTTCTAAACTATTTTATTTTATTTCTCAATTATATTAAGACAAAAAGCCAACCACTGATGTATTTCAATAAATAAATATATTTTTTTAAACTATATTTACGTGTTTATCTTATATTATTATTGTCTATTATTATTGATTCTATTATCACTTCTACTGTATTTTCAAAAGGGTTATCCCGTTTATCTATATATATAAAAATGGAGACAAAAAATTGGAAATTGAATCAGTTGAGAACGGCTGGGCCGATTTGGCTCAAATTTTTTTTAAATGATTGAGAATGTCGGGGAGCGGGTTTATAGCATAAATTATGGAGAAAATTAACCCTAAGGGGGTTAAAAGGGGTAAAAATGGAAAAAATCCTGAGTCAATGGAGCTTTGTGGTATTAAATTTTGGTCAATAGTTTCATTTAATATAGCAGAGGCCCCATGGGAAAGGATTTTTCGAAATTCGACCCTTAAGGGGGTTAAAAGGGGTAAAAAGGGTGAAACTAGAAAAATTCGCCTGGCTGGAACTGCTGGAGCTTTGAGTATGAAATTTGGGCAGCAGTTTCGTTTTATATAGTGGAGACCCCATTGGAAAGGATTTTTCGAAATTCGACACCTACCGGAGTTAAAAGGGGTAAAAATGAAAAAAAAACTGATAAAATAAAAAGTTATACTGCACACGGGCGAAGCCGGGTTATTCAGCTAGTTATATATATAAATAAATAAATAAATAAAAATTTAAACGCATATTTTTGCATATTTTGGTAAATAAAATGCATATTTTACAATTTTTTATTGCAAACAAATCCTAGCCCTGATAATGAGTATAACGACATTTTGGCACGTAGTCAGGTACCCAAAACGAGTTCACCGCCTTTAGTATTTTAATATAAAATTTGAACGTTTATCGTGAAAATACTATCATTTGTATTAAATCACGTACCTATATTTTATTATTATTTTATAATATTATTATACTCAAAGTCTTTATTATGAGAGATAGACGGATAAAAGAGAAAGAGTAATTCACGTCGTTGGTAAAGTTTTCAATTTCGCCGTCCATTACTGCTAGCCGCCTACAATATTATATATTATATCGGTCTATTATATTATATTATTTATTAGATTTTTTTTTCTTTCATCTCCCGTTTTCTCCGTTTTCAAAGAATGCTCCGCGAATAATTATATATACGATTTTTATGCTCGCGCCGTCGTCGTCGCCGTCGCAACCGTGTAAGTATAGTAGTAAACGTCTCTGTGGGGAGAGACGCCATATACTATGCGCTCGCGCGCGCGCGCGCCTGAGCCCATCCGAACGGCAGTAGTCACGTATATAATTCCTGGAATGTCCTTAATCTACAGCTCTCCCGTAAATATATAAAACCCGAGGCGGAATGTGCCGTATATATTATTATTAATATATATATATATATATGAGAAAAAGATGAATATTTCATAACGTGGAGCGCACAGCATCTTACGGTCGGCGGTGTGTCCTTTGAAATGTTGAGAATCTAATAAACCGCGCGCGCGTGCACGCCGCCCGCTAAAAGTCATTAAACGTCCGTACACATATTATACACACACACACACACATTAAAATATATATATATAGGTAGAATCCTCGCAAAACGCATTTATACGTTTATTATATAATATTATTTTCGTCGGTCCTTTCTCGATTATTATCAAAACTACTATATGTCTATATATATATATTATTATATATGTGCATGCGCGCGTATTATATTATTTCTTATTGCGTTCATCGATTAATGTTGTACAATCGTTTATATATATATATAAAAATTATAGTATTATAGTGTGACGTCACTTCGCGAGAAACCGAGTTATCGATAGAAATAATATACTAATAGTGAATACTGACCCGTACGTAGTGCGTCGTGTTTGTGTGTGGACGCATATAAAAAAAAAAATGTACAACATGTTAGTCCTCGTCATAGGGATGGGCCGCGGAGAAATAGATCCTCTAAGAATATATGATAATTTGCATACACGCATACATTTTTTTAAAAGTGGCATACAAGATTTGGGCGAGATACAATACGATCGTTGTCGGTGCCTTGGTGGACTCTTCTAATAAATTTAAAACCAATGGATCATATTTTCTAATCTATATAAACTATAATATATATATAATGGCTTATATAACTTTTTAGACGAGAATTTTGTATTTGACATTTTCAAGTCTTTAGTGTTCAAATTAAAAGTTTCAAGTGAAAAAAAAAAAACTCGATCAATAATATAATTACGACTAAGAAGCTATAGAAATTATAATATACTAGCTGAATAACCCGGCTTCGCCAGTGTGCAGTATAACTTTTTATTTTATCAGTTTTTTTTTTCATTTTTACCCCTTTTACCCCTTTTAACTCCGGTAGGTGTCGAATTTCGAAAAATCCTTTCCAATGGGGTCTCCACTATATAAAACGAAACTGCTGCCCAAATTTCATACTCAAAGCTCCAGCAGTTCCAGCCAGGCGAATTTTTCTAGTTTCACCCTTTTTACCCCTTTTAACCCCCTTAGGGGTCGAATTTCGAAAAATCCTTTCCCATGGGGCCTCTGCTATATTAAATGAAACTGTTGACAAAATTTAATACCACAAAGCTCCATTGACTCAGGATTTTTTCCATTTTTACCCCTTTTAACCCCCTTAGGGTTAATTTTCTCCATAATTTATGCTATAAACCCGCTCCCCGACATTCTCTATCATTTAAAAAAAAATTTGAGCCAAATCGGCCCGGCCGTTCTTAACTGATTCAATTTCCAATTTTTTGTCTCCATTTTTATATATATAGATAATTAGGAAAATGTTTTGAAATTATCACTTACATACGAATATAGTCACCGCTGTGATACTTATTTTAAAGTAAAAACTATTTCCACTCGCTAGTCGCTGCAGGTGCTCTGTTCTAGAATTATTTTGCTCGCGATATTTTAATGCTAATACACCAATACTAACTATACCGAATATATTATATTATAATAATAATATATATTATTGATTATTATTATTTTGATACCGCATGACAAATTCGGACTAGGCAAACGGATTGAAGTCGATTAATATATCGGAAAAAAATTGTCTTTTTATCGAAACACTATTGACACTATTCCAGAGGACTTTTCCGACTCGTTTGTTGTATCCTCTTTCTCGCTTTTTTGAATTGAAAACCGCATCGTTATCAAAAGCGCGAAGAATAGAGAGAAAGTCCACTTAAAATCGCTCTGCCCGTGCCCGGGAGATCAAAATATTTCCCGAGTTAAAACTTTTCGAGCCCACAACGCGTGACGTGTATATTATTATTATTATTATGTACCCTAATCTCTGTACGGGGGACATAATTCCAGAAATGCAAGACGTCAACAACACGCTGACATATTTATCTGCCGCGAATCCAAACTTCTCGACGTTTTAACATATTAATAATACCACAGTTTATGCGTCATAATAATAATAATAATAATATATACTGTACAAACATGTCGAATTTCGATAATATTTTGCCCACACCAACTCGTCACTCAAATAACACGAAAAACGTGTTTTGGCATTGTCCTGCAAAATTATTCTTAGAGAGTAAAATGTAGGTATTCATTTCTGTTCCTTGTCAATAAACCATTTTCTTCTCGACAATATCAATTATATTTTGTCAGGCCGTGTAGTATTTTAAGTTAATTTACGTACAAAAGGATAACCATATGACGACGGCCCGTTTATAATCTATTTGTGCTGATAATTATATTCATTTTATAACAATAACTATTAGGCAATTCGAAAACCGTTGTATTGTAAATCGTAATACAATATTATTTTCGAGTATAGGTACTCATTAAAAATGAGTCCAAGTTCGATTTATCGTCAGTGCCTTTTTTTCTTTCTACATAACTATTGATTTGAAACAATAATTTTATCGAGTCGCTATACCGACGAATTTGATTCGATGTGAACTCATACATTTAATATTACGATTATGATTCAATCCGACGCCTAGCGGATCGTTACAATCGCCCCATACACACCGCAGCCTAATTGAATCGTACGAAATAATTAATTTATTATTATTTCAACAGGTTTTTCTTTCCCTTTCTTTATAAACAATCGTTATTATTATTTCGACTTCCTATACCTGCGACGCGGTGTACGTACACAGAGAGACGTCCCACCGACTCGCTGTACTTTTTTCTTTCTATAAAATAACAAGGGAGGATCATACAGTTTTCAAAACTCTGAAAATAATGATATTTTTCTCTCTCTCTCTCTCTCTATTTCTTCATGTAGGTTATCGCTGACATTAAGCTTTGAAACGTATGATTATTATAGTGTAAACCGACATGGCTTGAAAATACTCGATGGACAATAATTTAATTTCTCAATAATTTCATTATCGCACCTTTAAATTAACAATATGTGTTTTTTTGCCAACAATAATATGATTGAATGGGTTTGTTCGTGTGGTTATTACAATAATTATAGGAAAAATGAATTATCATATTCCATCTGTCAGTATTGGAGCAACTGCAATGTATACTAATTGTTTCCCCCGTCGTTTGTCATTTAAAGAGGAAGTAACCATATCAGATGTTTTTTTTTTTAGAGAAATAAAAATGTATTTACACAGAGTTGTGTGGTGAAGAAACGACTATACATAAACATTGATTAATCTATGCGCCAAAATAAAATCAATAACTTATTTTTCCTTTATTATACTGTAATATCTATAGTTAATTATAAAATACTGACTATTAAAACTTATTATTTACATTGAGTATAGATTATGTTTCGAGAAAGATACGATATATATATAACCAAAATGTCAAATAATTTGACTGTCCTACTTCGATTCAGTTTTGATTTTAATAATTTAATAACCGATAATAATATCGACCTCGTCAAGTGTCCTTAATTAAATAGATATGTATTGGTTTCGTCGTAATTAAAAGTCAGTTGATTCTACTATACCCGTACAAATGGAAAACGAACCAAATATTACATAAATAGGTATCATAATTAATATATTAAATTGTATGATTTTCGATAAATAAACTGTTTTAGTTAAGAAACGATCCCGAACAATTGGTCTATTTTCGATCGGTTAAAAAATGTTTAAGATTATATTCAAAAACTATACTTATACAATTAGACAATTATTAGTGTTTTTTCTAGAAAAATTACTTCATTTAGAACACGATTTGTGTTCTCGAGAGACTTTTTACAAAGCTGAGCTTACATACTGTCTAGAAAAGTATTTTCTGAAAGAAAAAAAGGCATTATTACGTATTAACCAGGTGTAGAATCGATAATTCCGTTCACATGTGAACGATTGCAATCGAACAATAAAAACTTTATACATTTAATAACGTAGCAGTGATAAAATGTTTTTATATTGTTATTAAAGACGACTGCGCATAAACCTACTATTCAAATATAATAGTATTTTATTATTATTTAATACGTATATTTGTATATTGTATAATGTATGCGTGTATGACTGAATTACCGGCAGGGTTAAATTTAGGAATTCTATAGAATCTCTAGTAATATTTGGCAGTGTACTTATTAAATTGTCATGTTATTTTGAATAATGCTTAGGTCGTCTGTACGATTCTTAGGATTTCTATAGAATGCCAAAGCTAGAGAAATTATAAATAGTTTATTATTTTAATGAGTGTATAAAATATGGAAAAAAATGATTAATAAAAGTATTTATATTATTTCACTATAATATAATATGCTTCTTATTAGTGTACTCAGTCATACAATTTTCCAAGAATTTGTAATTTTTTTTCTCGTTTGCTAGTAAGTTTTCTAGTATTATTACTTCGAAATTCTTTATTCAGCTTTGAATGGAACGATTCGCAACAATAATTTATAGTTCTATCAATATTTTTGTCAAATTTTCGGTGGAAAGATACTGTCTGTCATTATATTTTGTACCAAATTAAAAATTACCTGTACACAAACGGGAACCGATTCGGTTACTCCCGAAATAAAATCGTTCGTCACGTTTACTACGTACGAAAATACAAGCGATTCGGTTAAACCGCGTGTTCGAAATAAAAACGGTTCATAGCGACGCGAGATTTAATTTTTCCAACTGCCTGCAAATCGTGCATGTAAAATATGTATGTAGTTAACGCCGTCATAATATAACATAATACAATATAATATACATTCTCTCTGGTTAGGTAGTTGTAATATATTACTGATTTATAGGGCAGAGGACTTGTAGCTCTAAAAAAGCTCTAAATATGCAAGCACTTATGCACTAAAAAACCCCATAATATGCACTTAAAATTTTTCCGCAGAACTGACTGAGACTAAATACTAAATTATTGATTCTTGTCGTGTCTAGAAACGTTTTATAAATAAATCCTAATCGAATAAAAGCCCGCATGGTGCGCACACGTCTGTAGTGGTGATGTCGTAGGTATAGTTGACGTTAGATAGTTATCGCTTCTAGAAAAAATTTGTGCCCGAGCACAGTAAAAAACCATATTATACGACGAAAATTAAAAATAAATACATTTTGACTGTATTGTTTGAAATAAAAATGTCACTGTGGAAAAAATCGATTTAGGTACAAATATGTCTCAAAAAGTATAAAATAGCGTATAAAAGTGTAAAATATGCCCTAAAAACCAAAAAAACGCAAAATATGCATTTATAAGTACAATTAAATTTCAAAACTAGCTTTGTGGAAGCATGAAACGTATTTGTTTCGCACTCTGCTATTTTTGTGACTGTGCAAAAAAAATATGCAAATGCTACAAGTCCTCTGCCCTACTGATTTATATATTTTTCAGAGGAGTGGTCTCTGAAATGTTGATATATACACTGCGTTTTATTCATATCGTTCTCTCTCTCTCTGTTTATATATATATATATATGTATATATGAAATATACGTACATCTCCGTCACTACCTCTCTCTCTCTCTGCGCGCGCACAATGTCGAGTTTCACGGTTTTTTGATTGATGGGGGCGCCCCCTCTAACTTTCCCGACGATGACAATCGCCTCGCCGCGGCGGCTCTCTCCCCGGGTGATTAATTGCGAAAATATACAAGAACACATTGTCCGCAGGACGGCGGCGCGGCGGCGCGTAAACCCATACGTGACTTCGGGCCGTTTCGGCGAGCGAAAATGGCTCCGTCCGGGCTGGCGGCGCGTTGTTTTTTAAGCAGACAAACGGCGGCGGCGGCGACGGGGACGAATGGGAAAAAAAAAACATTGCCGGCACCGGGGGAGTGATTTACAAGACGTGGGTGTCGAGGTTACGGGCGGGCAAGGGGGGGGTACGATTTTTGCGATTCTCTGTTTTTGACATGTTGTAATATACATACATGTATAGGTATATCAAAACCATCCATACCTCTTTCGTTGTACATATATATATATATGTGTGTACATATTTAAGTGTACGTATTGGATGCACGTGAACCGCCTCGAGTTTCCAACACGAGATGAACTTTTTTTTAATTGACATGCAAATTAACTTTTTTCTCGAAAAGTCGTCGCGATAAAAATAACGAGGGTAGTAGTGGGTAGGAGAGTCGTTGTGAACGTGAAAAAAAAAAAAATAATAAAAATAACCTAGCCGTAGTAATGATCGCGAGCAATTGTTATCTGGCGACCGGCACGAAAAAAAAATAAAAAACAGATAGGTGCCGCCGCCGCCGCCGCCGCGTGCTATAAAATAATATACCCGTTGCACGATTGTATTGCAATTATTATTATTGTGATCGTCACTTCGCGAGCCGTCGATTTGTTACATGTGGTTTGCATGCACGTAGTCTCGGCAAAAGCAAAATTACATAATATTATATCATCGAATATCGTCTGATTACGAAACGAACAAAACAAATTTTCCCCATGATTCTTGTCGATAATATTGTCGAAATTTAATACAATTCACTTATTTCGCATATACACACAAATGGAAGAACATCGGGCCTTTTTTTATGTTCCCGTTTTGTGACGACGACGCAGAGTTGTTCCAAACTCCTTGCCGAGTGTCGCCACGTCGCCCGATTTTCAAAATTTTGCTTTTAAAGGGTTGAAATCGGTAAAAATAATATTATATAAAAACGAATCCCTTTTTACCGGGTATTCTCATAACGCGTGAACACGGCTGGACCGATTTAGCTAATTCTTTTTTTTTTTTTTTGTTGTGCTTGTTATTGTCGGGAGAATAAGGATCTTACGGAAAAAAAAATTAAGAAAATTAACCCTAAGGGGGTAAAATGTGTTAAAAATGGAAAACGTTATTTTTTGTTCTTAACTTATTTTAGTCCCCTGAGGGGACTAAAGGGGTTGAAAACGAAGAACGTTATTTCTCCCTCATACCGGGAAAACATTTCACGGGCTAGATTTCGAGACGCAACGATCAGCGAGTGCGTGGTAATTTGCATTTTATATGAAATTAGATTATCGTGTCGTCGAAAAACCCGACGATCTCTACCAAAAGGTATTTTGATTTTGCTGCAATATCATATTATTACATAACTTTTACCGAAATCGCGTGCGCGCGCGCTCCATTCCTCTTTCGGTCGTAGACGCCGCCGCGCCGTCCCCACATGCTTACAACAAGTTAGTTATTTTTTTATACTACAAAATTCACTGGAAATATATGGCAAAACAGCGTTTACCGGGTCAGCTAGAATTGTAGAACTCTTTTATATTTGTACGGAACCTTTTTCGTAATCAAATAGATAACTGTAATGTGACTATTTAAAAACATATTTAAAATCAACAAAAACATATCACTAGGGCTCGGAAGTTATTGCACTAAAAAACGTTGAAAATTGATTGCATTATTGCATTAAAGAATACCCAAAATTGCACTTAAAAATTGCGCTTAAAATTTGTTTTTATTAATGGTTTTTAGTTATAAGTTAACTATTTTTTTTTTATAGACATTGATTGCTTATTTTTCGGCATTTTCGACTTCAATACGAAATAATAAGACACAAACGTATAATACGACGAAACACGCGACACACTAAACGACTGAATACTGTAGACTGAAGAAGTAAAGACTAAACTAAAATTCTATAATAAACTTAAAACTACAATATAGTACAATCTACAAATCACGATATACCGTCATATTTACCCCAATATTTCTAGATTAGTTTCTGAAAAATAATATGGGTATTAATAATAACCGCGGCATCGTCTTATCGCATTTCTGGTCGATCTAAATCTCGAAATAACAATCAATACGCGTACTATAAAAAAAAATAAAATATATATATATATTTTAACATACCTCTAACCTTCGAAAAAAATTAAATTATGTTATTCACAATTTACAAGTATATAAAATTGTACAATAATGAGAAAAAAACAATAAAATTGCAGTCAAATTGAAAAAATTGTCAAAATTGCAACCAAATTGAAAAAAACAGCTAAAATTGCAAAACGTTGCACTAAAAACTTTTAGATTTAAATTCGTCCTCCCACGAAATGAATTTAAAACCTACTTAGCAATAAATCCAAGCAATGGAAAAAAAGTTGCAAATGCAACAACTTCCGAGCCCTACATATCACTATTTTGCCCACTATAGTTCTGAACGATTCGAACCGTTTCTTTCCATTCGTGAAGACGATAATATACTCTATCACTTTTCCACTCGTTGATAATAATATAGTATATATTTAAATCGATTAAATGCATTTTATGTTCCATTATATATTATATATTATAATGTTTTCGTGTTGAATTATTTTTAGCTAAAAAAAAAAGAAAAAAATGAATTGAAAAACAGCCAAACGTTTCGAACGCAGGTTTAAAAATAAGTATTCCATAGATAATATTCAACTCGACTTGCGGCGATATTTGTATTTTTTCCGGCGGAAACGGATAAAATAAAACACTCGAATAATAAATAAATACACGGTATACGTACGTATCTGCAACGACAATTTCGCGTAATTTTACAACCTGCAGATTTATATTATACGACATTACGTATGTCAACTGCATTATAGTGTACCTACACCGGGTTTACAACTTCAATATTGTAATTGAAATGGACGGGCCGCCCGGCAATCGCCTTAGTAACCGAAAGCAAATTGATTAAGCCCCGAACAGGTCGCGCGCCCCATACAAACCGATCGCGTTCAAATAAAATTACAAACGCCGCGCCGCACGCACGTCTGTCCAAATGCAGATCGAATCGACCGTTTTAATTCGTTTAGGTACGTACACAATATTTATAAATCTATTATGTTGCGATCGATCGATACGAGAAATCCGTCTCGAGCAAACAGTACGTACGTACGCAGTGCTGCAAAATACATGACCTAGTTAGACAATTTTATTATTATATTTTCTTGGATAGAATTTTCTCCGATAAAATTAAATCTGTTCTATTTTCGTTTTATCCATAATATTAATTTGTTTGATATAATATAGTTTTAAAAGTGTTACGAATGATTTCTATCCAACTTCTTTATTTATTCCGTCGTGGTAAATTTAAAGCGACAACGTTCCTAAAATAACGATGTGACGGTCGAAAAATTATCAAAACCGCTTGGATTCGAAAATTCAACATCTCTTAAGGGCTACCACCATGAGTTACGAGTATATGATTTGTTTTAGTACGCCGCGCCGTATAAATCGTTACATAAAATATTGCAAACGAAACTTTAAATAACTAAAATGTAAAAAGGACTAGTAAAAAAGACATATTTTGTAAATATACTTTTAAAAAAATAACAAACATTCATATTTATAATAATATGACGTGTGTAGTGATCACTGCGAACCCCCGACCACTTTAATTATTTTAATAACGTGGCACACGTTCGTCGGTCGTTAAAAATACGTCGAGCGAGGAAGACGCGATGGGTATATTGAATAATAATTAAAATTTATTTTATTACAACGAAAATAATTAAGTCGAGACTTTATTGACTCGCAACTAAACGCAAATAAAACGGTAAAGTTATCGGCTAATAAAGCTCATAGTCTACTTGTCAACTATACTTGTCGGCAATAAACCACGACGAGTAGCATGACACGGTCGGCCAAGAGCTCATAACTATTATCTCCCGCTTTCGCCGTGTTAACTTTGACACATCACCCGTATTTATATATATCGCACTACTAGAACAAGACTGCCACAACTGAAAATTTATAGTTTTGAGAAAAATCGATTTGAAGTTTGGACCTAGGATATTTCGATGAGTTTTTTACTTATGCGTTTGAAATTTAACACTTAAATACTTACAATCATACTTTACAATATTATTTTTTCAAATTTTATGAAATTAAACACTCTTAAACCCAAAAATTTAGACTTGTGGCCATTTACAATTTTTCAAGTAAACGCAAGACTGCCATATTTTGAGATGTGACTGCAGTGCATACAGAAATTGATTTTTAGATGACCAATTTATAGTCATATTTCGTGTTGTGGCTGCACTATCACAAATTATAATAAAATGCAATACTCTGCCACAACTCTAAATATTGCTGTTTTTCACTCAACACATCACACGATAATTAGTTTTTATTCAGTGCAAGAACGCTACAAGTCGAAATAAGGCAGTCTTGAATTTTGACTTGAGTGATAATTTGGATAAATTAAAACAAGTATACAGCCATAAAGTAAATATGGCTCTCTTGCATTGAAAATTAACTTACATTTAAATAATTCTCAATACTGACACATCTCTATAGTGGCTAAATGAAAAATGATATTGAATGTGGCGTTATTGCATTTTATAGAGCTTATTTTTCTTTATTCAACAGTAGTCATAACTCAAAATTGATGAATTTTGAGTTGTGGCAGTTTTGTTCTAGGAGTGCGATATATGGATTCCCGACCGGTACGTGCTCATTATAAAATAATATGCAACTCGTCTATTATCACAGTAGTAAACGCGTAATAGAGTACAATTATTACCGTGCACATCCGAAGGATGATTCACAGGAATCGGTGAGCTTTTAACCCCCCGAGCGTTGCGGCTCACCAGTCGAATTGGCTATTTTATTCCGACACGCGTGTAACGGGCGTTAATTATAATTAGGGTTCGGGACTTGTTGCATTTGCATATTGCTTAATAATGACTGTAGAATAGTCTAAGTTAGATTTAAATTTGTTTTAAGTCATAACAGATTGAAATACAAAAATTTTAATTGCATATTTTCGCATATTTGGCCGTTTTCTGAGCAAAATGCATATTTGCCAATTTTGGCAGTTTAATATGTTATTTATAGCATATTTACACAGTTTTTGTTTTCTATTAGGTACGTTTATTTTAAATATTTTAATAATTATTTTATAAACTTTATTTATTTTTTTCTACTTTCATGCGTTGTTCAATATACCTAATCAGTTATTAGTAATCAGTTTCTCCGTATAGCTCGGTCTACACAGCTGAAACAGTCCGTATTCTAAATCCTAAAGTTGATAAAATTATTGCTCACGTAAAAAAATCTTTAAAAAAGCTCCATCCCGCGTTCAAAGATATTGCTCCATTATTACCACTGCCACCTGAACCAATAATATTAACGATTTTTCACTGTAGGAGAAAACGAAGAAAATGAAATCGAACATACACTTCAGTAATATAATGTTGATAGTGTTATTGTTGTCAAAAAATAACTAATTACAAAAAATTGTCTAAATTTAAATGAATAAATCAAATTTTTAGTTGCATAATTTTGCGCATATTTCGGTTATTTTAAGTGCATATGTGCATGCATATTTCTTACAATTTGTGTGCAATAAGTCCCGAACCCTAATTAGTAATTATAAAATTTGAATTTCTTTCTTTCGAATAACAACGCCGCGTGTTCCGAGAATCGCACTGTTAGAAAAATAAGTATTACGTCATATTGTAATAATATAATAAAATACGAACAACGCCCTTATTATTAGGGCCCGGAAGTTTATGCACTGAAAACTACCGAAATATGTATGCCCTTATTTTATTTTTTGTATAAATATTTGGGAAAAAAAATCATTATTAGTTATGATACCAGTCACGATTTTTATTTCAATTTCTTTGACCGGTAATTAAAAACATTATTTTAAATGTACATTTTTAAACATTACAATTCACAATCAACGATTGTTGGTAATTTATTTTGTCAATTACATAATATTTGACTCAAATACGCAGTTGATAACAACAACAAAAAAAAATTGTAAAATATGCAATTATATGCAAAATAAAATGTTGTATTTTTATGAGTATAATTTAAATTTGTAGCCGATCTAGTCCATTCGGTAAAAACATGCAAATGCATGAACTTCCGGGCCCTACTTATTATTATTATTATGGGTTTACTATATAAGGGTATATTATATTATTGTTTGTAAACGTGATTTTTGTAAATTAAACTTTCCGACGAGGTGCCCGTAAAGAGGATAATTTCACAATAATATACTCGATAATAATAATTTCAAATAGTAATTAAATATTCTCGTGAGCTTTTTATCTGAGAATCGTCCGGGCCGCAGTATTGGTTTATTACGAGAAAAAATTTCATTTATTTATTATAATCGACACAAATCCGGGTGGAATAAAAGAGAAAAAATGTTACAGTTTAATACTCGTATATTATATGAAAATATATCGAATCCGATTTTTTACTAGTCGAAATCTTTCGATTTATATTTATCAATCATTTCGAACTCGAATATAGACATATAGTACTACTGGTCAGTAGAGATTCAAACCCACAATTATTGTAAGCTATACAACAATTGTTTTCATTAAACTTTTTCAATTTTAAAATTAAATTTATAAATACAGGTATTTCCAAATATTTATATATTTACGCGAATAAACTATTCGGTTTTTATATTTAAGTCGAGAAAATCGTCGAAACGGTACCCATTTTTTAATGGATTAATTAAAAAAAAAAAACAAATAGAAACTGTAGTTATTATTATATTACAACTCTATTGAGTACATGTGAAAAAAATAAAATTTCGACTTTTTCGTCAACCTTTGTGCACGTTGACTTTGTAATATTATAGACCAGTGTCTAGTAATAATACTTTTACACTCGGACGTTTTAACAGCGCAGTTGCAGTATATACATTATAGCTTCTATATAGTAAGGTGGTGGCCTGACATCCATCCATATGGATACTTATGGATCAATATACGGAATAAGCAATAACATTAGTGCTGCACTGCAACTATACGCGCGCATAATATCCACTTTGTAACGGTCAAGCCCAGCCTTTTAACTGTCCTTTTTTAATGAAATTTTTTTTTTTTAATTTTCTAAAAACCCGTGTGATCTCACTTGATTAAATTTACACTTGAACTGATCAAATATAAGCTTTGTATTTACGTATACGTCGCGATATGCGAATAAACTAATGCCCGGAGAAAAAAAGCACATATTATTATTATTATTATTTTTTTTTTTGAATTCCAAGTAAAACGTAGAAATCATATTATACGTAGTTGGAATGTTGATTTTTTCAAAAGTCTAATGCTTTTATCGAACCTTATTTACATACAAACCGTTCTGCACCGATTTACGTACTTCTTCTTCGTTGTGATTTGCTTGCATTTTTTTTTTCTTCTTCAAAAAAATATTCAACAGTTTTACACGTTTTTCGAATCGATCGCAATAAAATATTATTCTTATTTCTTCTTGTACGTGAAATATTCGCATCGCGTTCTTACTTCAAAATCAAAGACGACTTATGTCTCGCGCAATCTTTTTATAATATTTCAATAATATGTAATATACGTATATATGTATGCTGTGCGTAAGTACTTAATACTCTTTGCTGCTCAGTACTCTTTAGTTCTGTACTGCACAGCTGCTACAGTATTAATAACCTATACAGTGAATTAAAATATCTCATTATGCGCGTAGTCCACATACATATATTTTATAAATTTATTGAAACGGTAATTTTTTGTTTTAAACTAAACTAGACGGGTTTCCTTTTATGTTGTGCGGTCATGCGCGTAGTTTGTGTAAAAATCGGGGTGTGGCGTTTATATTTATTAGGGGAGGCGAAAAATCCCTCTGCGAGTCTTTTCGGTCGACTAGAAATCGTGCGGTGGCGGCGGCGGCGCGGCGGTGATGATACCGCCGCGCCGCACACATAAGTCTGATTCAAAGACGTCGCCACTGGGTCTGAAACACCCCTTTTGCACCGTGCTCGACGCGGTCGCGTATAAACTACCTCCTATAATAATTGTATAATTTAGTTACATCATACAAACGTACAATACCGCTGATTGTACACAGCCAATTTACAATCAATGACAATACTATTATGTCGTACAAATTAATAGGTTTAGGTAAAAATCAAAAAAGGCAATAATTTATTCTCGTATTCATGCGAACGAAACGGGGAGAAAAAAACCTATCGATTTCTCTTTATATTACGTACGTATTATTATTTATTTTTTTGTGTGTGCATGCATAAGCCGCCGCCGCGCCGCCGCCGCTGCTCGTAGGCGTTCCCGCAGTCAATTTTCGGCAGGTCGTGCACCTCGTTATAACTAACCCTCTCGCCGCGTGCCTGCAGTCGTGTTGTAATATAATATATAGTTTAAATAATTTTCAGAAAATATGAATAATTCCAACGACGACGGCGGCGACGAGTTTAATTAACGCGGTGCAAACAATAGGATTCGAGAATATTTTTTTTTCTGAATTCCGGCGACGATCCTATAATGATATGTATTATATTTGTTTCAAAAATGTTACGATAGGGCTGTGTATAAGGGCTGACTTTTTAATTTGAAACAAGCGTAAAACGTTTGCTTGTTCGACACAAATAATTAACAAACATACCACCGCGGGCGGTAAAGTAAAGGATTGTTAACCTTTACAGTGAGCGTTTCGTGCGAAAAATTCGAAACTTTCCGTACTAAAACTGTCACGCGTATAAATAATATTACCTCGACGATAGGGTGGAAACGCTTTGATTACTGTAAATTTTAAAGACCGGAAAATTGAAGAACAACTCGTTGAAACTCGCGATTTGCCCTTTGGATATCGAGGTACAACAGCACTCACGACGACGCGCGACGGTTTAAAAACCGTGTTTTATACTTTTATTACGACAAAACGTATATTATATAATATAATAGCTGAAACTCTTGCGCTCCGTTTGGAATGTTCGACGTGCGTGTAGTACGGGAATTGAAAATGCTTTATTCGAAAGTGTACCTGAAAACATCATAAATGTACCCGCGTACCTTATCATATTATGTAAAGACGCCGATAATGCGGTATAAACGTGTAAAATTACGCCTTTTGTGCGTGCGCGTGCCGTGTGTAGTTTAGACGTCTGCGCGTTGAACTCGGCTCGAATAAAATATCGAGTGTGTAAAACCGTGAATGCGTTATTCGTCTCTCGTGCCTCGCAATAAATCAATTCGTCGTACACTACTACTACTACTACTACTACTACTACTACTACCCGATGATGTATTATATTTCTCCGGCGGCGGTCGACGGGACGACGGCCAGATTTATTTAGCGCGACGATTTTTTTTTATAAATAAATATAATATATATATATTTATATATTTGTTCTGACGATCCAATAGAAGAACGAGAGGGGAAAAAAGTCTAAAACACTCGCCGAAATCTTTATACAAGAAAGAAGGAGAGGAAAATAAAAAAAAAAATCGAGAAAGGAAGTCGTTAAATTAGCTGTCGCGGCGCGCCAATTGCTTCTTCTTTTTTTTCGCCGCGCGTAGTTACTGCTCTCGGGGTGGCGATACAAAGTGCTTTCGATTCAGCTCGGCCATGAAAACCGCCGTGCGCACGCGGCGGGGTATATAAAGTGGCTTATAAAACGGTCGGATGGCGAAGTTTGAGCTCCGCGATGGCGGTCGGAGGTGACGCCGGGGGTGCGGGCGGGGGCGGGGTGGAAACTTAAGGTGCGGTCAGACTCGGGGCGAGAGAAACACTACCCTCTCCGCGGACTTTGCGGTGCGCGCGTATACAGGGCGATTACCGCGTAGGAATGGAATTTCAGCGGGTAGTCTTGTCCCGTCGTCGCGTCGTCGTCGCCCTGTATATGCGCGACCGGTTAGCTTTCGAACGGAAGTTTTTAATTAATTGTCTATTCAACAAGTTATACGGCGTGTGTGCGGCGGCGGCAGCTATAGTACTTGATGAAAATGGACTCGGCGGCGGCGGCGTATAATATTATAATGGCTGCAAAAGGCGCGCGTAGGAGTCGTACTTTATATCTCGAGTGGCGAGAAGGATACGGCGGCGGCGGCGGCGGGACGCAGGACACATAATATATATATATATATATGTGCGGGACCGGACGGAGACGGAAAGGGACCGGACGAGACGGGAAACGATTTATACCCACGCCGCCGCCGTTACGTACGAG